>CAMZMU010000125.1:10988579-11375291 GCA_947311845.1 Poa pratensis | reverse complement strand
ACTGTGGCTCTGGTTAATAGTGCAAGAAACAATGCTTGTACGTCACGTCAGTTGGGAACCCCAAGAGGAAGGTATGATGAGTGCAGCAGTAAGTTTTCCCTCAGTATGAAACCAAGGTTTAATCGACCAGTAGGAAAACGAGGTTTGCTTCGAAGGTGTTGGTGAGGAGTGTAGTGCGGCGCAACACCAGGGATTCCGGTGCCAACGTGGAACCTGCACAACACAATCAAATTACTTTGCCCCAACTTAACAGTGAGGTTGTCAATCTCACCGGCTTGCTGAAAACAAAGGGTTAAACGTATCGAATGGAAATGATGTTTGTTTGCATAAAACAGTAGAGAACAATGATTGCAGTAGATTGTATTTCAGATGTAAAAGAATGGACCGGGGTCCACAGTTCACTAGTGGTGTCTCTCCAATAAGATAACTAACATGCTGGGTAAACAAATTACAGCTGGGCAATTGACAATTGATAAGTGCATATAACATGCATGTGTGAGCTGTGGTGTCTACTATGAGATTCATTTGGGCATTACGACAAAGTACATAGACCGCTATCCAGCATGCATCTATGCCTAAATAGTCCACTTTCCGGTTAACATCCGTACCCCTTCCAGTATTAAGTTGCAAGCAACAGACAATTGCATTAAGTAATGTGCGTAATGTAAACAATACATTCATCCTTGAATAAAGCATTGCTGTTTTACCCCTAGTGGCAACAACACATCTACAACCTTAGAACTTGCTGTCACTATCCCAGGTTAAATAGAGGTTGAACCCAACTATCATGCATAAATACCCCCTCTTGGAGTTACAAGTATTCACTTGGCCAAGGCTTCAACAAGTAACGGAGAGCATGCAAGATCACAAATGACATAGACATGATAATATAATATTCAGCTCCACATAGGTATCAATATAAGTCAGATCCCAGCAAACACAACATGTAGCATTACAATAAGATGATCTTGATCATGATAGGCAGCTCACAAGATCTAAACATGATGGCACAAGTGGAGAAGACAACCATCTAGCTACTGCTATGGACCCATAGTCCAAGGATGAACTACTCACGCATCACTCCGGAGGCGGGCATGGCGATGTAGAGCCCTCCGGTGATGATTCCCCTCTCCGGCAGGGTGCCGGGAAGAGCTTCAGAACCCCCCGAGTTAGGGTTGACGACGGCGGCGGCAGCGAATATGTTCTGGATGAAAGGCTCGGTGTTTTAGGGTTTTCGCGTCTCGGGGAATAAATAGGCGAAGGGGCGATGTCGGCGGACCCCCGAGGGGCCCAAACCCCAGGCGCGGCTGTGGGCCCACGCCGCCACCAGTGGTTTGGCCACCTCGTGGCTTCTTCGTCTCTCCTTCGGACTCCGTGTACGTGCTGGAAAAATAGGGACTGGCCTTTTGTTTCGTGCAATTCCGAGAATATTTCCAGAAGTAACTTTCTGAAACCAAAAACAGCAGAAAACAGGGAACTGGCACTGTGGCATCTTGTTAATAGGTTAGTCCCAGAAAATGCATAAAAGTGATACGAAGTGTATATAAAACATGTAGCAAATGGTATAATATAAGCATGGAACAGCAGAAATTATGGATACGTTGGAGACGTATCAAGCATCCCCAAGCTTAGTTCTACTCGTCCTCGAGTAGGTAAAACGATAACAACAAATAATTTCTGAGGAGACATGCTTTCACACAATCTTGATCAATATATTGCAAGGCTCATGTCATGAATGAAGTGACTCAAAGCAATGATCTATAGTTTGCTAACAAATAGATAAAGAGTAAACAATGAATCATATAAGCAAAAACTTTTCATGAATAGTACTTTCAAGACAAGCATCAAAAAGTTTTGCATAAGAGGTAACTCATAAAGCAATAGATTCAAAGTAAAAGGCATTGAAGCAACACAAAGGATGATTAAGTTTCAGCATTTGCTTTCAACTTGTAACATGTATATCTCATGGATAGTTGTCAACATAAAGCAATATAACAAGTGCAATAAGTAAATATGTAAGAATCAATGCACACAAAGTTGACACAAGTGTTTGCTTCTAAGATAGAAAGGAGTAGGTAAACTGACTCAACATAAAGTAAAAGATAGGCCCTTCGCAGAGGGAAGCAGGGATTAAATCATGTGCTAGAGCTTTTTAAGTTTTCGAAAGCATATAGAGAGCACAAAATAAGTATTTGAGAGGTGTTTGTTGTTGTCAACGAATGGTAGTGGGCACTCTAACCCCCTTGTCAACCAGACTTTCAAGAGCGGCTCCCATGAAGGACGTTATTCTACCAGCAAGGTAGATCATCCCTCTTCTCTTTTGTTTACACATGTATTTTAGTTTCTTTATAGATGACACTCCTCCCAACCTTTTGCTTACACAAGCCATGGCTAACCGAATCCTCGGGTGCCTTCCAACATTCACATACCATGGAGGAGTGTCTATTGCAAAATTAAGTTGCTTACTGATAAATCAGGGCAAAACATGTGAAGAGAATTATTAATGAAAGTTGTAATTAATTGGGGCTGGGCACCCCGTTGCCAGCTCTTTTTGCAAATTATTGGATAAGCGGATGTATATGCCACTAGTCCAGGTGAAAGTCTGTCAGAAGTAAATGACAAGATTGAAAGATAAAACACCACATACTTCCTCATGAGCTATAAAACATTGACACAAATAAGGAGTAATAAAGTTTTGAATAGTTTAAAGGTAGCACATGAAATATTTACTTGGAATGGCAGGAAATACCACATAGTAGGTAGGTATGGTGGACACAAATGGCATGGGTTTTGGCTCAAGTTTTGGATGCACGAGAAGCATTCCCTCTCAGTACAGAGTTTAGGCTAGCAAGGTTGTTTGAAGCAAACACAAGTATAAACCGGTACAGCAAGAATCACATAAAAACATATTGCAAGTATTATAAGACTCTACACTGTCTTCCTTGTTGCTCAAACATTTTACCAGAAAATATCTAGACCTTAGAGAGAACAAATATGCATCCCAAGTCTCAACAAGCTCTACGGTAGTTCTCCACTACTAGGCTTTAACTACATGATGCAAGAGCTTAAACATGATCTACTTGAGAGCTCAAAACAATTGCAAAGCATCAAATCAAAACAAGACAATGATCTACAAGAATGCATATGTCTTTTCCAATACCAACTACTACATGTAGCATTTTCTTTCTTCCAAACAAACACCAATAATTTATTTAAACATAAACTCTCCAAATGATAATATAATGCAGCAAGAGAGTATTTATAAACAAGTGCTAACAGCTCGAAGAGATGCATGAAAAACAGGAGCTAAAAGCACTGCAGTAGCTAGTTAAGAATACTCAACAAATATAAGTGAAGAACATGAGTATTCACATGAAAAAGCGGAGCGTGTCTCTCTCCCACACAAGGATTGCTAGGATCCGAATTTATTCAAACAAAAACAAAAATAAAAACACACAGACGCTCCAAGTAAAGCGCATAAGATGTGAAAGAATTAAAATATAGTTTCACTAGAGATGACCTGATAAGTTTGTTGATGAAGAAGGGGATGCCTTGGGCATCCCCAAGCTTAGACGCTTGAGTCTCTCTGAATATGGTTGGGATGAACCACGGGGGCATCCCCAAGCTTAGGCTTTTCACTCTTCTTGATCACATAATATCACCCTTCTCGCTTGATCCTTGAAAACTTCCTTCACACCAAACTCAAGACAGTTCTCATTAGAGGGTTAGTGCATAATCAAAAATTCTCATATTCTGTAATGATACAATCAATCCCAAAGCTTCTGGACATTAGCTACAGCCACCAATGCTTTGTGGAGCAAAGAAATCCACACAAACACAGTAAAAGAGCGAATGCAAAACAAAAGGCAGAATCTGTCAAAAACAGAACAGTCTGGAATGACGTTTTTTCGAGGCACTTAAGTTGCTCAGATGGATCTGGCCTAAAATAATGAAAGTTGCGTACATATCTCAGGAATATGCGTGATTTTTCTCAGAATTTTTTGAATTTTCTACAGGGAGATAAGCTCAAATCCGTGACAGCTAAAAATCTGTCACTGCGCAGAAATCCAAATCTTGCATCAACTTTCAATATAGAACTTTACTTGGCACAACATTGCGATAAAATAAAGATACAAAGGAGTTGCTACAGAAGTAACAAAACTCCTTGACTCAAAGAAAACAAAAATAACAGCAAATAAAAACGATGGGTTGTCTCCCATAAGCGCTTTTCTTTAACGCCTTTCAGCTAGGCGCAGAAAGTGAAAATCAAGTGTTGTCAAGAGAAGAAGCATCAACATCATAACTTGCTCTAACAATAGAGTCAAAAGGTAACTTCATTCTCTTCCTAGGGAAGTGTTCCATACCTTTCTTGAGAGGAAATTGGTACCTTATATTACCTTCTTTCATATCAATGATGGCACCAACAGTTCGAAGAAAAGGTCTTCCCAAAACAATAGGACAAGATGCATTGCATTCAATATCCATAACAATAAAATCAACGGGGACAAGGTTATTTTACGTAATAAAAACATCATTAACTCGCCCCAAAGGTTTCTTCATAGCATTATCAGCGAGAAAAACATCCAAATAACAATGTTCCAAAGGTGGCAAATCAAGAATATCATAAAGCTTCTTGGGCAAAACGAAACACTTGCACCAAGATCACACAAGGCATTGCAATAAAAATCATTCACCTTTACCTTAATGATGGGTTCCCAACCATCTTCTAATTTCCTAGGAATAGAAGCTTTAAGTTTCAACTTCTCCTCCCTAGCTTGCAAAAGAGCATTTGTAATATGCTTTGTAAAAGCCAAATTAATAGTGCTAGCATTGGGACTTCTAGCTAATTTTTGCAAGAACATAATAACTTCAGAGATGTTACAATCATCAAAATCAAAATCATTATTGTCAATGGTGGTGGAACCATTGTCTCCAATAGTTTGAAAAATTTCAGCACTTTTATCAGAAAAAGTTTCAGCAGTTTTAGGCAATTTCAAACGCTTGCAGAAGTAGTAGAGACATTCAACACCAATAACATTACCATCAATAGTAGGAGGTTTACTAGCATGTGAAACATTAGCATTACTAGTGGTGGTGATAGTACAAACTCTAACTATACTATTCTCTTTTTCAAGTTCTTCCTCTTTTTCCCACCTAGCATGCAATTCAGCCAACATCCTAATATTATTATCAATTCGAACTTGGATGGCATTTGCTGTAGCAAATGACTTATATCTTTAACTTCATTAGGCATAACTTTCAGTTTTAGAATTTCAACATCATGAGCAAGACTATCAACTTTAGAGACAAGATCATCAATTTTTTCAAACTTTTCCTCAACAGTTTTATTGAAAGCTTTTTGTGTGCTAATAAATTCTTTAAGCATAGCTTCAAGATCAGAGGACACACTTCTATTGTTGCTGTAGGAATTACCATAAGAATTGCCATAACCATTTGAAGGATAAGGCTTATAATTGTTGCTACCAAAATTATTCCTATAAGCATTGTTGTTGAAGTTGTTGTTTTTAATGAAGTTTACATCAACATGCTCTTCTTGAGCAACCAATGAAGCTAAAGGAACATTATTAGGATCAACATGAGATCTACCATTCACAAGCATAGACATAATAGCATCAATCTTATCACTCAAAGAGGAGGTTTCTTCAACAGAATTTACCTTCTTACCTTGAGGAGCTCTTTCGGTGTGCCATTCGGAATAGTTGATCATCATATCATCAAGTAGCTTTGTTGCTGCACCTAAAGTGATGGACATAAAGGTTCCTCCAGAGGCTGAATCCAATAAGTTCCTTGAGGAAAAATTTAATCCTGCATAAAAGGTTTGGATGATCATCCAAGTAGTCAGTCCATGAGTGGGACAATTCTTCACCAAAGATTTCATTCTTTCCCAAGCTTGAGCAACATGTTCATTATCAAGTTGTTTAAAATTCATAATGCTACTTCTCAAGGATATAATCTTAGCAGGAGGATAATATTTCCCTATGAAAGCATCTTTGCATTTTGTCCAAGAATTAATACTATTTCTAGGCAAAGAAAGCAACCATTCTTTAGCTCTTCCTCTCAAGGAGAAAGGAAAAAGTTTCAGTTTTATAATATCCCCATCCATATCCTTATACTTTTGCATTTCACAAAGTTCAACAAAGTTATTAAGATGGGCAGCAGCATCAT
Organism: Poa pratensis; assembly: GCA_947311845.1. Classification (NCBI taxonomy): domain Eukaryota; kingdom Viridiplantae; phylum Streptophyta; class Magnoliopsida; order Poales; family Poaceae; genus Poa; species Poa pratensis. The sequence goes on along the minus strand of CAMZMU010000125.1, from coordinate 11,369,105 downwards.
CAGTACTAACACCAGAAAATTGCTCTTTCATAACAAGATTTAATAGAGCAGGTTTAATTTCATAAAATTCTGCTGTAGAAGCAGGTGGAGCAATAGGAGTGCATATGAAATCATTGTTGTTTGTGCTAGTGAAGTCACACAACTTAGTGTTCTCAGGAGTACTCATTTTGAAAAACAAAATCAAACTGAATTAAACAAGTAACTAATTTTTTTGTGTTTTTGATAAAGAAGCAAACAAACTAAATAAAAATAAACTAAGCAAGACAAATAACAAAGTAAAGAGATTGGGTGTGAGAGACTCCCCTTGCAGAAGCAATTCGGTTTTCCCCGGCAACGGCGCCAGAAAACGTGTTGGTGGCTCTAGGTTATAGTGCCAGAAACAATGCTTGTACGTCACACGTCAGTTGGGAACCCCAAGAGGAAGGTATGATGAGTGCAGCAGTAAGTTTTCCCTCAGTATGAAACCAAGGTTTAATCGACCAGTAGGAAAACGAGGTTTGCTTCGAAGGTGTTGGTGAAGGAGTGTAGTGCGGCGCAACACCAGGGATTCCGGTGCCAACGTGGAACCTGCACAACACAATCAAATTACTTTGCCCCAACTTAACAGTGAGGTTGTCAATCTCACCGGCTTGCTGAAAACAAAGGGTTAAACGTATCGAATGGAAATGATGTTTGTTTGCATAAAACAGTAGAGAACAATGATTGCAGTAGATTGTATTTCAGATGTAAAAGAATGGACCGGGGTCCACAGTTCACTAGTGGTGTCTCTCCAATAAGATAACTAACATGCTGGGTAAACAAATTACAGCTGGGCAATTGACAATTGATAAGTGCATATAACATGCATGTGTGAGCTGTGGTGTCTACTATGAGATTCATTTGGGCATTACGACAAAGTACATAGACCGCTATCCAGCATGCATCTATGCCTAAATAGTCCACTTTCCGGTTAACATCCGTACCCCTTCCAGTATTAAGTTGCAAGCAACAGACAATTGCATTAAGTAATGTGCGTAATGTAAACAATACATTCATCCTTGAATAAAGCATTGCTGTTTTACCCCTAGTGGCAACAACACATCTACAACCTTAGAACTTGCTGTCACTATCCCAGGTTAAATAGAGGTTGAACCCAACTATCATGCATAAATACCCCCTCTTGGAGTTACAAGTATTCACTTGGCCAAGGCTTCAACAAGTAACGGAGAGCATGCAAGATCACAAATGACATAGACATGATAATATAATATTCAGCTCCACATAGGTATCAATATAAGTCAGATCCCAGCAAACACAACATGTAGCATTACAATAAGATGATCTTGATCATGATAGGCAGCTCACAAGATCTAAACATGATGGCACAAGTGGAGAAGACAACCATCTAGCTACTGCTATGGACCCATAGTCCAAGGATGAACTACTCACGCATCACTCCGGAGGCGGGCATGGCGATGTAGAGCCCTCCGGTGATGATTCCCCTCTCCGGCAGGGTGCCGGGAAGAGCTTCAGAACCCCCCGAGTTAGGGTTGACGACGGCGGCAGCGAATATGTTCTGGATGAAAGGCTCGGTGTTTTAGGGTTTTCACGTCTCGGGGAATAAATAGGCGAAGGGGCGATGTCGGCGGACCCCCGAGGGGCCCAAACCACACCAGGCGCGGGTGGGCCCACTGCCGCGCCCCTGTGGTTTGGCCACCTCGTGGCTCTCTTCGTCTCTCCTTCGGACTCCGTGTACGTGCTGGAAAAATAGGGACCTGGCCTTTTGTTTCGTGCAATTCCGAGAATATTTCCAGAAGTAACTTTCTGAAACCCAGCCGCGCCACCATGTGGTTGGCCACCTCGGCTCATCTTTGTCTCTCCTTCGGACTCCGTGTCGTGCTGGAAAAATAGGGACCTGCCTTTTGTTTCGTTGCAATTCCGAGAATATTTCCAGAAAGTAACTTTTGAAACAAAAATGCAGAAAACAGGGAACTGGCACTGTGGCATCTTGTTAATAGGTTTAGTCCCAGAAAATGCCATAAAACTGATACGAAGTGTATATAAAACATGTAGCAAATGGTATATATAAGCATGGAACAGCAGAAATTATGGATACGTTGGAGACGTATCAAGCACCGAAGGAGAGGAATCTAACCATATATTCCTTCGCTCAATTATTGGAGAAGTATCAGAAGATGAGTGAAGCAAAACGTGTTATCGGCCAGCTGAAGCAAATGCATCGAAGTCACCCCAGAGTGTAAATATGATGACCGTGATTGGGAAAAGAAGAAGCCCACTGCCGGCTCCGCGAACTTCTTTTGGGCCGCCAATGTCGAAGTCATCCATGCCTTCCCCATGCCGGCGGCTTATATTCATATCAATCACAGGGACAAGTATGATTCAAGGGAACACCATCCATCTTATGCTAAATCACCTCGCCAAGCTTATGCAGCTCCAAGAGAATCAACCCGGCAACCAGTGTCAAAGACCGACTCGATCAAAGAGTCGGCCAGGAGGAGCTCGTGGAGGAAGAAGGAGGTGGTGAAGCAAGTATACATAGTGAAAAGAGATGGCCGCAAGGATGCTCTTCCGGACCCGATTCCAAGTAACCAAAAGCCAGCTAAAATGATGTTGGCTACAAAGGGCAAGGAAGTGAAGCGAGTAACTTTGAAGGACCCAGTCCATCGAGTCTGGACGGGTCAAGCCGGAAGTGCCCAAAGCCAAGAAAGAACTACCAGTGCATAAAGTAAAATCACAGCCGGGATACCCACTCGACTTATCACATTGGCAAGAGTGGCAGGTAAAGCGGCTCAGAGCCAAAGAGTTGGAGAAGTTGAACATGGCTGGGTTCCTAAAAGAACCCTCAAATCAAGAAACGGTGCACCCAGCTTCTGTTGCAAAGCCGGCAGGAGTAAAGGAGGATAAGCAAGAAGTCGGCAGGCGAAGCCGGCGATCTTCATCTCACTATAGGAGACCTCATGCGGCGCGTCGTCCATGTTCTTCAACTATTATCATCAAAGTTAGCACCTCTCAATTTATCCCCAGCCGAAACTTCTAATTTATTTCGACTATTCACGCTTGGTTGACGAGTTGTCCTGGTCCTTACGATGAGGATGTTGGCCGATATTTGCATATCGCCCCTGAGAATACATTGTGTTGGCAAAGTCGCATCTGGCTAATGATGTTGTTTAAGATTATTTAAACCCTGATAGCCGATGTTCAGTTTTGCCAATACTAGTAAGGACGATTTGATTATTAAGTCGGCCACTAACAAAGGATCTAGTGCAATTTGGATGGACAGTTAGAAGAAAAATGTTTTTCTTATCTGCAGGATCGAGCCAAAGTTCAGGTGACGTACAACCCGAGCATACGATAAAAGTATTATCGCCCTGAGAACACATGGCCGATGGAGCGTGACATCGTCCTTAGCAGATATGGTTGCAAGTTATTTTTTGGCACGCTAGCTTTGCCGAAAAACAGGGGGGCATGTGTTGACGACCGATTTAGCTTAGAGTAAAACATGTCCAAAATAATAGAACGAAACAGAGGCTAACTAGTTCGATGTTTACTAGTCAAGTTCAGGATTTCGGCCAAATCGAAACAAAACAGAGCCCAACTGTACATGTACTAGTAAGGTTCGGAATTTCAGCCAAAACTTAGAATATAAAACAGACATCAACTAGTACATGTACTAGTCGCATTCTGTAAACGGCCACAACTTGATATAACTCCTGTTTGTTAACTAGATCGAACGGCCATTAAGGAAGGTTCGGATGCAAAAACATATAAAACAAGAGTTTTACATTTTTCCGAGACGAACAACTTTGCTTTTTACGGTGTTTTGATATAAGGTCGTTTAATGGCTCAAATATGACAATTAAGGACGAATCAAAGTTATATGATTCGGATCCAATCCAAACATTTTAAGATCCGATCCCAGATGAGCGATCAAGATGGAGTCGGATGAAAAACACATTAAATGAAAGTTTTTCGTTTTTTCAAGACGAACGCTTTGTTTTTTACGGTATTTCGATCCGGAGTCGTTTACTACCTAAAAACGACCCGCAAGGTGTAGAACGAACAGTTTTGAAAGGTTCGGGTCAGACCATCCGAATTGGATCCAAATTAGGGTTTTGGACGTGGTCCAAAACTCTTTCCTTGCACGGGAAGTCCAGCCGCCTCTTATATACATGAGGGTGGATGGCCGATTGAACCAACACCAATCAAACAAACACATCTACTATTTTCCATGTTCATCTACGTTTATCCTTCTCCCCTTGTATCTTTTCTTCTCGTTCTTCGTTATTCTTCAAGATTGGAGGCGCGAATCCACGAGCCCTAGGGGCGGTCAGGCCGACCTAGGGCAACCCATAGCCGCCGCAAACACTGACGGGATCCCTCCCGGACGAGCGGGGTTTCGGGTCTACAAAAAGCGCCCGCCGGATTGTCTTGCGTATCGCGCTTCCGCGAGCCTCCCGCGAAGTGAGTTGCGAGCATCTCCCTCGACGCCGCAGGTACACGTGACGTGTCGTGTGTCAACACAAATCTTTCCTGACTGAAGGACCTTCATCTAGAGTGACAGGTCACCGTGAGCATTGGGTGTTTGTTTGAACTGTGTCTTCTGTACTTTCAACCGTGCAGTTAGGAGGACGGCACTTCTGTCCAGTGTCCACGCTGTGAACGTTTGTTCTTGAAATGGTTTTTAACTGAAGTTTGTAAAATCAGTTATGCTACTAATGTTTCATTGCCGTGGTGACACTTCCTCGAGAAGTCATTTAACTAGGGCTGCTGCTGCTAAGCCTCGACAGCGAAAATCTACAGACATCATTTGAACATGGATGAATATGTCAGCTTCTGCTTTGGAGTTTGGTCTACAACCAGGTGCAAGCTCAGAGATCACACCACCAGGATATGTCAGCACTAATTTCTACACGCATTAGATTAATTGCTCATTAGTACACTGAGAGAAAATTTTCTTATCGTGTTACTAAATACATGCTCTGTCTGTCTCACCTCGTAAGAAGTCACCAATAGATCGGTACCATGCATATGATACTAGTGTATGATACTACCCCTACTTGCATAATTCTCTCTCTGTTTTTTAATATAAGATGTTTTAGTTTTTGTCCACATGCACATGCACATAAATGTATGTAGACACATTTTTGTGAGCATGCACACTTATTTTAGTATGCACCTATACAACATGTGTACCACCTAAAATATCTTATATTAAAAAAGGGAGGGAGTATCATAGTAATATCATAACCACGTCTTATTTATTTGTTTGTAGTATCTCAATACAATATGTGTACAAGATTAACTTGCTATTAAAATATCTTATTTTAGTGCATGATAGCGTAACATAGGTAGATACCACCATCCTCTCTTTCTTCATTAATTACTGTGCCACATCAGATTTTTGCCAACATGACATGCATGATACTAGCTATGATACTCCCATTGTGGCTAGTCTAAGACATTTTGATTTAGATTAAAAAACATTTTGATCATCAGGGAGAGGCAATTTGACTCCCGACTCCCGAGCATATGCGAGCTGTGAGGAACAAATATCTAGTGATTTAGTAAAATTTGTGTGAAATGTTTCTCAAGAAAACTAAATAGGTTGACACAAATAACGTATCCAATGCTACAAAATAAACAGCAAATTCAATTCACACATTGAGAAAGAAAAAGACAAATTCAGCTTTGAATGACAACTAAAAGTACTATTCACACTTGAATCCGAATTGGTACTGTTCTATAGATGGAATTGTCTATTTTTTTCCAAGTGTATGAATTGAGTTTGAAGTTTAAAAATCTGGCCGAGGAATTCGAGGAACTTTAGTAGCACCAGGACGGAATCATCGAAAACTTCAGAAAAAGCTCAATTTTAATCATACGAAATATCTGTGTGTCATCTACCAGTTTTTTATTGAAAAAAACTCCCAACTTTTTGGTTATCTGAGCACGGTAGATATGTTGTCACCCTCGTTGGTCAATCAAATTGCACAATGCAGTGGCATATACATCGTGTTATTTTCAAGAGGAAATCATGCCGATCGACTGCGCTGTGATGTTTTTTTCTTTTCAAGGATATGCCTTGACAAGGCATATCGGGTTCATAGAAGAAAGGCCAAGCGGCCAAAGTTACATCGCAGGCTAGGCACAGACGCCTAGCGCGCACCCCGCTGCGAGACAGTTACAACTCGACGCTTACTACTCGCGGCACCTCCACCGCGTCGTCTCTAGCAGTCAACCTCTAAATAGCCGAGCCACTCTCCATGCCTCAGCTTCCTCTTGGATCCTCTGAAGAACCGCCACCGGAGCAGGAGATGCTTGTTGAAAACGATATCGTTCCTGTGGCTCCACAACGACCAACAGACTAGCGCCACGACCGTCCAGTAGTCGCGGACGTCCCGCCTTGCCCTCGCGCGAGGATATCTACTCCACTAGGGTGCCCTCAAGCTCAGGGAACCAAGCCTCCAAACCCCAGCTGCGGGGCAGCTACCTAAACCTCGCAAGCCAGCATGCATCCAACTAGCAGGTGTCGATGGTCTCCTCCACTTGGGCAAGCCTCCGGTGCGGGAGATCGCAACGTACCACCCCAAGGTTGCTACCAAACACAACGTACCACCCAAAATATAAACGTGTACGTGCTAGAAGAGCATCTCCACCAGGGGCCTCCAAATCGGTGTCCGGTCAATTGGGGGTGCAGCCACAGCGGCGCACCCCAAACGAAAAAAAAAACTTAAACAAATTTAGTTTAAATTTAAACGGTTTTCAAATTTCATTCATATTTGTTATATATTACACAAAGTTTGAATGAAATTTGATAAACCTAACCCTAACCCTACTCCTCGTTGGTGGTGTCCAACCAGCCGTCGTCGCCGCCGTCGTCGTCGAGCACTACGTAGGAGGAGGAGGAGGAGCCGGCACGGCTGGTGGACGCGCCGTCTTGGCGGGCGGTGCACGGCTGCAGAAGGCGCCGCTGGAGGAGGACGAGGCCGCCGTTGCCACCGAGGTGGCAATCGTGGCCATGTACCCGGGCTGTCGTGCTTGATGGGGCTGTGGCATTGCTGGTTGTCGACGACGTGGCATCACGGTGGCAGCGGCATCAACCGAAACGAGCTAGGGTTCCCCGTTGCGGCATGCTGGCGGGCGGGCTCGATGGCCGAAGCCACCGTGTGGCCGGTCCTCTCCCACCACCGTGCCGCCCATCCGCGTTCCAGCGGCCCGACGACGTGGCGTCGTATGCGTGCTCCGTCTCTCCCGGCGCTCCCGCCGAAGTGTTCCATCCACGCCGCCCAATTTTGGTCGTCGTAGTCTGGGTCGGCGCGCTGCTCGGGTGTGAGCCAGCTCCGGCGCCGGGCGATGGCGCGCCCGATCTGGTCCGGCATCACCGGCAGCGGAGGGAATGGGGAGCCCGCCTTTGTACAACGTGGCCTAGTTCTTGGGGAGGCGAGAATCCGGCGGGACGAGCAGCCCGTACCGGAAAAGCTCCCACGCCTCCTCCGTGCCGTCGGTGCGCCCGAGACGGACGGCTGCTGCCCCATTCATCGTTGTTCGCTATTGCTACATGACGGAGGTGAGCGTGGTTGTGGAGACGGGGAGGTGAGCGGCGTGGAGATGGGTGTGCAGCGAGGGAGGCGAGGTTGGGTATATAGCGGCGAGGGAGGTGGGCGGTGCACGAGCATCCGCGCCGGCGTAAATGCATTGCGTGGGAACGCCGCGACGCCGTCGCGTGGACTGTCGCGCACGCTGTCGCCGGCGTTAATGCGACGCGTGCTGACAGGTGCCTACACCGCCCGGCGACTGCGCGTCCTCATTAACACAGCGGAACGGCCTCCTGCGCGCCCTCATTAACACGGACGCCGGCGCTGTGTATGACGGGCGGGCCACCCCTGTCAGAGGCCATGTCCATCCCATGTCCGGCACCCCCGAGAGGGCCCTCTCGACGGTGTCGGACACGATTTCGCTTGGCCCGACCCTTTGGGTGTGTCACTGCTAGCTGATTTTGGCGTCCAGATCTCAGTGGACTTTTGGGGTTCGTTTAGAGGTGTCGGTGGAGATGCTCGAAAACAGAATCTCTAGATGCGACGCAATGGGAATCATGTGTTTTGTAATCAGAAGAAAGAGACCAGCCATGCGCCCACGAGCACCACGTGATTTTGCAGATCGAGCTCCATGCATGGTCCACCATTGACGGGAATTGACCCAACGGTATCACGAAGGCGGCAAGTTGCTAAAACAAGTTAGGCACTGGAGTGGCCCAAAGTTCCTATGTTTGCCTCGGCCAATTCAACGAATTTTATGCACGGACACTGGTAGAATACACCCATTATGAAAAATATTTTTTAAATACATTTTAAATGTCAAAAATTCTAAATAAATTTTTTGGGTGTATATTTGAACATTCTATGTGTGAACAAAAAGTTCCATGAAAAAAGACAATTTGTGTGGATTGTGTAAAAAAGACAAAAAATGTCTCGTGAAATGTCATTTTGTAGCGCTGAAATTTGTCTTTTTACCCAAGCCACAAAAAAATTCTTTTTTTTTCCATGATACTTTTTGTGCAAACATAGATTGTTTAGATATACAACCAAAAAATTTATTTGGAATTTTTTGGCATTTTGAAATTTAATTTTTGCACAGTGGTGCATCTACACCTATGACCCAAAACAGATTTCCCGTCCCGAGAACATTTTCCCGGCGCCCCCCATAGTACCTGAAAGGCCCAATGAGAGTTTGGACTGAAAATTCGGTCCTAACGGCACCCCAACAGTGCGGGTCGTCCGAAAAACTGTCCGCCACCCTTGTGGCCACCCAAATTTTCGTGGTGTGCTTAGGGGCGTCGGATAAGGTTCAGACTCGGTCTCCGACAGGTGAGGTCCTCATGTCATAGACACAGGTTCGACAGTGAGATAAACACTCTTCGACGCCAAACCTAAATTTTTCCCTCCCTCTTGCGTCGCCGCTGCCACAAAGACGTCTTATGCTCCCCTCTCGCGCCTCTAGCAAGAAGACGCCGGACATGAGGCCAACAAATTGAGGGAATCCGATGAAGCCGGAGCCGGAGGAGCTGACGCAACGTGAGACCAACCGAAAGGTGTCGACCGCAGAACAAATTTAAGACGATGGACGACGATAGGTAACTAAAGGAAGAGGCGAGAAGCGCAAGATCATGCCCACCGACACGACAAACACGATCCCGAATCGGAAGGCTTGGTTTGCCAAGAAATGCGAGCGCATCATGGAGAGAGAGGAAAGCAAAGGACAAAGAATGATATTTATTGATTTGCGCCTATTGTGGTGTTGCCGGGCTTTGATTTTATTCATTTAGGTAACCAGACGGTTGGTGGACTTGTTGACATTGTAGTGTGTGTTTATTTTGTTCCAAAGGTAAAAATGGGCAAACATGTGGATAGGATCGACGATTTGGGGGTGCCGCTGGAAGCAGCCCCCAATGGGCAAGGCATGTGTCCGGCACTCCTGATAGCGGACACGTTTTCAAGGGTGCCGGATAAAATTTGGGCCTGGTGGAGATGCTGGAGTCTGAGACCGTGTAAGTGTAAACAAATTGTGCCTCCTGTCAGATCTAAGATGCATGTATGTCAGATGAGTGATCTCTCTTTTTGAAGGATGGGAGGTCCAGTGTACATGTTACTGTATGCATGCTTGATCTAGTGCACGTGTTTTATGAGAAAATTAAGGTTCTTTAGGTGTGTCTAAGGGAAGCCCCCGTTATCCGACGACCTCTGAGGCCTTAAGTTTGGAGCCATAGTGGGGGTGTCTGGGTGCGTTAGACTGTGGGCGGGGGTTTATCTAGAAGCTGCCTACCTAGCTACCCCACACTCGTCCCTGTCCACACACATGTCGGATCACAAACTCGCCGCGGCGTGGCCTCTCCGCTCGCATTGCCATTGCTCCTACTGTTACCGCCGCCATCAGGCAGAACAGGCCGCGCTGCACCCGCCGCATGGGAAAATGCTGAGCCGCCGCGACTCTACCACGCTTCCCGATGGCCGGACACACTTGACTGCAGGGGAGGCGCGTCAACACCACATCGCTGGCCTCCTCGCCCTGCTGAACGTGTGTCTCCTACACGGGTCGCACCTGAACCTCACCGGAGTTCCCGTATAGCCCAACCCCAAATCAGTAGGGTTGGGGGGGGGGGGGGGGGATATGGTTCAAGTAGTTAGCCCCGACACTGCATGGTTGACCTCGTGCTGCTACCGATAAGCCCCCAAAGATCTTCTCGATGGAGTCGTTGCGTGAAGTAGTTGGGGTTGCAGGAGTGTACCCTTCGGTGGTCGTAGCTCCGCCCTCGATCCTGGCTGGAGGGCAGAAACTCTCGGCAAGCCTCCCTGTTTTTTATGGAGCGGAGGTCCTCCCCGGACTGCTTTGATATCGACATCGTGACCGAAAATGTTGAAGTAGATCCGATATGTACGTTGGCACATGCACTTCTCGGGGGGGGGGGGGGGGGTGGTGGTGGTGGTGAGACTAGATTTGGCGCCAAGCGCTTCTCCAAATATTTCATCTCCTGCCATCTCAATTCTGCATCCCTGAGCACACCTTCTTTTGAGAGAGTGCTCTCCTCGCCCTTTGGAGAAATGGCCGATTTGACTGGTCCTCTCGTGTCAACTTTTGGGTGCTTTAAGTTTCGTGCGAGGTCAGACCAAACCCTCTTGTGAATAAACAAAAGGGTCATTTTTGCATCTACTCGTTCTGTGTAGAGGTCTTGCGACCAACCAAAGACGACCTTAGCATCTGGCCGGTTTGAGCCCCACGGTTGTTCCGCGCCAGTGTCGATTGACTGTTAGTGATTTTACAGTATCTAAGTCTAGTTAGTCTTTGCTAAAGAAGTAACTCCAGCTAATACGACGATCGATCGGCCCTATAAACAAACTGCGACAGTACATGGATTCGAGCTAGCGCACGTTTTCTTGCTGGAAAGTTGCAGACTTGCAGCTGTACTAGCACTGGAGGTCCAGCAGTAGCAGTGAGCATCCGAGCCACACGGATCTCGATGGCTGGTCGAGACTAGCATGGTGCAGCGCATCGCATCTCCGTCGCGACTCGTGTCTCTCTATATAACGGGATGTAAGAGCTTAGGGAGGGCTCCCGTGTCGTCCAGGCTGGGCGACCCGGGGGCGACCAACTCCGGCGCCGACTAGCGCCCCCTCTGGCGCCTCTCCCTGGCCGCTGCTGCCGCCGGTGACGCGCGGTGGTGGCGGCCCCCTCTCCTCCAAAAGGGGGTGAGGGGCTGGTGGGAGCTCGGCGGCTCCCATGGCGGATGCGGGTGGCGGCGCCGACGGAGGATGCGAGGCTACCGGGCTCCGGTGGCGACGCAGGGCGGGGGATGGCCGGATCTGGCCGACCTCGGATGGTTCCTTGCCGTCCTTGCCCTGCGGCTGTGCGGGTGGTGGTGGTGGCTCCCGGGCCCGATCTGGGCCGGGGCGGGCCAGGGACGGGCTAGTCTCGCGCGACGAGGACGCGAGGTGGCGACGACCGGGTGCTGCGCTGTGGTGGCGGCGGCCGTCTGCAGCGGCGCGCGGTGGAGGCGTGGGGGGCCAGAGCCCGGCCCGCGGCCCTCCCGTTCGTCCCCATCTTGCCCAGCTCCGTCCTCCTACCCCTCCTGGCCGCCGTCGGTGGAGGCTGCCGTGCGGGCTCGTCGGCAAGCAGCGGTGGCTGCTCTGCCGTGCCCCGGCGGATCCCGGCGGCGGCAGCTGCGGGCCTGTGAGTGGCCGCCATAGCTGGCGGCGGCGCGGCGCGGGTGGCTGCACGACGCCACCTGCTCGACGCGCTCCCCGCGGTGGCTGTCCGGCAGGCCGGTGCCTCCCTCCTTCAACAACGTCATTCGAGGCTTCGCCCCCTGTGCCGGTGGTCTCTTCTCGCGAGCTGCTTTGCCCTCTTCGATCTGCCCCTGCTTCGGCGGTTTTCGGGGTCCTTTCTTTGGGTCGGGGCGAAATCCCCGCGCGTTGGCTGCTTGCGCTGTCAACGGCGACACCCGAGGGTGCCGCTACCTCCTTGGAGGCGTTGGCATGACCCGGCTGGACTTCTCCTCGAGCACGGGGGAAACCCTAGGTCCGGCTTGCCGGATCGGGCAGCGGCGGCGTCCCAGCGCCGTTCCCCTCTTGTAGGCGCTGCTTGGGCTGCACGGGGAGTCTCCGATGTGGCAGCTGGAGTGCGGCGACGCGTGCCTTCAGAGTTGACTACTGCATAGGGCGCGGACTCCGGGACACAATGTTCGCCGGCGCCAGCTCCCCCTGATGATCGATGCGCCAGTTCCAGCCGGGTCCTGCCTCCCACCTGCCGACTCTCTCTGGCATATAGGTGCGAGGTTTCTTTGGCCTGGGCAGTCTTGGAGTGATGGTCGTCCCTGGAGGCGTTTGGCTTTGGCTTCGACGTGGCCCTGCTGCTCCGAGCTTCAGACGCCTCGCCAGTCATGGCTGGAGGCCTGACTGGGCGAGTTCTCATATTGTTGTTGCGGTTGTAGGTTGAGGTACCTCCTCACTTAGTTGTCGTGAGGACGTTTTTGGCTGTGTTACCGCATCTTTGATGCCGGAATCGCTGTAATCTGGACTCTGTCCTTTTTCTTCTAATGCATTGGACGCGCAAAGCTTTTGCGTGTTCGCAAAAAAAAAAAAAAAAAAAAAAAAAAAAAAAAAAAAAACGGGATGTAATTAAGTACCCCTATAGGCGTCGTTTTGGGGCGTGGCCATCACACTGTGTAGCACTCGTAAGCTCAGTGGCTTCAGTGCTATAGCTCCCGTAGATCTCTCTCTCAGTAGCTACTAGCTAGCTAGATCTTCTATCCTCGGTAGTGGCAGGCGAATCAAGGCATGGCTTCACCGGCAGTGGCCGGCGGTGATCATGGTGGCATTGCGGGTCGTCTAGCCGATCCGCTGCTGGCGGCGACGAAAGACGACGATGTTTTGGTCAGCGCGAAGGACAGGTACTGGGTCGCTGCCGACGAGAAAGGGATTCTGCCGTCGCAGGAGTGCGGCGGCGAGGAAGGCCGGCCGCCGCCGCTGTACCGTACGTTCAGGGTCAAGGGCATCCTGATCAATCTTTACAGGTCCGTGCCTCCGCTCTGTTCCACTTCCACCTCTTTTTTTTCTCTCTCTCCCCTCTATACCTCAAGAAGAATGCCACCGGAATGAACTGTTGAGTTTCGTAAGTCTAATCTAAGAAATGCACTTCATATACCGGGTACTCCAACTCACACTCACCATGTTTGCCTGAATCTGAATGCACACAACACACACAATGCTTGCCTGAATTTTGATGCACACTGTCGTAAGTGCTACTATCACAAGTAACAGCAAAGTGCTGCGATCGTGGAGGCAATCAAAAGCGTACCGACAGGACAGAGTTCGACTAGACAAAAGTTGCAATCACTCCAATAATACTGCACTGCTTATAGATACTATATATTAAGAGAAGCACTTATGCAATTTTGACAGCCATCCTCAGCCACCGGTCACTGTTTAAAGAACAGTACCCACTGTTCATATGAACAGTACCTACTCTTTCTTTTTTCGAATTTTTTTCAGGTTTTCTTTTTAAATTTTTTTGGTTCTCCCAAAAATTATATACAAGAAATATATGCGCGTCGATGAGTAAGTTCCATTTCCCTGAATGGTTTCAAGTTTTGTCGATTTTAACTCCTCAATTTTGATCCAAATTTATCGATTCGCTTCCACAGTGCGTGCTCCACTGTTCATACAGTGCGCGGCCGATCCGCGCCGTCCGATCTGACTCCGACGGCCCTCCTTTTGATAAAAACATATACACGAAATACATGCGCGCCAACGAGTAGGTTCCATTCCCGTGATCGGTTTCGAGTTAGGTCAACTCTAGCCGTTTAATTTTGGATCCAGATTCGCAAAAACATTCGACGGATTTCATCAAATTCGTCGCACTCAGTCATCCGTTCTGAATTTTCCTCACACGAGTACATGCATATCAACCTACCAAACAACTTTCATGTTTTAACCTTCTTATTTTGCCGGACATATAGATATACCATTTTTTGCAGTAAAGCCCTCGCGTTCTCCGAACATTGTGAATCGGCCCTCCGGAATGAAACATTTTTGTAAAAAATACCACGCGTGCCGTTTTTTTCGCAGAAAAGTCCTCACGTTTTCCAGAAATTGTTACACGGTCTCCCGGAATAAAACATTTTCCTAGCAAAATCCCCGCGTTTATCCAAAATTGCAAATTGGTCCTCCGGTAAAATTGAACAATTTTCACCCTCCTCCTTATATTTCTCCCCCTTTTAGTTTAAACCTATTTTTTTCCGTACTTCTTTTTACGAACATTGCGCACGAATAGCGACTTTAAAATTACTTATCTATTTTTTCGGTCAAATTACTTACTTATTTCTACTCCCTATTAATCCCCTACTATATCTTTTTTCTTTTGATAAAAAAAGATGTAGTTATGCCATTTTCTCAGCCAACGGTCCACTGTTCACGCCAAAGAACAGTACCACTCGAGGACTGTTCATATGAACAGTAAGTACTTTTTGTTTTATTTTTTAAGGTTTTTTTAAAATTTGTTCTCCCAAAAATAGATACTATATATTACGGACATGTACTTATACCTTTTTCTCAGCCACTGAGTCACTGTTCGCGTTTCATTGTTCATTTATCGATTCACTACAACGGTGCCAGGCCGATCCGCGCCGTCCGATCTGGCTCCGACGACTCTCCTTTTGATAAAAACATATACACGAAATACATGCGCGCCAACGAGTAGATTCCATTCCCGTGATCGGTTTCGAGTTAGGTCAACTCTAGCCCTTTAATTTTGGATCCAGATTCGCAAAAACATTCGACGGATTTCGTCAAATTCATCGCACTCAGTCATCCGTTTTGAATTTTCCTCTCACGAGTACATGGATATCACCCTACCAAACAACTTCCATGTCTTAACCTTTTTATTTTGCCGGACATATACATGTACCATTTTTTTCAGTAAAGTCCTCGCATTTTCCAAACATTGTAAGCCGGTCCTCTGGAATTAAATATTTTTGCAGAAACGTCCACGCGAGCCGCTTTTTCCCAGAAAAGTCCTCACTTTTTCCAAAAATTGTAAAACGGCCTCCCGGAATAAAACATTTTTACAACACATTCTCCGCGTTTACCCAAAATTGCAAATCGACCCCCTGATACAATTGAACATTTTTTTCCCATCCTAATATATTCTCCCCTTTTAATTTAAACCTATTTTTCCCCCTCACTTCTTTTTACAAACATTGCGCACGAATAGCGCCTTAAAAATTATTATCTATTTTTTGCGGTCACGTGTAAATAGTCCCTGTCCCTTATGGACATTTTTTTTGGGGCTTCTAATAGATTTCTCCTCGTTTGCTTAACACTCTGCCGCTCAGGCGTGCGTCGGCTAAAAAACAAAGCAAAAAAGACATGCACCGACGCAGGAGGCAGCACACCAATAATACCGCACTGCTTATTTGCTTAACACTCTGCTAGAGCCTAGAAGTAAGCTAGCTCATTGTAAGATGCCATCTAGAATTTTTCATAATAATAATAATAAATCACTTTATTTTATTTGGTTCAGATTCTAACGCTGCAGACAAGTTTTGGTAGTAGTAGCTAGCATGCGGTGGAACGGCACCAGAGTCCAGAGCACATGAGTCTGGTGCCAATCAATAAAAATTTCGGAACTTCAAGGAGAAAATGGAAAACACACAGAGTGCAAATGTTCAAGTACTTTGCCCATGTACATATTCACGTACAAAAACCTGCACTTATGTAGCCAGTGCAGTGCAACAGATCAAAGAGGGTCTGAAGTGTCGGGTGTCGGGTTGTTACCAAAATTTTGTGCACTTTTTTACGAGCCACGGCCATGGTACAAACTTTCTGAAATGTACATCCATAAAGTAGGACGGAGTACAATATTTACAAGTGTGAGTTTTCATGAAAGTATTTTATATTTAAAAACCATTATTTTAATCGAAGACGTGAGCTTTTTGCAACTTGACCACTTAATTCTATGTAAATAATCTAGATTAGCCGTACCATAAAGATATTCTCATTGGTACATGTACTGATATCATTTCGTCCACGCGTGACAGGTTGTTGACCTTGATTAGAGTTATGGTGGTCATTCTATTTTTCACTTGGCGCATGGAGCACCGGGACTCGGACGCAATGTGGTTGTGGTGGATCTCGGTGGTAGGGGATCTTTGGTTTGGGGTAACATGGTTACTAAACCAAGTCACAAAACTCAAGCCTAGGAAATGCGTTCCCAAGCTATCCACGTTGAGAGATCAATTCGATTTATTAGATGGAAGCTCTGACCTCCCCATCCTCGACGTGTTCATCAACACTGTCGACCCGGTGGATGAGCCTATGCTCTACACCATGAACTCCATCTTGTCGATCCTTGCTACGGACTACCCGGCCGAGAAGTACACCACATACTTCTCGGATGACGGTGGATCGTTGGTCCACTATGAGGGGTTGATGGAGACCGCAAAGTTTGCTGCTTCGTGGGTTCCATTTTGCCGGAAACACCGCGTTGAGCCAAGGGCCCCTGAGAGCTACTTCGGGAGGAATGCACTCCCGTACACAGGGAACGCGCCTAGTGACATCCTTGATGACCATAGGCGAATCCGTGCGGAGTATGCCAAGTTCAAGGCACGCTTGGATGGGCTTTCTGCTGTCATTGAGCAACGATCGAAGGCGCACAACAGTGCAAACAAGAAAGAAGGGCATGTAAATGCAACCTGGATGATAGATGGAACACAATGGGAAGGAACATGGATTGAACCAGCGAAGGGCCACAAGAAGGGACATCACCCTGCAATTTTTCAGGTAAAAGTAAAAAGTATTTGCCCATGCTAAATTCTTATATAACAATTTTTCAGTGCAAATCCTATGTTTATGTATAAGTTCCCATATCTTATGTACAGCGCTAGCGTACTGCAGGTTGATGTGTGTAATTTATGAATAATACAAGCAGTGATACAAAAATAGCAATAGTATATGGTTTTTTCAACACAGTAATAGTACAAGCTTAATCACGTGATTAGCACTGTGCAGGAGTGTAGGGCAAACTAACGCAGTGGTTACTATATTCAGCAACAGAACATTCTGAATTATTTTTTGCTGACATATGTTTGTTCAACAGGTCATGTTGAATCAGCCCAGCAATGATCCCGAGTTGGGCATGCCAGCAAGCTCCGACCACCCTCTAGATTTTAGCGCCGTTGACGTGCGCCTCCCGACGCTGGTGTACATTGCGCGGGAAAAGCGGCCGGGGTACGACCACCAGAAGAAGGCGGGTGCCATGAACGTGCAGCTGCGCGTGTCTGCGCTGCTGTCCAACGCGCCCTTCATCATCAACTTCGATGGCGACCACTACATCAACAACTCGCAGGCCTTCCGGGCCGCCATGTGCTTCATGCTTGACCCGCGCGACGGCGACGACACTGCCTTCGTCCAGTTCCCGCAGCGCTTCGACGACGTCGACCCCTCGGACCGGTACTGCAATCACAACCGCATGTTCTTCGACGCCACCCTCCTGGGCCTCAACGGCATCCAGGGCCCCTCCTTCGTCGGCACCGGCTGTATGTTCCGCCGCGTCGCTCTCTACGGCGCCGACCCTCCTCAGTGGCAGCCCGATGACGCCAAGGCCAAGGTCTTGCAGAGGCCAAACGTTTTTGGCAAATCGACGGCATTCATCAACTCGATGCCGGCGGCGGCGAACCAAGAAAGGTCCATCGCGTCGCCAGCGACACTCCAAGCGACGGCGGCGACGACGGAGCTTGCCGACGTGATGACGTGCGCCTACGAGGACGGCACGGAGTGGGGCAACGATGTTGGGTGGGTGTACAACATCGCGACGGAAGACGTGGTGACCGGCTTCCGGCTACACCGCAACGGGTGGCGCTCAACGTACTGCGCCATGGAGCCAGACGCGTTCCGGGGCACGGCGCCGATCAACCTCACAGAGCGTCTATACCAGATCCTGCGCTGGTCTGGTGGTTCCCTGGAGATGTTTTTCTCCCGTTTCTGCCCGCTCCTCGCCGGCCGCCGGCTCCACCCCATGCAGCGCATCGCCTACGTCAACATGACCACCTACCCGGTCTCCACCTTCTTCCTCGTCATGGACGACCTCTACCCGATGCTGTGGCTCTTCCATGGCCAGTTCTGCATCCAGAGGCCGTTCCAGACGTTTGCGCTGTTCGTCGCCGTCATAATTGCCACTGTGGAGCTGATCGGCATGGTGGAGATCAGGTGGGCAGGCCTCACGCTGCTCGATTGGTTCCGCAACGAGCAGTTCTACATCATCGGCACCACGGGCGTGTACCCGGCGGCGTTGCTGCACATCCTGCTCAGGTCCCTCGGCCTGAAGGGGGTGTCCTTCAAGCTGACGGCCAAGAAGCTGACGGGCGGCGCGAGGGAGAGGTTCGCGGACCTGTACGACGTGAAGTGGGTGCCGCTGTTGGCGCCCACGGTGGTTGTGATTGCCGTGAACGTGGTAGCCATCGGAGCTGCAGCGGGAAAGGCCATTGCCGGGCGGTGGTCGGCCGCGCAGGTGGCTGGCGCGTCCACCGGGCTGGTGTTCAACTTGTGGATGCTGCTGCTGCTCTACCCGTTCGCGCTGGGGATCATGGGGCGCTGGAGCAAGAGGCCGTACATCCTCTTCGCTCTGCTAGCGGCCGCGGTCGCTGTCACCGCATCTGTGTACGCCGCACTCGCTGGCTCCGTGCCGTATTTTCATTTGAGATCAAGCTACTAGTTTATTTTTTTGGCAAATAATGCTGCAAACTCTGTAACGTGTTTGGGCTGCAGGCTTGCAGCAGGTCTGCTTTGCCGGATAGACATAGATCGAGGTAATGATATATGTGTTTTTATGACGCGCTAGTGTGTTTGGCTTGTGTCGTCTACTCTTCATTTTCCAGCAACTTGAGCTCTGACTTCTCGTTATGATGAAGTAGAAATAATAAGTTAATAAGAAAATAAAGTCGAAAAGTTAGATGACATACATGGAGCTCTGACCTAGAGGAGCCTTTTACCATGAAGGAGCTAAAAGAAGCTGTTGAGGACATACATGGAGAAAAAGCCCCCAGGCCTGATGGTTTTATTGGAGATTTTTATAAAAAATGTTGGAATGTTATCTCTGCTGATCTGCTAGCTGCCATGAACCAGATGTATAATCTAAGAGGTGACCAATGGCATTTGTTGAACACAGCAAATATTGTGTTGCTTCCGAAGAAGAACGACGCCGCTGATGCAAAAGATTATCGTCCCGTAAGCCTCATGCATTGCACTGCCAAGGTCCTCTGCAAAATTCTTGCTAGGAGGCTGGCGCCAGAGATGGAGAAACTAGTGTCAAGTGGTCAAAGTGCCTTCATAAGTGGCAGGTCCATTCAGGACAATTTTTTGTATGTTAAAAATGTGGTCAAGGAAGCTCATATACCAAGAAATCTCCTCTGGTGTTTCTCAAGTTGGACACAGCAAAAGCGTTTGATTCTTTGGACTGGGTTTTTTAGCTGAAGGTCATGACTCATATGGGCTTTGGAGTGAGATGGAGAAACTTGATCTCCTTGCTGCTAGCTTCTGCGTCCTCACGAATCTTGCTGAATGGAAAACCTGGAGCTCCTTTTCGTCATCGTAGGCAGGGGCTGTCCCCTCTGCTGTTTATTCTTGCCATGGAACCCCTTCAGTTGCCGCTAGCCAAGGCCACAATGCAGCAGGTGATCTCACCCCTGAAGCTAAGGGCAGCAAGGCTTCGAACAAGCTTCTATGCAGACGACACTGCTCTTTTTGTCAATCCTTCTCAAGCTGATGTTGCTGCTGTTCATCGGGTGCTGGAATTGTTTGTAGATGCATCTGGGCTGAGAACCAACTTCGACAAATATGTGGCATACCCTATTGCCTGTCAGGGGATCGATATGGGCCTAGTTCTGCAAAGTTTTGGAGGAGCCCTAGGGGAGTTACCATGCCACTACCTTGGCTTGCCGCTAGGCTTCCGAAAGCCCAAAAGAGTTGAGGTCCAACCAATTTTTGACAAAATCGTCTTGCGCCTAAAAGGAGGCAGAGGAAAGATGATGACAAGAAAGGGGCGCAGTGTTGCAACTGCAACTGCAACTGCGACCTATTTTCTGACGGTTTTTCCTGCAGAAAAATGGATGATAAAGAAATTAGACAAACTATGCCGAAACTTCCTGTGGGCACCAGACGAAGAAGCAAAAGGAAGCAAGTGTTTGGTTAGTTGGAAAAAGATCTGTACAACTTTGGAATATGGAGGGTTGGGAATAAAAGACTTGCAGGCGTTTAGTAGATCGCTACGTCTGCGTTGGGCATGGTTTCAGTGGGAGCAGCGTGATAGACCTTGGAAAGGAACGGTTACACCTTGTGATAATGTTGACAAGGCCCTTTTCAGAGCATGCACTGTGATTGCCATTGGCGATGGAGCTACCGCCAAATTCTGGGACGATTTGTGGTTGCAAGGAGATGCGCCAAGAAGAATTGCTTCTCTCTTTTTTCCTCTAGCAGCCAGGAAAAACCTGACCGTCAAGGAGGCACAGATGGGTGAGGGGTCTGCTGAGGATCTCCTCTGTCCAGCAGCTTGACCAATTCGTCGAACTTTGGAACAAGATTCAGCATGTTCAATAACAACGGAGAGGGACTCCATCAGATGGAGGCTAACACCGAGTGGGCTCTACTCGGCAAGCTCGGCGTATGCGGTGCAGTTTGTTGGTAGGCAATGCAGGCCAGAGTTGGAGATGGTTTGGAAGATAGTTGCTGAATGCAAGGTGCAGTTCTTCTTCTGGCTCTTGCTGCAGAATCGCCTGTGGACAGCTGAAAGGTTAAGGGCGAGAGGATGGCCACACGATGACCTCTGCTACCTGTGTCATCTTCAGCTGGAAAATGCTGATCACCTAGTGCTGACTTGCCCATTTGCAAAAGAAGTGCGTGACTGTTGCATCACATCCAACATTAGAATGGTAAATAAGATGGGGTGAGTGGCCTCTGTCGTCGACTGGTGGAATTCTGTCCGCCTTGGGCAGCTTCGGGCACACGACAAAGAAGAGGTGATCGTTGCGGTGTACATTTTCTGGCACCTTTGGAAGGAGAGAGGAAGACA
Source organism: Poa pratensis (assembly GCA_947311845.1). Taxonomy (NCBI): domain Eukaryota; kingdom Viridiplantae; phylum Streptophyta; class Magnoliopsida; order Poales; family Poaceae; genus Poa; species Poa pratensis. Next base: position 11,347,994 of record CAMZMU010000125.1, on the reverse strand, counting down.
AAATTTTCAGAGTGAGTTCATGCCTGCAAGTGCTGTTGCCAGCCTTGTCAGGAGTGATGTTGAGCTAATCTGTCTTGCTAAGCGTTTAAGATAAGCTGATTTTTTTTTCTAGCGAGTTGTGTTGAGTGGCTACGGCCTTGTAACTGTAACTGCCCTCTTTTTTGTCTCCTATAATGCAAACCTGCTGTTCCCGTCAAAAAAAGTTAGATGACTGTGTTACCCAAATGACCAATGACAACAACCTACAACACCATGACGGTTCTCAGAGTTGCTGCTCGGATTCTAAACAGGAACAACAACAACACACACCCTAGTCCCAGGCCAACCTCTAGCAAGCCGATGGCATCACCACCCAAGTGGCTAGAGTCGATACCCCACAAAACTTTCGGAGCCACTCAGGCTTTCAAACCATCTGCAACACGCACGCACGCACCGAGCCCAGAGTCCTCACACAACTGAGCTAGCTTCTTTGCAACCTATACGACAAGCCAAGAAATAAACAATAAATAAGTAAAGGTAAGAGATAGCCGCAAGTAGGAGACGATGATGTATTTCCGGAGTTCCTTTCTTTTGAGGGGAAGTACGGCTAGGTTGTAGAGGTGTGGTGACACAAAGTCCGCCAACACCACAAAGGCTCACCCCTATTCTTCTCGTGCCCTCACACATAGTAAAGTTCCATAATCCACTAATTAAGCCGGAACTTTGAAGGAGGCGATCGGAACCTTACACACAAGGTTGGGACCACTCCACAAGTTAATTGGAGGCTCTCAACAAGATCTCGAAACTCGTCATCACCAAGATCAAACTCCAAGAACCAATATCCGTCTAGGGTTTCAAGTAACCCAAGAGTAACAAGATCCACAAAGGATCAGGACGGTGGAATCAAATCGGGTTGATAGGATTGTAAGATTTAGATATCCTCTACAAAATCCACAAAAGTTTGGGGGGGCTTGGTAGGGAGAAATAGAAGGTTGTAGTGAGGTATTAATTGTGGAGACAGAGAACCAGCCACCCCCTTCTAAATGGAGAAGTAAAGGGCTTTATAAGGGGGTGGGGTGGGGTGGGGGGGGGGGGGGGGGGTCGAACAGTTATGTGCCTTTGTCAGAGAGCCTGGATAGTATTGTTCCAGTCCGGACCCGTCCGCTCTCCTGGACAAGGGGGTCCGGACGAGTCTCCGGATGGGTACGACGCTCCTGAGGCTCCCGTTCTGGAGCTCAGACGGATACACGGTAAGAGCCCGGACGAGACCGGCCCACCCGGACAAGGGGGTCCGAACGAGTCCGAAGCACCGCCGACTCTCGCACCTCAAGCCATACACCAGTTCCCAGACGAACCCCGGACAGAGCCCGGACCAGTCCGACGAGGAGAATTTCAACATGGAAAATAGCACATTGAAACGTGATTTCTTGATAAAGTTTAGCGAAGGATTTTATTGTGGGTGAATGGGAGAAGTTTAGGACCTGAATGCACCATAGTAATCCTCCATACATCCCTTATGACAGTATGGAAAACTAGTTACAAACCGAAATGAGAAATGTCGGCTTCCAGCAATTTTCTCTTTGAGGGTCCGTGAAGCCATTTGCTTCGTCTTGAACAGATATCGAATTTTCAAGCAAATGATTAGACACCATTATGTTGTCATTAAGCACCCAAACATATAGTCGTGTCCACGCGGGCAGACACCAAGGATGTTGCACACCCCTTTTGTAGATTCGGCAAAGGGGCGCAACACGATCCAAACTGTTACCAAACGAACACAAACACGCGAAGCACAATGACACACTATTTTACCCAGGTTCAGGCCGCTCGAAAGCGTAAGACACTACGTCCTGCTTGTCTGAATATATGATGGAAATGGATGATGTTTAAAATGGCCAGCCTTGTTGCCGGGGCTCTGGGATCTCTCGCTGTACTTGTTTTTCTCTGGATGAAAGACTATCTCTTGCGTACGCTGTGTTGCCCGCATGGCCGGTCCTGAGATTTTGGGGGCTCAGGGTGAAACTAAAACTTGTGGCCCCTGATATAGGCATTATATAACAATAATAATGAATATAAGTGTGAAAAAAAGTTGCCAAAATATCTTCTAAATGCATGTATAAGCAATACGCATATCAAATAAGTTATATCTTGTCAGCGCCACTTACATTGCTATCGCCAATGTTGGTGTCGATATTTTCTTCTTACTGGTCAGATTCAAAATTCGTATTTGTTTGTTGCTCTTCCTCCACGGCAAGTATCACCAACTCAACGTTTGAGTTTATCGAAACACCAGTAACTCTTAAAAAACTTGTGAATATCTCCTTTTTGTGATTTAATCAAGTCGACAACATGCTTTTCTCTTTTTCTTTTATCGGCACCAGATTCATAAGATTCTGGACGACATAGCAACACACGATACTGAACAAAGTGCATCAAATATTGAAAATAAATTATACCGGGATAGAGTATTGAACTAAGGATTAAGAAATCGGAACATACTATATGTCTATATACCTCAGATGGTCGAATCGGCTTTGTGCGCGTAAGTGAATTTGAAATCGGCGAGGCGACTAACTGACTGTTACTTCCTGCAATCTGGATTGGATAAATGCATAAAATACATAATTAATTAATTAGTGGTTTTTGATCGAGAGAAGGATGGACGGAGCGCGTAGCCTGGAACTCACTCTAGATGAGTACCTCTCGTCGTCGAGGGAGAGTGCTGAGGCGCGAGCGCTTGGACGGCGGTGGCGTGGGACGATGAGTATCACCGTATCGGCGGTCGATGGGAAGAAAGACCGCAGCCAGCCGATTGGATCGATCGATCGAAAGCAGGCAAGCAGCGACCCAATCAGAAGCAGGCAAGCAGCGATCGTTAGTTTCCTACGTGCGAGGTGCGACCCCTTGCCTCCCTGGACACGCACCATGCAGCCCAGCCCAAAATCTTTTTTTTCTACTAGCCTGACAATATATGGGCATATAGCATATCCAGGCGGGGGCCCCAGATTTTGAGGGCCTAGGGCAGCCGCACACCCTGACCCCCTCAGGGTTGGCCCTGGTTGCCCGCCCCCCCTAGGGCCTTGGTACTTCTTTTATATCCCATAATGGGTTGCCACAACTGCTACCTTACACGTGGCGCGAGCCCACGAACTGTGCGCTGCACTGATTCACTAAGCAAGGCATGAAAAGGCGTGCAGAGGGTTATTACCATGCTGTGTTGCCCTACAAGCTTGGACAAGACAAGGTGTCGCTTGCCTGAAACAAGGCGTGGGGCAGGCATGCCATCATGTCGTTCTGATAGGGCAAAGGTGTCCGATCTTTCGATGAGATGATGATACGTCGATTCTGGTGGAGTTTGACCTTGGCGATCCGACTACTACGCACACGTACGCAATACCAATGCAATCGCTAAACCAATCTCGGAGGTTACCGATCCTGCAGAAGCACGATCAGCCTGACCAAAAGGTCTAGTTCTACATGCGATCGAGGAACAAGTAAGAACCAATAATGCAATCACGAATTGCGGATATAAGATGAACTTTATTGAAGCGGTGGGATTCTGCAAGTGCGTAGTACAGGAGGTCTAGCCGACACTCGTGCCTATGGCGAAGACTAGCAATAGCTGAGTTCTTTTTAACTAAACAAAATCCGAGTCTAAACTAAACCCTAGACGAGGTATATAAGGGGAGAAGGATGGGGTTTCGGCCAGCCATGTGGTGGCGGCCGAATCCAGGCCTTTCCTCCCTCAATACGAACTCTAAAATCGACCTAAAAATTCTGGTTCGAAATTACATGGGCCCTGGCCCATTAATAGAGGTGACGCAGCACCATATGTATCTATGGATGAAAATATGAAGTGCAGACTTGATTATTTCGTCCAAGTCATCAATTCTTCTTATGGTGGCTTCAAGTTGCGGCAGTCTCCCTTGGTGGCGTATTCGTCTCCAATGTTTCCACTCCAGCTGTGATCTCCATCCACGTACATGCTCCATAGCTTGTCCCTCTCATCCATGCTAGGTCCATCATTCCTAAGAGAAACAAACACATCTACTTTAGGCAACATCATATTCTCATGTATATTAGGAGTAGCTTGTAGAAACGAAAGTACCTGTTGTGGTGGTTGATGGGATCGAGCTCTAGTTAATGGTCCTTACATTTGAGGAGGAGTAGTAGTCATGGTTGCGTCTATAGTAGGGATGTCCTCATCATCCTCCCCTTCTTGAATTGAAGTCGTCCTCGACACCATTTCATCATTGTCTCCGAAATATGGCTTCAAATCTGCAATGTTAAATGTGAGACTAACCCCAAACTCTACAGGCAGCTCAAGTTTATATGCATTATCATTTATTTTTTCTAAGACCTTAAAAGGACCATCAGCTCGTGGCATTAATTTGGAGTTGCGCAAATCAGGGAAAGATCTTTGCGCAAATGCAACCAAACAAGATCTCCAAGCGCAAACACAATATACTTTCTTCCTTTGTCACCATACATTTTATATTTAGCATTCATGCGTTCAATGTTCTCTTTAGTAGTTTCATGCAACTTTAAAATCAATTCAGCACGTCGTGTAGCATCAAAATTATTTTGCACCGTAGATGGTAGAGGCAATAAATCAATAGGTGCACGAGGAACAAAACCATACACAATCTCAAAAGGGCACAACTTAGTAGTAGAATGTATATCACGATTATAAGCAAATTCAATATGAGTCAAACATTCTTCCCACGTTTTCAAATTCTGTTTTAACACAACCCTTAACATAGTAGACAAAGTTCTATTCACTACTTCAGTTTGTCCATCAGTTTGGGGGTGACATGTAGTACTGAATAATAATTTTGTCCCCAACTTAGCCCATAAACATCTCCAAAAATGGCTAAGAAATTTTGTATCACGATCAGAAACTATAGTATTTGGCACACCATGCAAACGAATAATTTCATGAAAGAATAAATCAGCAACATGTGCAGCATCATCACTCTTGTGACAAGGAATAAAATGTTCCATCTTAGAAAATCTATCCACAACAACCAAAATGCTATCCCTCCCCTGCTGAGTACGAGGCAAGCCCAAAACAAAGTCCATAGAAATATCCTCCCAAGGTACACTCGGAACAGGAAGAGGCATATATAAACCATGTGGATTAAGGCGTGACTTATCTTTTTGACATGTAGTGCAGCGAGAAATAAACCTCTCAACATCCCGACGCATGCGTGGCCAAAAGAAGTGTGCAGCAAGCACGTCCTCCGTCTTCTTGACGCCAAAGTGACCATCAAACCTCCTCCATGCGCCTCCTGCAACAACAAAAGACGAACGAAGCTATCTGGGATGCATAGCTTGTTTGCACGAAACACAAACCCATCATTGAGGACGAATGTGTTCCATGTTCTCCCTACTTTACAATTCTGCAATACATCTTTGAATTCAACATCATGCACATATTGTTCTTTTATGGTTTCCAATCCAATTTTTTGAAGTCAAGTTGAGAAAGCATGTTATATTGACGTGACAAAGCATCAGCAATAGTATTGTCTTTACCCTTTTTGTGTTTAATGACATAAAGAAAAGACTCAATAAACTCAACCCACTTTGCATGTCTACGATTTAGTTTAGCTTGACTACGAATATGCTTCAAAGATTCATGATCAGAATGTATAACAAATTCTCAGGGCCACAAATAATGTTGCCAAGCCTCTAAAGTCCGAACAAGAGCATATAATTCCTTATCATAAGTTGAATAATTCAGACTACCCCTACTCAGTTTTTCACTAAAATATGCAACATGTTTACCCTCTTGTAATAACACACCTCCCAACCCAATGCCACCAGCATCACATTCAAGCTCAAAAGTCTTATTAAAATTAGGGAGTTGAAGTAATGGAGCATGTGTTAACTTATCTTTCAATACCGTAAAAGCATCATGTTGTGCATCGCCCCAAACAAAGGGCACATCCTTCTTTGTAAGATCATTCAGTGGTGCTGCAATAGAACTAAAATCTCTGACAAAGCACCGATAAAACCCAGCTAGGCCAAGGAAGCTCCTCACTTGGGTGACCATTTTAGGAGTTGGCCAACTCGAAATTGCCTCAATCTTTGCGGAGTCCACTTCAATGCCCTGCGCTATAACAACATAATCAAGAAACGTGACTCGATCGGTGCAAAAGGTGCACTTTTCAAGATTACCAAATAAACGTGCAGCACGCAAAGCATCAAAAACAGCACGCAAATGATTGACATGATCCTCTAAAGATTTGTTTTATATCAAGATATCATCAAAATAGACCACCACAAAACGTCCAATGAAAGCACGTAGAACTTCATTTGTCAATCTCATGAAAGTACTAGGAGCATTAGTTAAACCAAAAGGCATGACTAACCACTCATAGATGCCAAATTTATTTTAAATGCTGTTTTCCATTCATCTCCTAATTGCATACAAATTTGGTGGTAACCACTACGCAAATCAACTTTAGAAAACATGGTAGAACCACTCAGCTCATCAAGCATATCATACAAACGTGGTATAGGGTGTCAATAACGAATTGTAATATTGTTTATAGCCCTACAATCAGTGCACATTCGAGTTGACCCATCTTTCTTAGGTACCAATAAAATCAGAACAGCACATGGACTAAGAGACTCACGAATATAACCTTTATCAAGCAGCTCTTGAATTTGTCGTTCAATCTCTTTAGTCTCCCAGGATTGGTACGGTAGGCCGCGTGGTTAGGAAGTGAAGCTCCAGGAATCAAATCAATTTGATGTTCTATTCCGCGAATGGGTGGCAGCCCCGGTGGCATTTCTTGTGGAAAAATGTCCATATACTCCTGCAAAATGTTAGCAACAGTAGGGGGCAAAGAGAGAGACATATCCTCAAAAGAAAACATGACCTCTTTGCAAATAAGTGCATAACACACAGAAGTAGTAACATCCAATTTAGAAATATCAGATTTGCTAGCAAGTAAAGACGGATGTTTCAAACGAATTTCACTGGGAAGTGAAGATCCAGATTTATTATTTTTCGGAGGTGGCATTACTTCATTAGCAACAATCTAATTCTCACTCATTTGTTTCTTCTAATTTTTTGCTCTACTAGCTTTAGCATGATCATCTTTCAAAATTTGTTCAAGAGTCATGGGTTTAAGACCAATTTTCTTTCCATTGTGCACAAAAGTATAATGATTAGTTTTACCAATATGAATAGACTATTTATCAAATTGCCATGGTCTACCAAGTAACAACGAACAAGCTTGCATGGGCACAACATCACAATCAACAAAATCAGAATATGTGCCAATGGAAAAATGCACTCTCGCCGTACGAGTTACCTTAAGTCTACCCGTAGTGTCGAACCATTGAATATGGTATGGGTGGTGATGTTGCCGTGTTGATATAGAGAGTTTCTCCACCATGTCAATGCTTACCAAATTATTACAACTCCCACCATCAATGATGATCCGAATAGCATGATCCTTAACAACACCACGGGTCTGGAACAGATTGTGGCGTTGATCACGCTCAGCTTGACTTAGTTGCACACTCAAAACATGTTGTGCAACCAAGATCTTGTAGGAATCCGCAGCTTCGACGGCCATAAACTCCATGTCTTGCTCAGAGTGGCCTTCGTCCCCTTGCTACGCAGACATAAGGGCAAGTGTCTCCTCATCATAATCACTCGCAGAATCATACTCACCATCTTCACGCACGATCATCACGCGCTGTGTTTTGCACCCTCTCTCAATATGACCATAACCCCAACATTTGTGGCATTGGATGTCCCTTGTTCTGCCCGTGGAGACCATGGAGGACGCCGAGCTCCGGGCAGGAGCAGTAGATGTCGATGGCGGCGTCGGTGCAGGTGGGCGTGATGGCGGCATGACGGACTTGTTGGCCGAAGAAGGAGCAGCACCACGTGATGCGGCATCTAGTTGGCGCGTCGTCCATGACGATGTACGACCTGTAGAAAAGTTAGGTCTTGTCCACGGTTGTCGAGCCTGCACTTCACGTTCAGCTTTGCAAGCAAGATGAAACAAACGAGTGATGGTAGTATAATCTTTGTAGTCTAAGATTGTTTGAATTTCTTTATTTAACCCATTCAAAAAGCCTGCAAGCATGGCTTCATTATCTTCTACAAGTCCACAACGAATCAAACTAGTTTGTTATTCTTGATAATATTCTTCTACAGATTTTTTCCTTGTTGCAAACATGTCAATTTTTGTAGCATTTCACGCTGATAATAAGGAGGTACAAAACGAGTATGCATTGCACGTGTCAAAGCATCCCAAGTAGTAGTCATATTATCATGATTAACTCTACCATGCTCGGACCACCAAACTGAAGAAAAACCGGTAAATTCACAAGTGGCAGCACAAACACGTCGATCCTCAGGATAATTTAAACATGCAAAACGTTGTTCTACCTCTAATTCCCATGTAAGATAAGCATCAGGATTATAGCGACCCTCAAAAGGTGGAATGTTCAGTTTTAGCTTAGCGACATGGTCATCATCACACACTTGTGGTTGCTGCAAGTAGTTGCGTGGGTGTTGGTGTGAACGGCCCCGAGGATGTGGAGGGTTTTCGACCTCAGTTTCACAACCGTCCATGTCCTCCTCGGCGGCAGGGGCGGTAGCAGAAGTCGCCGATGCTCCTGGACCCTCACGGCGGATGCGGCCTGCGCGTGGAATGTTGTTGCTGTGCAACACGGGTCCAGGTCTGCGTGGTTGTAGCTTCTCCAGCAAGAGATCAAACTTGCCGGTTAATTCAGCCAAGCTGGTGTTGACGCCATCAAATTTGGTGTTGAAAGTCCCTTCTATACCATCGATGCGGTCCATGGCGCTTCCAACCCTTGTCTCGATGTCCTGAGTATGGTTGGACACCATCTTCTCGAAGTGCTCATAAAGCTCCTTGTTCGTCATGTTGTCCATGTCGCCTGCCATGATTAGTAGGAAACAAGAAACAAATCACAAGTATAGGTTCCTATGAACTACCAATATGGTGGAAAAATACGCAAGACGTGAAGCAATATACAAAGCCCTTACAAATTCCTTACCAAGCAGGAGAGCGTTATGGCAACCGCGAGGATCAGCACCCCAAAGATTGGACAAAGCGATTACCAGGAGAGGCACAATGCACGTAGTAGAAATATGTGGAGCTGTAGGAGGCTTTATGGTAGCAAGGATTAGCAATAATCAAATAAGGAATGCACGATGAATAAATGCTCAAAGATGGTACTGTGCTAGTCCTAGTCTAGACCGTACTAGAGACGCGAGCCTATAGCACCAACAAAGTCAAGGCGCGGCAACAACAAGCAGACAGGTATAGCTCAAAAGCAAGATATAAGTGAAGATCATAGATTTTGCCGATTCTGAAACTTAACAGGGCAAAAACTAAATGTGCCCAACCAAATTTGGCAATTTGGAGCGTGCCGAGAAGGCATAAACATACGAAGTGAGTTTGGTTGGACAAAACTTTTTCTCTTGAAAATTTTGAGTAGCCGAACGTCTAAAACGGAGTTCGTATGCAAAAGTTATGCCTGTTTTACCAAAACTGTGAACATTGTGTGTCAGAAACTATGTCGCGGCAGGGAAAACGTGGAAACGCTGCCGCGACAGTACGCGCGGAGGGCAAACTGGTTCCAACTTGATGTAACATCCCAAAAATATTAATCAGTATTATTATTCTAAAAATGAGGGCCAACAAAAACTTTTTGCTTAATTATATGTGTTGATCTCATATTGTTGCTTGTGTTGTTTATTTCTTGCTAATTATGTGTTGCTTGCTCTAAATAAAGACATGAAGAAAAGAAGAGAAATAAAATAAAAAGCAAAGCAAGAAAATAATGTGACAAGTGTCACATAAAATTCTCCAAGTGAGAAATTGTTTTCCTTCACAATAAAATTCAGTGGAGTGGTAATGTGAACACTCCCATTTTATCCTTACTACTTTTCTCTCTCAAACAATATTTTGAATTAGTTTTAAAATTCAAAAGTAAAATTCAATTGGAAATAAAACAAAATTCCATAATTAAAACCCTATGAACAAAAATGATTCAAAACATTTTATTTTGTAAAGCCAATTTTTGTGAAGCTTCTGCATGCCATGGGAAGGCTTCACAAATTTTCTTGAATTTTTATAAATAGATTTAGTGCCCTAATTAAATTCGAGAAAAGCTTCTGGTTTGAAAAACAAATGAAAGAAAATAGAAAGAAGAAGAGCCAGGGGTTTTTTGGCAAAAATGCCGTCGTCTCCTACCCCTAGCTCCCCATCACCGTCGCCGTGTCGCCATGGTCGTCGTCGCCGTTCCAGGCCCCCCTTTCTCGCATTCGTCCACGCTCGTTGCCTCTGCACCCTCTGCTCGCGCTCGAGCACCTCTCTCGCCCCAACGCGATCCCTGTCCCCGTTGCTCGCCGTGGAGAGCTCGGACGGCGCCGGCCAAATTCGCCCCACCCGCTGCACCTCGACACGCACCCGTCGCCTTAGCTGCTCCCAGCTCGCTCCCGGACCCCCCAGACCACTCTTCCTTGAGCTTCTTGCACGCGTCGCCGAGGAATCGGGAAATCTCCCGCCGGAGGCGCCATGGACGCTGTCCATGCGCTCCGTCCACGGTACGCCGGCCCCTGCCCTATTTAACCACCCCCACACCTCGCCACAGACACCACACCCACTCCACTCCCCTCTGTGCACCGCCAGGAGGGCGTGCACGCTGCTCACGTCCGTCTGCGACCTCGCCGTGTCCGAGGTAGAAGGCGACCGTGGCCACGCCGTTAGGCTGCCCCATTTCCTTCCCAACCCCTGCACCGTGTTGCTTTCTCTCCCGCACTAACCCAAGCCCTTTTTGCCATCTTATTCGTGCGCAGACACGCCGTGAAGCCTCGCCGGAGTTGCTGCCCGTACTCGAGGAAGTTCCGGAGCTCGCCACCGACGAACCAGTCCACCCCAGCAAGTGCAACTCAGCCAGGAGCTTCCCACATGCCGCCGCCGTCGATCTGCATCATCTCCGTGACCTCCGAGCCCCCTAGGTGAGAGATCCTTCCACCTCGCCGTCGCCGGCGCGGCAGCGCCGCCGAAATTAGGTCGCCGCCGTTGCCTTTGATCGTGGGCCGTTGGATCTTGATCCAACGGTGCCATACCGCTTCGGTTAAAAGAGAGAGAGAGACTGACGGGCGGGCCCCGCTCGTCAGGGTTTTATTCTTTTCACCGCGCACACTGTGTCGCTGGCGTGTAGGCCCCACTAGTCAGAAATTTAAACATTATCCGTAACTAGATTTTCTCTGTTTAAAATTGAAATATGAAATCAGTACTGGATCCAACTTGGAAATTCAATATCTCGAGATTTAGGAATCCAAATAAATCAAACTCAATTATTCTGGAAAGCTTATGAAATTGTTTAACCAACCCAAGTGGTCTCATGTCATTTAATTAAATATATAAAAGTATTATTAAAAATACTACAGAAGGTTTAAATTCTAAACTTGTTTGTTTCTGATACTCTGTTAGTCCAAATAATTCCAAACCAATTTTGCTAGCTTAGTACTGCCATGTATTAGCTTCCCTAATTTTGGTAGAATTATTTGTGCATATTATTGTTTAGTATAAGTTGAAGTTTAAAACCCTTCTGCACTCAAACATTTAAATATGTTTAATGGTTAACCCAAATGAATTAGGACCAATTTTGTAGGTCACATTTAGTCATGTTTAGTTACCCCTAAAAGGATATAATTTTAGGATCAACATAACTTAATTGGTAGCTAAAACTTGATTATTAAGTTACTGGATTCAAACATTGTGTAGGGAGTTTGGTAACTCCAATTGATCCAAATCAAATTGTGTTGTCTTCTACACATCAGTAGCTTTCTAAAGAAATTTAGTTTGTATTTTTGTGACCAACAGAACTCAAGTTGTGCAATTAAACATGTTCCACAAGTTTCTGCCATAATTTTGAACATAAATAAATAATGTTTAATTCAATTATTTTGAAACCAAATTGTATGGTTTGATGTGTGCAGTAGCTATTTGTGATGTTTATGATTGATATGTTGTGATGCTTGCTTGAGTAGTTTAGTAATTGTTTGCATTGCTTGTTTGACGTTTAGACGAGAACGTTGCCGAAGTCTACGAGGAGGGGGAATACCTTGATCAGCAAGCACAAGAACCTGAGAACTTTGCCGAGCAAGGCAAGCTACTTCACTGAGCTTGCATTTACATACATCTATTTTGTCACATGAGTTATTCAAAAGTATCAATGATTTTGAAAACCTTTTTACAAGTACATGAAAACTATTTTGCCACCTATGTAGAAGTATAAGATAGTTGATATAAAATTATAGGATGGGAAAATAAATGTTGTTTACTCAAAACTCCTTTGAAATACTTGTGTGGTTATGGAATACCGAGATGTCGGTGTTGAAGTGGAGAAATGGAAAATGGGAATGTTTATGAAAAATGCACAGTGTCCTAGTACTATGACAACCAATCTTAATCTGTGCGACCACATTTACCCCCATATGGGAACGGGGCTTAGTCATATAATTTGCTCTTATTAGTATGGGATACCTCATCGACGGAGATGACTCCGTTATGCATGAGGGGATGGTTTGGAGAACTCCCCTGACCTGGGTCCTCGCTCAAACTCTATGGAAAGATAAGGAGGAGGATTGAAGACTTCATCAATGTGGTCGCCGGGAAAAACATATGAGTCCTCACACTTAGGGTTGCCGACGGGGACCGGACTGAGTGTTGGTGGGAATTATCATATGGGTAGGATCCTATACTAGCATGAGCAAAGGAGAGGCTAGGGTCGGTGGCTCAACTTCGCATACACCTTGTATGGCGGGACGTGGCTGACACGATGAGTTACCGGATGGATGTGGGATAAAAGCGTGCTACCTCTGCAGAGGGTCAAAACTATTCGAATAGCCGAGTCCTCGGATATGGACAATTGGGAGGCTGTCCTAAGATCATGTGCAAGTTTTTGGAAAAGCTTTTAAGTTTAAAAGAAACTGAAATGGTGATGGTGTTACACAACTATACCAAATGGAGTGGTATGAGTTGTTGGAATAAATGGACCATGGTGAGCCATGGTCAGGAAAAGGAGGGGTTTTGGAGAAACAAATGAGATGGTGACTTCTTTTAAAATAGTTATAAAACTCTTCTTACCTTTTTCAATAAAGATATAGAGATGTTTTAAATAAATAAAAGTTGTAAGTTAAAATAAAACTAGTGCATACTCATGTTGGGGTAGTTTGCGAGTACATTCAAATGTACTCATATTGGTTTCGTCCCTGGCTATTGTCCTAGCCAGACTACGAGGAGGAGCACTACGCCGAGCAGGAGTATGGCGACTTCTACGCAAACTAAGGATCTCCACAAGTCAGCTGCCTGTCGGGTCGTCATCGTTAGAATATGATGTCTACTACGCCGTAGCTTCCGCTGATATTTTGGTTTGGCCCATGAAGGCACCTATGTAAGACTTGGTCTAAATGACCATTTATGTAAGACTTTTTATTCGGTATTGTAATGGATGTAAACTTTGGTATCCAATTCGGATTATGTGCAACGACAGACTGATCACGGGATCGTTGTGTTAAGCATAATCGGGTATTTCGGACAGCTAGTCCGGGGTCCCCACAGACTTGGTATCAGAGCCATCCTGACTTTAGGAAACCTTAGTTAGCATGGTCGTTAGACAAATGTTACAAAAAGATTAATTTCTAAAAGAAAGGAGTGAAGTATTTTCGAAAACTGCTTATCTCCAATCCTCTTACTTATGCAAAAATTTATTCTCATTAAACATTACAATTTCCTTAGTATCCTTAAAATTTTGCAGACTTGTCATCTCATTAAACTTAAAATTCTGCTTATTGTTACCTCACTAAATTAAAATTTTGTACACTTATCATCTCACTAACTTAAAATTTTGCTTAAAAATTGTAGATGGCACTCCATTGGACCGAGTTCGTTCAGCTTGAGAAGGATAGCAAGCTGACGTTTGAGAGGGACTTGTTCGAGTTGAGCAAGCTGTTAGGTCGCCCCGCTCCAGAGTTTGAGGGAGCTCAGATTGACGTTCACGGTGTCGGAAGGCTGAGCTGGCTCATCAAGTCGTCAGTTCGCAGGAACATCAAGTCTCCCAGTTCCAGGACGCTCGTCTTCACCACCAAGGAGGCCACCTGGGTTGACGGTCTCTGTACTGCCACACAGAGGATGCTAGCCCGACTTTGTGAGGAGCACAAGGCGGAGTTGGCAGATTCCCGTTTCCGGTTCTACGGGAGGCGCAACTGCGACGGACACCCTACTCCTTCCCCTTGCCACCCGATGTTTGGGAGCTACATCATGGACATGGAGATCTTACTTCAGTGCACTCAGGATGATCTGATGCGCACTAGGATTCAGCTTCACTTTGACCGCGAGTCGCTCGTTGAGCTTCGCGAGAACGAGGAGAAGCTGATGGAGGAGAAGGTCGCTCTTCTCAGGAAGAGGGCCCAGCTGAGGAAGACTATCGTAAGCTCCGCAAGAAGGTGGCGGAGCAGGACGAGCTGATTGAGGATCTAGAGCACCATACTGACGAGATGGAGGAGGAGGGCGAGGATCTCCGCAAGGAGAACAACGCTTTCCTCAGTGACGATGATGACTTCGTGGAGGAGATGGATTGTGAGGAGGAGATGATGAGGAGGAGTTAGTTGACGAGGAGGAGGAGCCACTCGAGGCAGTTCTCGAGGACGAGGAGGAGGATCCCGAGGAGCCACCCTACCAGTCAGATGCTGACGTGTTAGAGCTGGAGGTTCCACCTCAGTAGGCGAGTGACTTGATCACTACCGCAGGATTAGGTTGACCCCTATCGCTAGTCGAGTCGAAGTAGTGGTTCTTTTGGAAACCAGATGCTATGTATCTTAGATGTAAGGTGATGTTGTAAGCTTGATGTTGTTGTGAACTCCTTGATGTGATGTTTGTGAAATATAAGTATGTTTGTCTTGTTAGATCTGTGTGAAATATTTTCATATAAGTCCTTAAAATTAATCAACCACTTGTGAAATCGTCTTTTCCCTTAGTCGAACTTTTCTTGCCTTGCCTCTTATACCCGGTGTGCTTCAGGATGCCGCCCCGTCGCAGCAATGCGGAAGGATCAGGATCAGCACCACCACCACCGGACCCAACCCCCGCCCAACTTCTCGCGCTTATCATGGAGGAACGTGAAAATGCCCGGCAGGAGCGCCAGGCTCATCTCGTTGCCCTACAACAACTCGCAGCCGCTTATAACAACAACAATAACAACAACAACAATGGTGGTAATGGCAATGGCGATGGAAACCAGCGATC
This sequence comes from Poa pratensis, assembly GCA_947311845.1. NCBI lineage: Eukaryota > Viridiplantae > Streptophyta > Magnoliopsida > Poales > Poaceae > Poa > Poa pratensis. The sequence continues at coordinate 11,332,704 of CAMZMU010000125.1, read as the reverse complement.
CACCTTAGGCGATTTCCAGAAAACCAACCCACCCACCTACTCCAAGGGACTTCACCCACTGGAGCCGATGATTGGCTTCGCACCATCGACAACAATCTGGAAGTTGCTGCTGTGGGAGAAAATGAGAAAGTGTTGTATGCAACCCACTATCTCGCTGGACCTGCAAGAGCTTGGTGGGAAACTACCAAGGCTCTCCAGCAAGCTGGTCATGTTATCAACTGGGCTGAGTTCCAGGAGAAGTTCCGCAAGAAGCATATTCCCAGCGGACTTATTGAGAGGAAGAAGGATGAATTCCGCAAGCTGAGGCAGGGAAGTAAGATGTGGTCGGTTATCTGGATGAGTTTACCGACTTATCTCGGTATGCTCCTGATGACACCGACAAAGAAGAGAAGAAGATGGAGCGTTTCATGAGTGGACTTCATGATGAACTGCAGTGTGCTCTGGTTATCCATGACTTCCGTGATCTGGAGTCACTTGTGGACAAAGCCATCCAGCTGGAGACCAAGCGCAAGTCTATGTATGAAGGTCGCAAGAGGAGGATGAATGCTCAGGAAGGTTCGAGCAGCCAGAAACCTCGTATCTTTCAGCAAACACCAGGCCTGCCTATCGTCCACCACAAGCCCACGCCCCAATTACCCTAACCGCCCAAACAACTTCAACCGCCCCAATGACAATAACCGTCCCAGAGGAAACTTCAACAACTTCAACCCCAATGCCAATGTTGTCTGCTTTGAATGTGGCAACAAAGGTCACTACTCCAGAGAATGCCCCAATCCTAAGAGGAATGTTCAGCGCCCCAATGCACCGAACAATGGTCAAGGCCGCAATGGAAATGGTAATGGCAAGAATGCCGCACCCCGCGGAAATGCTGCTGTTGTCAAGGGCGTCTGCACCACATCAATGCTGAAGAAGCTCAGGAGGCGCCAGATGTTGTGCTGGGTACGTTCCTTGTCAACTCAGTACCTGCAACTGTTCTGTTTGATTCTGGTGCAACCCATTCATTTGTTACCGAGGAGTTTGTCGCTAAGGGAGGATTAGTAGAAGGCTTCCTAAATAAAACCCTGAGTATACAAATTCCTGGCTCCACCATAGAAACCAAGAGATTTTGTCCAAATACTGCCATTGAGATTTCAGGCGAAAAATTTGCAGCCGACCTAATTATTCTAGGAACCCAGGGCATAGATGTTATACTGGTATGAATTGGCTAGCCAAGTACCATGGTCGAATAGACTGTGCCAGAAGAGCTGTATCCGTCACCACCGACAAAGAAGTAGAAGTGGAGTATGTGTCTGAAACCAACCACTCCCAACCAGGCTGCCATGAGAGCATAGCTCGACCCGCCCTAGATGAGATCCGTGTTGTTCACCTGTTCAAGGATGTTTTCCCAGAAGAATTGCCTGGTATGCCGCCAGACCGGGATATTGAGTTCATAATTGAGCTTATCCCAGGGACATCCCCCATATCCCAAAGACCTTATCGGATGAATCCGGAAGAACTAGTTGAATTGAAGAAGCAGTTGGCTGATATGCTCAGCAAAGGTCTTGTTCGTCCAAGCGCTTCACCTGGGGATCACCCATTATTTTTGTGGACAAGAGAGACGGTACCACACGCCTGTGTGTGGATTATCGCAAGCTGAATGACGTGACCATTAAAAACAAGTACCCTCTTCCCAAGATCGAGGATCTGTTCGATCAAATGAACGGAGCCCGAGTCTTTTCCAAGATCGATCTTCGGACAGGTTACCATCAGTTGAAGATCCGAGAGAAAGATATTCCCAAGACCGCCTTCACCACCCGTTACGGTTTGTTTGAATACACCGTGATGTCCTTTGGTCTGACCAATGCCCCAGCCTATTTCATGAATCTCATGAACAAGATTTTCATGGAGTACCTCGACAAGTTCGTGGTAGTTTTCCTTGATGACATCCTTATTTATTCCAAGACCGAAGAAGAGCATGCTGAACACCTGCGTCTAGTTTTGGAGACCCTCCGAGAGCACCAGCTGTATGCCAAGCTTAGCAAGTGTGAGTTTTGGCTCAGTAAAGTGGCATTTCTCGGACATGTTGTATCTGCCGGAGGAATTTCTGTTGACCCAGAGAAGATCCAAGCCATTGTTGACTGGTTATCCCCAACCAGTGTGACTGAAATCCGAAGCTTTCTCGGACTTGCCGGTTATTACCGCAAGTTCGTTGAAGGATTTTCCAGTATAGCCAAACCCATGACCCAACTGTTGAAGAAGGACAAGAAATTTGAATGGACTCAGAAGTGTGAAGATAGTTTCCAAGAATTGAAGAAGAGACTAACCTCAGCCCCAATTTTGATTATGCCAGACGTCACCCAGAGTTTCGACGTGTATTGCGATGCATCACGCCTCGGACTTGGTTGCGTTCTGATGCAAGAAGGCAAAGTTGTGTCGTACCTGTCCCGGCAGTTGCGACCGCATGAAGAGAATTACCCAACCCATGACTGGAGTTAGCTGCTGTTGTTCTTGCTCTCAAAACGTGGCGTCCCTATCTTGCGGGACATCGCTGCGAGGTCTATACAGATCACAAAAGCTTGAAGTATATTTTCACCCAGAAAGATCTGAACCTGCGACAGAGGAGATGGATGGAATTAATCAAGGATTATGATATTGGAATCCATTATCACCCTGGAAAGGCTAATGTAGTTGCCGATGCCCTTAGTCGCAAACCTTGCACCCTGAATGCCCTGATCCAAGCCGAACAGCCAGCCTTGTTCAAAGAGTTCGAAGACTTTGGACTAGAACTTGTTAGCCATGGTTATCTCGCCAATTTAGAGTTAACCCCAACCCTGATGGATCAAATCAAAGAAGCCCAAAAGGATCATGAAAGCATTGAAGGAATTAGAAGAAGATTTCCCTCGGCAAAGCACCCGGTTTTACCGAAGATGCTGAAGGAGTGCTGAAATTCAATGACCGTATCTGTGTGCCCAATGTCACGGAACTTAAGGAGTTAATCCTAAAGGAGGCCCATGAGACCCCTTATTCAATCCACCCCGGCGGAACCAAAATGTACCAAGACCTTCGAGAAAGATTTTGGTGGCATGGAATGAAACGAGAGATTGGTTCTTTCGTAGCCAAGTGTGATATCTGTCAGCGAGTCAAGGCTGAACATCAGCGGCCCGCTGGATTGCTTCAACCTTTGAAAATTCCCGAGTGGAAGTGGGATGAGATTGGAATGGATTTTATTACCGGACTTCCAAGATCCAACCGAGGCCATGATTCAATCTGGGTCATCGTTGATCGACTGACCAAGGTTGCTCATTTTATACCCGTCAAGACCACTCACAATGGAGCCAGTTAGCAGACTGTATATTTCCAGAATAGTAAGCCTGCATGGTGTGCCTAAGAAGATTGTATCTGATAGAGGCACGCAATTCACCTCAAGATTCTGGAAATCCCTTCATGAAGCCCTCGGAACCAAGTTAGCATTTAGCACAGCTTATCATCCCCAGACCGATGGCCAAACTGACGAGTGAACCAGATATTGGAGGACATGCTTCGCGCATGTGTTCTATCCTATGGTTCCAAGTGGGAAGATTGTCTTCCGTTTGCAGAGTTCTCGTACAACAACAGTTATCAGTCCAGTCTGCAAATGGCCCCTTTTGAAGCCCTTTACGGCAAGAAGTGTCGTACACCCCTGAATTGGTCCGATACCGGAGAAGGCAAATTGTTTGGACCGATACCCTCCGTGAAGCTGAAGAGCAAGTTCAGCTTATTCGTGAACGCCTCAAAACTGCCCAATCCCGTCAGAAGAGTTACGCTGACACCAAGCGCCGTGATCTCACTTTCAGTGTCGGAGATTATGTTTATCTCCGAGTGACACCCCTCAAAGGAATGCAGCGTTTCCATGTCAAAGGAAAATTAGCGCCAAGGTATATTGGACCCTTCAAGATCATTGCTCGTCGAGGAGAAGTATCCTATCAGCTGGAATTGCCACCGGAGTTAGGAGATTATCATGATGTCTTCCACATTTCCTTGCTCCGGAAGTGTCTTGAAGTTCCTGACCAGCCTGATGTTTTCAAAAACATCGATCACCGCTCCATCGACCTGAACCAAGACCTGACTTATCGCGAGAGACCCCTCAAGATTCTCGAAGAAGATGTTCGTGTTACCCGAAGACGCGCGATCAAGTTCTACACTTGATGAAACCACCCGATCCGTAGCCAAAACTGTGCCGCGGTGGGAAACTGAACATAACTCGGATCAACTCGATTTTTTTTGTATAACAAACCAAAACAGATACGAAACAAACTGATCACGATGGTTGTGGCTGCGGCGGATATGTGGATGGTGGCAGCGGCAGATATGTGGATGGTGGCGGGTATATGGATGTTGGCGGTGGCGGCGGAAGGCTTGTGGATGGTGGCGATGACTGGCGAGACGCGTGTCGTGCGGAAGCGGCGAGAAAAATATGCAAAGAACTCGAAACTCTAAAGGAACTAGACACTAAGACCAGCAACTCGACATGACGATGCAGACGAAGATTGAACAATGCAATGCACTGAAAAGAAAATGCGACAGGCCCGGACTGGTTGTAGGACGGGATGAATGATACGTCTCAAACGTATCTATAATTTTTGATGTTCCATGCATGTTTTATATCAATTTTCACATGTTTTATATGCAATTTATATCATATTATGACATTTATTGGACTAACCTATTAACAAGATGCCACAGTGCCAGTTTCTGTTTATTATGTCTGTGTATTGCAGAAAAGGCCCGAAAACCAAAGTGCTCGGAAAAATCTGAAAAAATTACAGAAATTCTATTTCGCCAGAAGACTCCGGGAGCCAGAAGGACAAGTCCGGGGAGGCCCGAGGGCCCCACACTTGGGCAGGGCGCGGTTGGGCCTTGCCCGTGCCCTGGGGTGGTGTCGTCTCCTCGGTCACCGTCTCGCGACGCCCTTTGGACTACTTATTCCCCCTGACGCGAAAACCCTAAGTGCCTGGACGATTTCTCCAAAAAAGTTCCAGAGCTCTGCCGCCATCCGAAACCCTAATTCGGGGGACAGAAGTCGCTGTTTCGGCACCTTGCCGGGACGGGGAATTGCCCCCGGAGCCATCTCCATCGACTCCACCGCCATCTTCATCGCCGTTGCTGCCTCCCATGATGAGGAGGGAGTAGTTCTCCCCCGAGGCTGAGGGCTCTACCGGTAGCTATGTGGTTTATCTCTATCTCCCATGGTGTGATCTTTATGTGATCATGAGCTTTGTAATCTAGTTGAATCCATAGATGTTACTCTTCATTATCTTATATGCTACTCAAGTGGTTTTATTAATGTAATCTCCGGAGTCACCTTTGTCCCACGGTGCGAAGTTGACAGTGTGCGCCCCGTGTGTGGCTCTTAGGCTAAAGATAACAGGAATACTTATCATGAGTTACTATTTGCGTTGGATGTCTCTATGAAATTGCGGTGTTTGTCTAGTACCTTCTAGGGCGCTCAAGTTGACAGTGTGGGGTTAACTAGACATGGGAATGCGACTTTAAGGTGTGCTTTTATAGCCCTACGCGGTGGATTGGTGTTCGTTATCCAACGAGAGAATAACAGGAGTAGCATAGTGAAGAGGAAATATCTATGTATTCAATTATATTATTATTGTTGAGAGTGTCCACTAGTGAAAGTATGATCCCTAGGCCTTGTTTCTAAGCATTGAAACACCGTTTACAACCAGTTCTGCTACATGTTTGCTTGCTGCCATTTTTATTTCAGATTGCAATTACCACTTATAATCATCCATATTACTTGTATTTCACTATCTCTTCGCCGAACTAGTGCACCTATACACCTGACAAGTGTATTGGGTGTGTTGGGGACACAAGAGACTTCTTGTATCTTAATTGCAGGGTTGCTTGAGAGGGATATCTTTGACCTCTACCTCCCTGAGTTCGATAAACCTTGGGTGATTCACTTGAGGGAAACTTGCTGCTGTTCTACAAACCTCTGCACTTGGAGGCCCAACACTGTCTACAAGAATAGAAGCGTGCGTAGACATCAAGCTATTTTCTGGCGCCGTTGCCGGGGAGGTAAGGTAAAAGGTACTCACATCCTCCAGCTACTTAGCTATTTTCTAGCACTGTTGCTGACGTGTGAGTGCTCGAAGGTATTTCCTTTAGATTCTGCAATTATATATTTTTTTTTTGTTTTTATTTCACTAGTTAGGCTTAATGGAAAACAACAAAAAAATTAGAGATCTTTATGAAATTTATCTTGAATTAGGACATGATGCTTTTGAAGAGAAAATTAAAAAACCTATGGAAAATTATTTGCATGATGGTAGCAATGTTATTACTATAATGCTTTGAACACCATTATTGCTAATGCTATGGAAAAGTCTAAGCTTGGGGAAGCTAGTTTTGAAAATGATCTTTTTAGTTCCCCAGCTTTAGGAGAAAATTTGCTTGATAATACTGTGTCTCCCATACGTGAAAATTCTAATGATGCTTGTGATATTCTAAATCCACCTACTGAAAGTATTCCTTTTGAAATACCTATGGAAATTGTTGAAAAGGTTATGGATGAACGTTATGCAGGGGATGGAACAGTCCATCCACGTGATCACTTGTTGAAACTTACAGAACTTTGTGAGTTGTTTAAGGTTGCAGGTTTATCAAGGGAAAATGCCATGAAGAAATTATTTCCATTGTCACTTAAGGACAAAGCTAGGGAGTGGTATGATCTACTGGATGATCCTCATCATTCGGAGTGGAAGGAGCTTGAATTTCTTTTTTACTCTAAATTTTATCCTCCTTATGAAATGCATTTAGATAGGAATTACATTTATAATTTTTGTCCTCGTGATGGAGAAAGCATTGCTCAAGCTTGGGAAAGACTGAAAACATTAATACTCAAATGTCCTAACCATGGGCTTCCTGAGGAAATAATTGTTACTAATTTTTATGCAAGGCTTTCAGGTCATTACAAGGATTATCTAGATGCCTGTTCAAGGGTTCTTTCACAAGTAAGAAGGTTGAAGCTAAATGGGATCTTCTTGAAACAATTCAAGGCAATACTGAAGATTGGGAGAACGACAAAGGTAAAGAATCAGGTATAAACTATGAGTATGATTGCATTAAGTCTTTCGCTGAAACTGCTAGTTTTCATGAGCTTAGTGCTAAATATGGTCTTGATTCTCAAATTATTGTTGATTATTGTAGAGCCTTTGCTTCTCATATTAATGTTCCTAAAGAAAATTGGGACATGTATCATGAACCTTTCAAAGACACTTGCATGGAAAATGAAATTGTTACTAATGATTGCAATAAACATGCTCAAACTTCTGAAAATACTATTTCTTATAAGCATGTTAATTTTTGTGGAGCACTTAGACCTTGTGAAAAGAATCAAATCGAAGAAGATTATTGTATCCATCATAGGAATGAAAAAACTAGAATGTGGCACAGGGCTCTAAATGATCTTGCTGAAAAAGTTTGTGCCCTCTATCCTTTTATTTGTGAACTTTGCTATAAAAAGGGTCACTTCGAATTCCAATGCTCAGGTTCTAATAAGGATATTGCGGAAGAATTTTGTGATAACATGATCACTCCTAATCAGCATGATGAACTTACATTATTTTTGGGGTGTGAAGAGTTATCAAGAAAAACTTCTTCGTTAGATATGAGTGCTTTTGATATGAATAGCGTATTGCATGGATGTCATCTCTATTGTGCTAACAATTGCCATGCCAACACTTACATACAAAATATTATAAAAGATGGATCGACTTTACCAAAATATGAAAGGACTAATGTTTGTTTTACTCTTATTAATGAAAAGAGGAATCCTCCAATCTTCTTCTATTGTTTCTAACAATAAACCAGGGTATGTGGTGAAGCCTCCTTTCAAGCCTCTCCCTCCTAAAGAGGGAAAGAAGAAGAAGAAGAAGAAGAAGAAGAAGAAGAGGAGTAAAAGGAGAGAGGAAACGGTATCTTCCCCTAAGCATATTGCTCCTATTATAGTTGTTGCTGATGAGTCTGAATTCGATGATGATCCTATGCCTGTTACTTATAGTAGTGATCATGATTGGGAAAAGCACACTACTTTTGATATTGAAAATCTTTTGGGTACTAATTCTGAAAATGATGATGTTAATAATTGCTATACTATTAGTACTATCCATGTTCCTTCCAATGATGATATAGGAAGCATTAAGCTTGGGGATGAGGTGTTTGAAAATCCTTTTGCTAGTAATAATTATATATTTGAAACCTCTCCTCCTAGTGATGTTTTTGAAAATCCTTTTGGTACCGATGATTATATAGTTGAGACCTCTCCTTCTAGTAAAAATGATGATGATATGTTTACAAATGAACACACTTTGGAAGATAACTATTCTATTGTTTATGATGATACTATGCCTCCAGTCTTTGATAATCATTGTGATGATAAATATGACATAGGTTATAATTACAATCATCCTCATGAAGCTTGTCATAATTATGGAGAGATTACTCACAACCATCCCTCTAATATACAACTTGTCTATCATGTTCAAGTTATTCATAATGATCCTACTCCTATTGTTATTAATAAAAAGAACTTTGCTTATGTGGAAAATATTGATACTTTTATGCACATGGATCATGATAAGAATGTTTCATGTGATGGTTATATTGTGGATTTTATCAATGATGCTACTGAAAGTTATTATGAGAGAGGGAGACATGGATTCATACATCACAATAATATTAAGTCTCCTCTCTTTATGTTGAAAGTTTTGATGTTGCACTTGTTTTGTCTTCCTATGCTAGTCACTTTGTGCTTGATTGATTTATTTTCTTACAAGATTCCTTGCATAGGAAGTGTGTTAGGTTTAAATGTGCTTTATATTTGCTTCTTGATGCATTCTTATATGTTCAACTCTTATACATATGAGAGCATCATCAAAATTATCATGCCTAGCTAAAAGGCTTTAAAGAGAAGCGCTTATGGGAGGCAACCCATTTCATTTTTCTGCAATTTTTCTTTTATTGAGTCAAGGAGTTTGTTTACTTTGTAGCAACTCCTTTATATCTTTATTTTCTCGTATTGTTGTGCCAAGAGTAGCCTCTAATGATAAGATGATGCTTAATTTTGATTGATGCGCAGAAACAGATTTTTGCTATTCACTGTACGAAATTCCTAAAATCACCAGATTGTTAATTAAATCTGAAAATTTTTGTGCGTAATCTTTATGAATGTCTGAAACTTTCATTAGTTCAGAGTTTCTCGATCTGAGCGTCATAAGTGCCTCGAAAAAATTCGTCTTTGCGGACTGTTCTGTTTTAGACAGATTATGCCTTTTTATTTTTCGCATTCTCTCTTTTACTAGTGTTGAGTGAAATTCTTTTTTTGGTGGAAGAGCTTCACATAACATCAGTGGCTGTAGCTAATGTTTAAAGTAACAAATCATATTGCGTCTTTACAGAACATGTGAATTTTTGATTATGCACTAACCCTCTAATGAGATCTACTTTGAGTTTGGTGTGACGGAAGTTTTCAAGGGTCAAGAGAGAAGGATGATATAATAGGATCAAGAAGAGTGAAGAGCTTAAGCTTGGGGAGGCTCCCATGGATCTCCCCAGCATATTTCAAGAAGACTCAAGCGTCTAAGCTTGGGGATGCCCAAGGCTAGGGGTGTAAACGGATCGGATCGGATCGGATTTTACCTCTACCATATCCTTTACCATATTTTTTCTCGGATTCGGATCGGATCGGATAATGAACGGTTGCGGATTCGGGGGCGGATAGATATAATCACGGATTCGGAATGGAAACGGCGCGGATTCGGGGCGGAAAGAAAATTAGTCGGATCGGTATGCGCAATGTATATCATCAAGCCACATACCAAAAATAATAGCTCAACAACATAATAATTTAACAAAGTTATACTCCATAGTATGTAGAATGACCATGCAAGGGAGTCGTTGTTCAACAAATGAGCTCCACAACTCACTAAATACAAATTATGCTCTATTAGTTTAGACATTTCGGTAGAAAATCGGATTATTCGGATTATAACCATCGGATAATCCTAACTAATATTCGGATAATCCATACTTGGATGTTATTTTTCATACCATATCCTATACCGTATCCGGGTGTTCAGTTCGGAATCGGATATCCTTATCCGGCAAATTCTTCGGAATCGGATATGGATTCTTTAAAACGGATTCGGCGACGGATTCGGTGCAGAAATTATCCTATCCGTTTACACCCCTACCCAAGGCATCCCCTTCTTCATCGGCAAAATTATCAGGTCATCTGTAGTGAAACTATATTTTAATTCTTTCACATCATATGTGCTTTTCTTGGAGCGTCCGTGTGTTTTTATTTTCAGTATTGCACTTTTATTTTCAATAAAGCTTGACTGGACCCTAGCATTCTTGATTGGGAGAGAGACACGCTCCGCTTTTTCATGAGAATACTCCTATTCTTCACTTATATTTGTTGAGTATTCATATCTAGCGCTGTTCAGTTTTTAGCTCCTGTTTTCATGTATCTCTTGTCAGAGCTATTAGCTTTCTTTTGTAGAAAGTACTCTCTTGCTTCACTTATATTTGTTTGGAGAGTTGATGAAATAAATTGATTGGTGTTTGGTTGGTTCAGAAAATGTTGCATGTGGTAATTGGTATAAGGAAAAACTTGCTTAATCTTGTAGATCACTAAAATGGATAACTTGATGCTTGTCAATTGTTTTGAGTTAACAAGTAGATCATGATTAAATTGTGCATCATATGAGTTAAGCCTATTAGTGAAGAACTACCGTAAAGCTTGTTGAAAATTTGGTTTGCATCGGTGGTACCTCTAAGGTCTAGATATTTTCTAATAACAGGGTTTGGTTAACAAGGAAGACGGTATGAAGTCTTATAACGTTTGCAATATGTTTGTCATATAAAACTTGGTGTATGGGTTGATATTCTTATTTGCTTACATAACCTTGCTAGCCTAAACTCTGTACTGAGAGGGAATGCTTCTCGTGCATCCAAATCCTTGAGCCAAAATCCATGCCATTTGTGTCCACCATAACTACTTATATGTGGTATTTCCTTGCCACTCCAAGTAAATTTTTCATGTGCTACCTTTAAATTATTCAAAATGTTATTATTCCCTTTTTGTGTCAATGTTTACTAGCTCATGAGGAATTAGTGTGGTTATTCTTTATTCTATTTGTCGAGTGGACTTTTACACCTGGACTAGTGGCATATACATCCGCTTATCCAATAACTTGCAAAAAGAGCTGGCAACGGGGTGCCCAGTCCCAAATAATTACAACTTTAACCAATTAATTCTCTTCACACTTTTGCCCTGATTCATCAGTAAGCAATGACAAACAGTGAAATACCTGAATGTGTGTAAACCAAAGAGAAAGAGGGATGATCTGCCTTGCTGATAGAAATAACGTCCTTCATGGGAGCCGCTCTTAAAAGTCCGTTCGACAGGTAGAATACTGTTCTCACCCGCTACCATTCGTTGACAATTAACAAACACCTCTCAAAAATAGATACTCCTCCATGGTATGTGATTGATGGAAGGCACCCGAGGATTCGGTTAGCCATGGCTTTTGTTAGCAAGGTTGGGAGGAGTATCAAATATTTTATGCAATCTCTATATGCTTTCAAAAACCTAAAAGCTCTAGCACATGATTTAATCCCTGCTTCCCTCTGCGAAGGGCCTTTCTTTTACTTTTATGTTGAGTCAGTTTTCCTGTTCTTTCTGTCTTCCACAAGCAAACACTAGTGTCAATTTTGTTACAACATGCGTTATATGCAATGTATTGGACTTGTTATACTACTTTGTGTTGACAATATCCATGAGATAAATATGTTGAAAGTTGAAGCAAATACTGAAACTAAATTCTTCCTTTGTGTTGATTAAATACCTTTTATTAGAAACTATTGCTTTATGAGTTAACACTTATGCAAAACTGTTTGATGCTTGTCTCGAAAGTACTATTCATGAAAACGTTTAGCTTGTGTGATTCATTGTTTAATCATTATCTATTTGATAGCAAATTATAGACCATTGACTTGGATCACTTCATTCGTTTACATGTGCCTTGCAATATTATATGATCAAGATTATGATAGTAGCATGTCACCTAAAAAATTATCTTGTTTTTATCGTTTACCTACTCGACGACGAGTAGGAACTAAGCTTGGGGATGCTGATACGTCTCAAACGTATCTATAATTTTTGATGTTCCATGCATGTTTTATATCAATTGTCACATGTTTTATATGAACTTTATATCATATTATGACATTTATTGGACTAGCCTATTAACAAGATGCCACAGTGCCAGTTTCTGTTTATTATGTCTGTGTATTGCAGAAAAGGCCCAAAAACCAAAGTGCTCGGAAAAATCTGAAAAAATTATAGAAATTCTATTTCGCCAGAAGACTCCGGGAGCCAGAAGGAAAAGTCCGGGGGAGGCCGAAGGGCCCCACACTTGGGCAGGGCGCGGTTGGGCTTGCCCGCGCCCTGGGGTGGTGTCGTCTCCTCGGTCACCGTCTCGCGACGCCCTTTGGACTACTTATTCCCCCTGACGCGAAAACCCTAAGTGCCTGGACGATTTCTCCAAAAAAGTTCTAGAGCTCTGCCGCCATCCGAAACCCTAATTCGGGGGACAGAAGTCGCTGTTTCGGCACCTTGCCGGGACGGGGAATTGCCCCCGGAGCCATCTCCATCGACTCCACCGCCATCTTCATCGCCGTTGCTGCCTCCCATGATGAGGAGGGAGTAGTTCTCCCCCGAGGCTGAGGGCTCTACCGGTAGCTATGTGGTTTATCTCTCTCTCCCATGGTGTGATCTTTATGTGATCATGAGCTTTGTAATCTAGTCGAATCCATAGATGTTACTCTTCATTATCTTATATGCTACTCAAGTGGTTTTATTAATGTAATCTCCGGAGTCACCTTTGTCCCACGGTGCGAAGTTGACAGTGTGCGCCCCGTGTGTGGCTCTTAGGCTAAAGATAACAGGAATGCTTATCATGAGTTATTATTTGCGTTGGATGTCTCTATGAAATTGCGGTGTTTGTCTAGTACCTTCTAGGGCGCTCAAGTTGACAGTGTGGGGTTAACTAGACATGGGAATGCGACTTTAAGGTGTGCTTTTATAGCCCTACGCGGTGGATTGGTGTTCGTTATCCAACGAGAGAATAACTCAGAGTAGCATAGTGAAGAGGAAATATCTATGTATTCAATTATATTATTATTGTTGAGAGTGTCCACTAGTGAAAGTATGATCCATAGGCCTTGTTTCTAAGCATTGAAACACCGTTTACAACCAGTTCTGCTACATGTTTGCTTGCTGCCATTTTTATTTTAGATTGCAATTACCACTTATAATCATCTATATTACTTGTATTTCACTATCTCTTCGCCGAACTAGTGCACCTATACACCTGACAAGTGTATTGGGTGTGTTGGGGACACAAGAGACTTCTTGTATCGTAATTGCAGGGTTGCTTGAGAGGGATATCTTTGACCTCTACCTCCCTGAGTTCGATAAACCTTGGGTGATTCACTTGAGGGAAACTTGCTGCTGTTCTACAAACCTCTGCACTTGGAGGCCCAACACTGTCTACAAGAATAGAAGCGTGCGTAGACATCAATGAACTAACCCTAATTATATTTTTAGCTTTTTCGTGGACTGTAGGTATGAAGATGCAATCTAATCTAGTAAACAGTAAATCTCACCGAGCAACCTGAAATCTGATACCACTTGATAGGGCAAAGGTGTCCGATCTTTCGATGAGATGATGATACGTCGATTCTGTTGGAGTTTGACCTTGACGATCCGACTACTACGCACACGTACGCAGCGCCAATGCAATCGCTAAACCAATCTCCGGAGGTTACCGATCATGCAGAAGCACGATTAGCCAGGCCAAAAGGTCTAGTTCTACCTGCGATCGAGGAACAAGTAAGAATAAACAATGCAATCACGAATTGTGGATATAAGATGAACTTTATTGAAGCGGTGGGATTCTGCAAGTGCGTAGTACAGGAGGTCTAGCCGACACTCGTGCCTATGGCGAAGACTAGCAATAGCTGAGTTCTTTTTAACTAAACGAGACTAAACTAAACCCTAGACGAGGTATATAAGGGGAGAAGGACGGGGTTTCGGCCAGCCATGTGGTGGCGGCCGAATCCAGGCCTTCCTCCCTCAATACGAACTCTAAAATCGACCTAAATTTTTTGGTTCGAAATTACATGGGCCCTGGCCCATTAATAGAGGTGATGCAGCACCATATGTATCTATGGACGAAAATATGAAGTGCAGACTTGAATATTTCGTCCAAGTCATCAATTCTTCTTATGGTGGCTTCAAGTTGTGGCAGTCTCCCTTGGTGGCGTCATCGTCTCCAACGTTTCCACTCCAGCTGTGATCTCCATCCACGTACATGCTCCCTAGCTTGTCCCTCTCATCCATGCTAGGTCCATCATTCCTAAGAGAAACAAACACATCTACTTTAGGCAGCATCATAATTCTCATGTATATTAGGAGTAGCTTGTAGAAACGAAAGTACCTGTTGTAGTTGACGGGCTTGAGCTCTAGTTAATGGTCCTTGCATTTGAGGAGGTGTAGTATTCGTGGTTGCATCTATAGTAGGGATGTCCTCATTACGTCGTGTAGGCCTGCGCATGCCCGCAGCGTCTAGTCCCTGTTGGATGTATGCCAAAAGGCAATAAAGTTTAACATCTGATTCATAATTATGCTTCATGATTCTATACTATAACTGCGGTGACTCCTGAATATGTGATTCAGAGGAAAACTCACTCACACGTGTAGATATTTGAACAGAATAAAGTATACCCTAATCTTGCCTTTTAGACTAATTCATTGATTGCTTGAGACCACGTTTTCTTGGTCTGGGACATTGTTTATGTCAGCATCAATGAGTGGCATATTGTTGGTGGAAACAATATGGCTGGGTAGACCCAAATCATTGATATGCTAAGTAAGATTCCAAAGTGTCTGTTTGTCCTTAGTGCAATATCGCAGATGATTGTTATATGACATGTCCTTAGACCATGAGGTTATTAGGGTTGTGTACATTGGAAGAATTACTTTGGTACTGTCATAACCATTACCGTAACTGGGTGGGAAAACGGCAGTCACTGGGTGGTTCTGAAGGTGTGCATATATCCAAATGTTCCAAGATGGGAAATTACTCCTCTGTCAAAAGAGAGATACTTCCAGGGCCCACTCGGTATGTATGATATCCAATATGTTCTGCAGACAATGCATGATGAAGTTACATCATGTGGGATGTCGGATTACGGGAACGAGAAAAGGAAATTTACCGGTAACGAGATAGACAGAGATATTGTGAATCAGGGATTGATTCATGGAAATATCAGGAATACTTTATCTCGGGTAATTTCAGTATCGTGAGTAATGGGATTGACGAATTAATAATCAACATGTTCGACAGAGTATTATTCACATAACGGTAGCAGTTATTTAGGTAGCCCATGTATCTGACCCTGGCTGGTGATTAGATGGAAACATCTAATTATAGCTACACATTATCGAACCTGTAGGGTAACACGCTTAAGTCAGTTCTAGTTTGTTGTGTATATGGTTGGTCTAGATACCGAGAGAGTATCACCGGAATAGTTTCCATGTGGTAGATAATATCTTTATCAGAGAGATTGGATTATGCAGACACTAGGTGTCTCGGAGTGATAGAAGTTGCTATCACTAGTCGGATTTATTCCAAAGGTTTATATATGAGGGAAATATTTATCCAGAGTATTTTGTCAGCGGACACTAGGTGTCTCGGATCATGTAAAAGTGTTTTATATGATAATTAATTAATTCGGGGAATATTCTGTAAAAGGAAATATTCAAATAAGAATTAATTAGACAAAATATTATTTAATTAAATATTAATTAATTTAATTAATAAATAATTATTGGAAAATATTAAATACATTGGAGCCACCGAAGGGGGCTGCCAGGTGGGCCCATGGGCCCACTAGGCAGCCGCACCCCCACAAGGGGTGGGTGGGCCAGGCGCATCAAGGGGAAAGTCCCCCCCCTTGGCCAAACCCTAGTTGGGCCTTGAGCCCATGGGGGTGAGGCGGTTTGGGAGGGACCTTGTTGGACAAGGACTCCTCCCCCCCAAAACGAAGGTTTCCCCTTCCCCAAACCGAATTAGGTGGGGAGTTGGAGTCCAACTCAAACTCTCCCCATTGTAGTGCGCATCAAGGCAAGAAGGGGAGGAGTTGGAGTCCAACTCCAACTCCCCTATGGGAGGCGCATCAAGCGGCAACGGTTTGCCCCCTTACCCAAGCAAGCCAAACCGACTTGGGCTAGGGGAAGTCTTTCCCCTTTCCCAAGCCTCCCTACCCCTTGGGCCATCTATATAAACCCCACCCCTCCTATTTGGAGAGACACAAGAAACACATAAGTTTAGATCTCTTCTAGTTGGATTAGAGGATCCCTCTCTCCGATTAGATTAGATCTAGATCTAATCTCTCTCTCTCCCTCCTTCTCATGTGTTGAGATCTCCACCTTCATATACACCAGCGGTGAGTGCTTCAAGCATGGACGGCGAAGCCCTGCTGGACTAGATCTGATGTATGTGTGCGAAACTCAGAGGGGTGATCCGTTGAGAAACAGTTGACTCTATCTCACTCTGTTGGATCAAGGCGAGACGCGAGGAGTCTACGATATTCTCTTGGCTAGGCTTAGCCGAGGGAGTTCTTCCACAAGCTTCATCAACGTCGTCATCGACATCTCTTCCGCTTCACGGTGTCGGTAACGAATTTACAGTTGGATCAAATATGCATGTCTTGTCACTTGTATCTTTATAGTAGATCTTGGAGGTTGTTGCGTAAGTTGTGGTGAAATTTTGTTTTCCATGCACGCAACCCAATAGTCCCATCACTAGTACAGAACGACGCATCAGAAACGGGTCAAAACCCTCAACGGACACTACAAGAGGACCCCTCCTAAAGCAACACATTTATCTGTATCTAAATGTACATATAGGCGTTGCTAGCATCTATACCAACTGATTATGATGCGCCTTATAGGGCGTTGCAAAGGTACAATGCAACGCATATCGACCCGTTGGTAACAAGGGCGTTGCTAGGTAACAATACAATGCAACACATATCGACCCGATGGTAACAAGGGCGTTGCTTGCTAGGTAGCAACGTGTAGAAGTAGAGGTTGACAACAGTTACATATGTTGGTGCTTGCACAACCCGATTGAATCCATGATTGTAATAAAACTAAATATGTGGTTCCGGGGATTCGAACCCTAGTCGCCTGTTAGCTGCAGGCTTCCATCACAATGCTCTAACCACTTGGACTGGACCAGCTTGTTGTCCATTATATGGAAGATATCTCTTTTGGTCCTTATATTTTGTATTTTACTACTAAAATTAATACTGTTTCCTAATTACCGGTTCAGCTATTGAACCGCCGTACTAGCGGTCCGGGTTTTTTAAACTCTGATATACGTACGTGCACAATATTAATTTCATTAAAATAAATTTAGTTAGGTCCAGGTACTGCTTTAAAGGCATATGTGAAATGGAAATAATCAATATGACTATAGACGCAAGAGAAACATATCGTATATTGAAAATTGTTGCATTACAAGAGGAACACCATCCACGTGATACATTATATAAATGTTTTGTTGACAAAATCACTACCCTATGATATAACTAAATATGGAAAACATGAAGTAGATTATCCAGCTGCGACAACATTGTCCTCCGTGCATTCAACATGTTATTCATTTATCTTGTGAATCTACAATAAAAAAGGTAAAACTGTTAACACAACGTTTGGAAGTAAAAGCATCGTATTATGTAAATAGTGAGATAGCAAAATAGCGACGTAAAAAGGTTGAAGGCCATGCAATTTTTATTCCTGCTGCATTACCAAGATTGAGGCAATTTTTTCCGTTTCCGTACCAACTCTTCAGTTTTCACTAATGCGGCATTGACATGTACAGCCCAGAACTGATTTGTTATTTCAGCACCATCAAGTTTATACTTTGGATCGCAACTTACAATTGTAGCAAGAGCAATGTATTTGTTTCCGCTTGACAAGCTCTTCAAAAATACTTTTGTGCCTACCTGTATGACAAAGAAGTTAAGATTGGTTAGCTCATGTCCATCATCCGCAAAGAAAACTAAACCGGAATAGATTTGCATCAAAGATATATAATCAGACTTAATCCATTCACATCAAGTAAAGCTAACATAAAGGGATGAACATTAAAAAATAACTCATATAACAAAATATATTTTCAAGGCATCAGGTATGGGAAACAATGTTGCCAAACTGAGTTTTCAAAATTATTTTCAGAAATATCATTTTCCATTTTCTAAGTGCAAAAAATGACATTTTTGTTAAGCAAGTACAAAAAATATGGTGCAAAATGGCAGCCATCCAATTTTCACACAAAGTAGTCCATATGTTATGGATAATACCCAAATATTAGGAATTTTCTCGCTTTCTACCTAATTTCGACTTTTTAAATGACTTTATGCCGATTTTCCGAAAGTAATTCAATTTCTAACTACAAGTGGGTGATAGTATGCTCCTAATTTTTTTCCAAAAATCATTTTAAGATACACAAGTATTTATTAATCACAGAATCGTCGATAGTTTTTAAAAGATCGACCCCTTTCATTGAATAGCAATGTTGGCCATTTTGACCATATTTTTTTTTTAAATCAAATAAAGTGAAGAAAAACTCAAAAAAGGATATCCTTTGGCATGTAGTCCTTTTATGTATACTAGATGGTAGGGAAAATGATAAACTTGAGTTAATATCTCATTTTATTATTATTTTTATTGTTTTCTAGCATTCCTAAAAGGAAAAGTACTTTTCTACAATAGACCGAAAATAGCCTAGAAAAAGAGTGCGTACATTCAAGGTACAACAAAGTTGATGTGTCCTGGTGGTAGCTGTCATCCCTTGCGTGCTGTCGGTCTACGGTTTGAATCCCACCTCTACCCCTTTTATTTCGATTATTACCGCGACAAAAAAAAAGACCTCTATCCCATTTATTTTGTTTATTATCGCGACAAAAAAAATGACGTGTGATTCCTTCATGGAAGCGTCATATGCACACGAAAACTCGAAGGAGATCCCGAGCGCGTTTGCACCTGGAGTTTGCACTACGGAACCACTCAGCAGCAGTTAATGACATAGTAGGAAGGCATGTACGTATTTTTCAAGGTTGGATTCGTATGAAATACCTGTACCGTTCATACCTACGATGCGGTAAAAATATGTAACGGTAACCTCCCAACTACCTACCAGCACAACTTGTAGCGATGCTCATATAAATGGATATATGTAAAATAAACTTATCTATCG
The DNA here is from genome assembly GCA_947311845.1 of Poa pratensis. Classification (NCBI taxonomy): domain Eukaryota; kingdom Viridiplantae; phylum Streptophyta; class Magnoliopsida; order Poales; family Poaceae; genus Poa; species Poa pratensis. Next base: position 11,313,337 of record CAMZMU010000125.1, on the reverse strand, counting down.
GTAAAAAGATCAATCACTCATTTAGAAACGGGGGAGAAACAATAATGTAACCCACATTATATCAGGTTTATTTTATTGAACGGGAACCCAAAACAAAGTATTTGTGGGGTCTTCATACACACACATATATAAACATGGGCTGGCATCACATAAATTGTAATTGTGTTAAATATTTTTTTCCTTTTCTCGATAACCCATTCGCCTTCTTTTAGTTACGGTAAATAGAAATATTATTACACAATCCCTTTTCTTCACACTTACGTTAGGACTTTCGTTCCCAGGTACTGCTATAGGCACCCCCACAGGAGGCATCCCCGAAGATGTACCAGGCGCCATCACCGGAACTGGAGCCACCATATGGGGGACAAACAGAGGGAGTGTCTGCAATGTCGCGGAGGAATGGCATCAATTTTTCATGCTTAAGCATTTTTTGTGAAATAAAATAGTACAAATGAATTTCGATTTTAGATGATTACCGATGCAACACCATATGTCTTCCCAACTGCTGTCTCAGTGCACTCATCTTTTATTAGTTCTTTCAGAAAGTTCCCATGGAACGCAGCTATACGTGGAGTCACATGCTTCGTACTGGCCAGTTTCTGAATATTAAGCCAGTCCTTCTTGAAAGCCTGTCCACATTTAGGAGGTGCTCATTAAATCAATTTTATGGTGCTGCATTAAGTGTGAATGTGAAAGCAAATCATTCGAAAATATACAGGACCGTACGTCAGGATGATCTAGTACCTGAAGCAGTATGAGGCAGCCCCCAACCATGATGGTGCTGCTTCCTCCCAAAAGGCTCACCTGAGCTTGGTGTGCGCACTCACTTAGCACAGCTAGTGCATGCGTTTTTTTTTTTTTTTTTGAGTTTAAAAACGGTCGTATCCGCCGTCCGATTAGATAGAATAGAGGTTTATGTACAGAATTTTGAAAAAGGGAAAAATCCCTTACAAACTAAAAAAAGCTAGTCTCCAGGATCCTGCGTGTAATCCCCAATATGGTCTGGGTGCAGCACACAGTGCATTGACTCAACAGTGATTGTGGTGACATGGTGCCGAGGTGCTAACACAGTGTTAAGCGCAACTAGTGTGTACGCAATTTTGATTCTACGCAGGAACTGAGGTGTGCGGACCAAAGGTGGTGCTGCGTCAAGGATCTGCTTAAGAAGCTTAATTGTTAAACCTTCAGCCCTGTTCACGTCCTCGTCAAGCAATCCCAGCACTTGTTCAGTTAGCCTACCCTTGAATGACGGGTTTATGATGGGTACATCCCGTGTCCCCGAGTTCAAACCCAGTGCCTTAACGGCGTAAGCCCTCCCTAGTGTTCTGACCGCTCCATCATGGAAGCGAACGCCTCCCTAGTGTTCTGACCGCTCCATCATGGAAGCGAACGCCTAACGTTCTAGGACTAATGTGCAGCAGCTCCCAAAGATAATTGTGTTTGTCAGTATTAGTTGCCGCACGCAACGACATCAGCCCCCAAACCTGTCTCCTGTATGGCTTGCACCATGTCCGCCGGCCACAGCATGGCAACTCCCACAAGCTGCTTGGGGTCGTACCCAGTCTTGATCGACGGGAGACTGTCATGCCGCATCACCAGGTTAGCTGGCAGCTCCACGGCATCCGCATCCATCCACTCCGTGCGTCGCGCCATTCTCGTTGCCGCCGTGCGAGGTTGAAGTAGCCACCATCCGGCCGCGCTGGAAGTACTGGACATCAGCTCTACAATGCGAATGGAAATCTGTGTCCTAAATTCCGAAAATTACACACAAAGAACCGTAACCAGCAGATAAGTCTCACAGCCGCCTTTCTGCTTCTCTATCCACTCACAAAGAAAGAAACCCCTACTGCCGCACATGGGCCTAGTTAAGGAAACCCAAAGGCGCAAGCGCTCTCGCTATCGTGTGGACCATGTCTCCCACCCACCTGCATTTAAGAAAGACTGACACACACCTCGGCCGCCACGTACGTGCTACAGCGCTCCCCGCTGCCTCGTTCCAAATATTCGATGGCGCAGGAAGGATGGTTGACCTAAATCGGACGCACCATGCATGCCGGGCGAACAAACAGAAGTAGACGACCGCATGATTGATCTGACAGCACAACGAAGCTTCCACGAATATGGCCCGGCAGCTAAAATCCCGGTGCGGGCGCAAGGCAACTTGGGCCACACGTACTGTTCAAAAACAGGTGCTCCTACAAGCCGTGGGGAGACAAAATTGCATCATGGGCTTTTTGCCAAAAGTACACAGTAGGGACCAACCGAGATCCCCTGCTATCAGTTTCCACGTGATTTGGACTAGAGGGAGCGCCAACGCTGCGTTAATTTAGCCGGGTTCGCGTGAACTCACTCCCACGACCATCCGACAGATTAGTAGGATCATTAGATTCATTAGACGACAATATTAATCACAACTTTTCGCAATAGCTGGTTACTACTAATACCAAACTGCACTTTACATTTAGGCAATGCGATAATTAAACTGTCTGCTTACTGGATTCACATAGCGAAAAAGAGCATCCACATCTAAACTTCCCCAGCAATTGCCTCTTTACGCGTAGCATGAACATGCAATTTTTTTATTTAAGAATCAAGTTCATCATTACACGCACAGTTAGTAACAGAACTGTCATTACAAACTACTGGGGAGGACCTGACGAACTAGAAAGTTACAACCAAAAAAAAACACAAACACATTTGCTTACACCCACGAACAATCATTACACAATTTTTGTTGATTTTCAATCATTTCATCTTCCTCCTTTTGCACGACCAGCTGTCCACCTCGTCTCGTCGCTTTCTCCGTAATGATTGTACATGCGCCTGTCATCATCTGATCTATCCTCAAGCGGCTCATCAGCTATTGGTACCGCAGATCGAGCATCCAGTCCAGCCGGAATGTGCTCGCCTGACCCCTCTTCGTGAACACCAGTGTCTTCTCCCACCTAAGCACCACAACCAAGCCCGCCAAATCAATTTCTCGTCAACCTCAATCAGCGGCCGGCAGATAATAAAGCATACGAACCAGGGGACCTAACCTTGTTGACATTGCCACACAAAGAGCGCCCACATGCGACCACCATCGTAGCTGCACGATCACAAACCTTCACCTGATCAGTACGTACCACAGTACATTATACTTTTAGAAAGCGGCGAGTTCTATTTTTTATTTAAATCACAGATGTCTTACCAGCAGGCCATGCTGCCCTGTGCCCGAACTTGCCGAAGAAGTCGTAAACACGATCCAAGGACGGCAATGTTCAACCTCGATCGACGGTGCCGGGTCAGCTCCAAGCTCCAGCCGTGCTTCAACCTTTTTACACAGAATCAATGGATTAGCTTACTCATTTATAAGAAGAATCAATGGAACAAAATGTACATGAAGATTGGTATATGGAGGAGTTAAAAGAGCAAATCTATATGACGAGGTGTGGACTCGGCAAATCGCTGGGTTGTGTACCCCGGGTTGATTGAGGGGGAGAGAGATGAGCGCTGGTGATCACGACGGCTGACAAGCGAGGCGTTTTACCCAGGTTCAGGCTCCCGGAGGATAACACCCTACTTCCTGCTTGTCTGGTTATTGATGGTGAGCTGTGGCTACAATGGCGAGATGGCAATCTCGCTAGGGTTTGTGTGGCGGCTATGAGCGTACCCTAGACGAAGGACCCTCCTAGCCTTTATATGGTAGGCTAGGTCTCAGTGAACGGTGCCGATGGCGCTTACAAGCATGGCGGGGTCGCATGACCTAGCGTCGACTATCTTGGGCCGCACGTCGTCCTCCTTGGGCCTTCCTTGGGCCCTCGTCATAAGGCTGATGGGCTTGGCGTGACCCAGGTATCCCCACCGTGGGGTAGTCAAAGAGTGACCCCACGACAGGAGCCCCCGAGTGCTTAGTCGAATCGTAGAGTCGGGTAAAGGACTCCATCCTCCTGGGCACGCCTTCGAGTTCCTGAAAGGGACAAGTAAAATTGGTCGACTCCGGCCGTTCAGGGCTTATGGAGGATTCCTTAGTCGAACTGTCACTTCCAGGGCAAAGTACCGTGAGTACAGCCTTAGTCAGTGATTTTCGACTGCTATTGTCTGAGTCACTCGGGAGCGCGAACAGCGCTCCCGATGGGAGTAGCCCCCGAGATTAAGCTGAATTGCTTGCAATTGAGGTTAAACTCAATTTTTCTTCAGTCGAAAAAGCCTGCTCCCGATGGGAGTAAAGAAGGGACTCTACTTGGAGTCGCGACTGGCTTTGTGTGACTTACTGTGTATTCGGCCGGTTTGGCTTACTGCAGGAGTTTGTTCAGCACTTGGAGCTTACTGGATGTTCTTGCACTCGAATGAAATGTTCGAGTTCTCAATCAGCTCGTTGGCTTACTGTACGAACTTATTCAGCTCTGAGAGCTTACTGAATTTTCTTGCACTCGAATGAAATGTTCGAGTTCCCATCAGCTCGTTGGCTTACTTCCTACGCCTTCGTGGTTGACGTCAGTGCTGACGTTTTTGACGCACTCTGTGTCCGATGGGACGTGACAGTGCGGTCCCACTGTCAGTATTGGCTGGAGACAGTGGTTGCCGCTTTTTTCTGACCGTTGGGCGCGAAAATTTCGCGGTGTGATGATGGCGCCTTGATTCCCGCGCGTAGTGGGCGGCGTGGCCGTCGACGGTTGCTATCTCCGCGCGACACGTGGACGGCCAGATGATGTTGCGGAGAGCGGTTTCCGCAGGGATGGCCAGGATTAACTGACCGCGCGGTATATAATTTTCACCGCAGCGGTGAACAGTTCATCCATCCCCATTCCATCGTCTCCGCTGCTCTCTCCGCCATTGTTGCTCCTCTGCTAGTTCCTTTCCCCACCCTCCATGAGCAAGGCCGTGATGAAGAGGGGGAAGGCTGCTGCTGGCGCCGCGCCGCCGCCGAGGCGAGCGTGATGAAGAAGCCCGACGGCGATTGGGTCAAATCGTCGGTGAAGAAGGCCGACCTCGAGGCCCTCGCGCGCAGGGGCTGCTGCCGCCGGTAGACCAGGCGACGGTGCGCGCTCCGGGAAAGAGGTATTTCCCGCTCCTCGCGAGGGGGAACGCGTTTGCTTCGTGGATTTCCTTCCGCGGGGTTTCGGGTTCCCCCTCCACGATTTCGTCCGTGGTCTCTTGTATGCTTATGGGATTCAGATCCACGATCTGACTCCCAATAGCGTCTTGAGCATCGCGAGCTATTTCGTGCTCTGCGAGTGCTTCCTGGGATCGCCCCCAACTGGCTGTTGTGGAAGTCGCTATTCCTCGTCAGGAGGAATGTGGGGAAGAGCAAGCAGGTGTACCCAGTTGGCGGCTTCGGCATCCAGGTGCGTGGCGACACCTCCTACTTCCAGATGAAGAAGTCCGACTCCGTCCAGGGCTGGCGGAAGAAGTGGTTCTACATCAGGTGCGACCAAGCAGGGCTTCCTGGATTCGCGGCTGATCGCGAGTTGCGGAAGACGAACGCGTGGGCGCACCCGCTGTCGAAGGAGGACAGGGAGGCGATCAGCCCTTGCTGACGCTACTGCGTGGCCTTCTGAAGAGTCTTGGGCGCGAGACAGGTGGAATTCACCTCATCGCCACCTTCTTCAGGCTTCGGGTGCAGCCGCTGCGCAGTCGCGTCCACCCATGTGGGCGCGTGAGGATGCTGGCAATGAGCTTGATGATGACACAGTCGAGTCGAAGGTGAGGAGCATCACAGTCTCCGAGCCGCTGACCCGTGCAACGTCAAGTGCCCAGTCGAGCCATATGGGCCTAACAATCCTGTACCTGAGGTGAGCTTCGTTTGCTTTGTCTTGTATCTTCTGTTGAGTCGTTTTGCTTGACTCGAATTCTTCATTTGCTGCAGGGTCGTTCGAGCTACGTCAGTCTCCCTCCGTTGATGGAGAATGGACCTCACGAAGAGGCAGAGTTCCCTGAGGACGAGGTGATGACGATGAAGTTCCCTCCGCCACCTCTCCGAGTGAAGAGTTGGAGGAGGATGATGAAGACGAGGAGCCGCTGCGGAAGCGGCAGAGGCGAAAGGGTGGCGACTCTGGTTCTGCCTCGTCGCCTGTGAAGGAGGCGGGTGTGATCGAGGAAGAGACGAGCGAGTCCTCTTCGGGTACTAAGCACCCGAGTGATCTGGCGGAACCGTTGGTCGTGCCTCCACTCGGCTCTGCACCGCCGATCGAGTTCGCGAGGATGGCCTCCGTCTCCTTGGGGAGTGAAGATGATGATGTAGTCAGGTTAGTCGCGTAACCTTTGCTTTGTTTTTGTCGAGTGTGCTTTTTCACTTGCGGGTCCTTGAATTGAGAGTTCTTGTGACAGCGACCGTACCGGCGCTGCTGTTTCTTCCCCTCGTGAGATGGAGCACACTTCTGCTCCCATGATCGAGCAGACTGTGAGGACGCCCGGAGAGGAGGCTCTGGCGGGTGACGTTTTGGCCTTGAAGGCTTCGACCTCCGCCATGCCTGAGAGGCTGCTGATGCGACTCCGGTTGACGCTGGGCTGCTTGAGCATGTAAGTGTTCTTCGATTCCTTCTGCAAGATCTGTATCGGGTGCGCGTACAGCGCTCCCGATGGGAGTAGCCCCCGAAGATGCGCGTGACTGGAATAGTCGGGCGCAGATTGATGTCTTGTGTTTCCTGCAGCCATTTTATCGCCAGCAGATGGAGGGAGCCGCGCCTTCGTTCGCATGGAGCAGGAGAGGGATCAGCTCCGCGCTGCTCTGGAGCAAGCGAATAGTATGAAACCTTGTGTTCGAGGAGTGCTTCGACTGCCTTTATTGCTAACTTTGTTCCGTTGATCCGTAGGCGAGAAGGAGACATGAAGACGCGGGTCGCGAGCTGGAGAAGTCACTGGGTGAAGCCCAAGAGCGGGAACAAGCTCGGGATGCTCTGGAGAAGACCCAGGTCGACCGCTTGCTCGCACTCGCAGATGTTGTTGGAAGTAAGTTTTTCGGCTCATGCCTACTTTGTCTTTTGTCGACTTCTGGCGCCTTATGGGTGTGGATTTCCTTTGGGCAGAGAATTGCGGAGGTGCTCCTCCAGAAGGGACTTCTAGCGAGAGTGTCGGTTTGGCGCAGGCTGTTGGCTTCGTCGACCGCGTCTGCGCATATGCATCGGCAGCGCTGCAGCAGTCGACGGCGGCCCTGCAGAAGTCGACGGAGGCCTTAGCGACTGTGCACCGGAACATCTTTCCGAACCAGCCACCACCAGCTGCTGTTGACGCACTCGCGGCTCCATTCGAAGGCAATTCGAATGTCCTGGCGGACTTCACGCGCGCGCAGACGGTACGCGGCTCAGAGCTCACTTTCCAGCTGCTTCTTGGTCACCAAGTCGTAGGTGATTTTGAGAAGGTTGTCAGCGACTTCCCTCGGAAGCCTGATGGCAGAACCGCGTCCCTTAGCGGTGTGAAGGTGCAGGCGAGCCAGCTAGCTGCGAAGTTGGTCGCCACCTTCGAGAGGAGAATTGCCAAAGCTGCAGAGTTGGCTGCTAGGAAGAGCCGTTCCCAGTCTGAGTCTGTAGTGTAGACTTTTTCCTTTTAGGACTGTGCTTCTGCTTTTGGGCTTGAGTCTGTAATGCACTTTATATTGTGCGAGTGAACATGCTGATGATGAAATGTGAATTCACTCCCTCGGGGTGCAGTCGCCGAGTATTTTTTATATCTGGCTTGAATGAGTTATGTTGATTCTTTTCCTGGCTTGACGCTGTCGATTCTTGGCAGTCTGATATGGGCGAAGCTCCTGACGTTGCTGGAACGACTGGCGCGGGTGATGAGGAAGATACCACTTCGGCTGCGCCTACTCGTCGCCGCCGTCAAGCTCCTCCAGCTCCTGTGCGAAGCGTAAACGACCAGAGTGCTCACCTTCATGAGGAACAAGGTGGTTGAGCTCGAGTCGAAGTTGAAGAATGCTGAGTTGGAGCTGGAGCGATTGAGGTCGCGGCCCGTTGCGCCGTTCTCCCAGCGTGAAGAGTTTCTGCTTGGCGAGATGGACTTGATCGGTCGACAGCTGCAAGGTTGGACTTTTAGCGTTTTTCCTTCGGCTTCTGTGTCTACTTGCTATGCTCAATGCTTGGCCTTGATGCAGATGTCAACTCTGACTTGACGGCGGAGCAGCTTCGAGTGGACGAGCGGGTAGAGAAAGAGGCCGCCGGCGACTCACCCGAAGCGCGCCAGTTTTGGTCGAACAAATCCAGAGGTAGTATACTGGCACGAATGCTGGATCGCACCTGGCGGGCTGCTGTACTCTTAGAAGGTTGCAGAAAAACCCTCTGGCAGATCAACAAGGTGTACTTTCCTCACAACGAGCAGCCGAATGGACTAACTGCGCTTCTGGAGAGGTTCCGTGAAGGCGGTGCGTTGAAGGAAGTCGTGCACGCTCAACTTGTTGCCGGGGCGAACGTGGCGTTGGCGTATGTTCGAATGCACCGGCCTAATCTTCCATTGCACAAGGTGCTTGACGGCTTGCCTGGAGAGGGTGACTATGCCGATACTCTTGCGGCTGCGCGCCAGATGATTCAGCAGGTTCAGAAATTCAGCGAGCACCTTGTAGGGCCACTTGATGCGCCAAAGGGCGAGCCTGTAGAATAAGAGCAGTAGAGTGCTGTTGCATAGCGTTAGCTTGTAAAAGAAATTTTCCAAGTGGAAATATGAGTGTATGTATGTCGAGGTGGGGGTAGCCCCCGAGTTAGTAAATTGTATCTTGTAGACGTCTGTGAACCTGTATGGCGCAGCCCCCGAGCGGATCGGGTGCGGCCTAGGATTTTGTGAGTTTAGACGTGTGCGGCGCAGCCCCCGAGTGTTTCGAGTACGGCCGAGGATTTTTGAGTTAGACCTGTATGGCGCAGCCCCCGAGTGCGTCGGGTGCGGCCTAGGCTGGACTTGGACCTGTATGGCGCAGCCCCCGAGCACTTCGGGTGACGCCAGGTTGACTTAGACCTGTATGGCGCAGCCCCCGAGTGCTTCGGGTGCGGCCTAGGTTTTTCGAGTTGAACCTGTATGGCGCAGCCCCCGAGTGCGTCGGGTGCGGCCTAGGTTGGACTTAGACCTGTGTGGCGCAGCCCCCGAGTGCTTCGGGTGGCGGCCGAGGATTTTTCGAGTTGAACCTGTATGGCGCAGCCCCCGAGTGCGTCGGGTGCGGCCTAGGTTGGACTTAGACCTGTGTGGCGCAGCCCCCGAGTGCTTCGGGTGGCGGCCGAGGATTTTTCGAGTTGAACCTGTATGGCGCAGCCCCCGAGTGCGTCGGGTGCGGCCTAGGTTGGACTTAGACCTGTGTGGCGCAGCCCCCGAGTGCTTCGGGTGGCGGCCGAGGATTTTTCGAGTTGAACCTGTATGGCGCAGCCCCCGAGTGCGTCGGGTGCGGCCTAGGTTGGACTTAGACCTGTGTGGCGCAGCCCCCGAGTGCTTCGGGTGGCGGCCGAGGATTTTTCGAGTTGAACCTGTATGGCGCAGCCCCCGAGTGCGTCGGGTGCGGCCTAGGTTGGACTTAGACCTGTGTGGCGCAGCCCCCGAGTGCTTCGGGTGGCGGCCTAGGATTTTGAGTTGAACCTGTATGGCGCAGCCCCCGAGTGCGTCGGGTGCGGCCTAGGTTTATGTTGCTTTTTGACTGAAAAAGTAAAGTGGAGAGCTTGTTCCATAAATCACTTCATTGATTTTTGCGAGCAGGCCGCCTCATTAAAACCCTTCCAGTCCCCTCAGGTACCCTGGTAAGGGAAAGAGTGCGTCTGAAACCTGCCGCCTTGACATGTATGCTTTGTTACAACAGGGAGTCGACTAGGCATAGAAGCGTCGCAGCTGCGCACATTCCATGGGTTGTGGCAGACTGTTCCTGTCTTCGAGTCCTTCAGGCGGTAAGCTCCTCCGCCGATTGCTTCTGTCACAATGTATGGGCCCTCCCATGGGGAGGCGAGCTTGTGCACCTTCTTCTGTTTGAGGCGAAGGACCAGGTCGCCTGGAACGAAAGCTCTTGGCCGCAGTCGCCGTCCGTGGTAGTTGCGCAGGTCCTGCTGGTACACAGCTGAGCGAGTGAGGGCGATGTCGCGTGCTTCGTCCAGGGTGTCCATGTCGTCCTCGAGTGCTTCTTCTGCGTCAGACTCGTCGTAGGCCACCACTCGAGGTGCGTCGAACTTGATGTCGCAGGCATGACCGCCTCTGCGCCATAAACCATGAAGAATGGCGTGTACTGGGTTGATCTGTTCGGTGTTGTGCGTAGACTCCAAGCACAGAAGGCAGCTCTTCGACCCAGGCGCCTGCAGCGCGCCTCAATGGTACTCGCAGGCGCTTCTTGATGCCTTTGCAGACTAGGCCGTTGGCCTTTTCGACTTGCCCATTGGATTGCGGGTGCGAGACTGATGCGTAGTTGAGCTTGATGCCTTGTTCGGAGCAGAAGTCCTTGAATTCTTCGGCTGTGAAGTTCGTGCCGTTGTCGGTGATGATGCTGTTCGGCACCCCGAACCTGAAGATGATGGACCTGATGAAGTTAACTGCTGAGGATGCAGTCGAACTTGTGATGGGCACGGCTTCGATCCATTTGGTGAACTTGTCGACTGCTACCAGGAGGTGAGTGTCCCCCTGGCGAGATTTCTTGAGTGGACCCACCATGTCGAGCCCCCACTGAGCGAAGGGCCAGGCGAGTGGTATGGTCTTCAGTGCCGATGCTGGCGCGTGCGGCTTGTTGGCGAACTCCTGGCAGCCGAGACATTTCTTCACGATTTCTTCGGCATCTTGCATTGCGGTGGGCCAGTAGAATCCGGCTCGCAGGCTTTGGCTACCAAGGCACGACTGCTGGCGTGATGCCCGCAGGTGCCTGTATGAATTTCGAGCAGGATGGCTTGACCGTCGACTGGATCAACGCACCTTTGCAGGACTCCTGAGATGCTTCGCTTGTATAGTTCCCCCTTGATGATGGTGAAGCCTTTCGAACGGCGAATAATGCGCTTGGCTTCGACTGAGTTGACTGGCAGTCTCTGGTGCAGCATGTACGCCAGATATGGGCTCGTCCAGGTGGGCTCGATGAGCAGAACCTCCATTGGCTCCTTCTCTTTGCCTGGCGGGTCGCGGTGCTCGTTGATGGTGTGGAGGATCCGGGCGCGGGTCGAAGTTTGACAGACCGCTGCGTGATGCGCTCAAGGAAGACGCCGGGTGGCACCTGCGCCTTGTCTGAGCCCAGGTTGGCGAGGGCGTCGGCTTCCTCGTTGCTTTCGCGGCCGATGTGCCGCAACTCGCAGCCGTCGAAGGTGCCCTCCAGCTGGTTGTACAGGTCTCTGTAGGCGATCATGTTGTCGGCGATGGCGTCACAGGCTTTCATGGTTTGCTGCACGACGAGGTAGGAGTCGCCGTAGATCATGAGGTGAGTGGCGCCGCAGTTCTTGGCCATTCGCATGCCATGGATTAGGGCTTCGTACTCAGCCTCGTTGTTGGAGGGTGTTGGGAAGTCCATCTGTAGCACGTACTTCAGCTTGTCGCCTTTGGGGAGATGAGGATGACTCCTGCCCCGGCTGATCTGAACTTTTTGGAGCCGTCGAAGTACATTGTCCATGCGTTGGACAGGTCGGGGACATCTGGCAGCTGGGCTTCTATCCACTCGGTGGTGAATTCTGGGAGCACTTGGGCCTTGATTGACTTCGGGTGAGCGTATTTCAGCCCCCAGGGTCCTAGCTCGACGACCCACTTAGCGACTCGTCCTGTCGCGCATTGGTTGGTCAGGATGTCGGAGAGCCCGGAGGAGCTTACCACCGTGATCGGGTGCTCGGAGAAGTAATGGATTACTTTCCTTGAAGTCATGAAAACTCCGTAGGCCAGCTTCTGGTAGTGCGGGTAGCGCTGCTTGGACAGGGTCAACACCTCGCTAAGGTAGTAGACGGGTCGCTGAACAGGGTACTGTGTCCTTCTTCTTCTCGTTCGACTACGAGTACCGTGCTGACCACCCTGTTTGTGGCTGACACGTAGAGGTATAGCGGCTCGTTTCCAGTGGAGCCACCAGTACTGGGGAAGTCGTGAGTGTTTTCTTGAGTTGGTCGAACGCGACTTGCGCTTCTTCTGTCCACTCGAACTTGTCTGTCTTTTTCATCAGTTGGTAGAAAGGCAGGGCCTTTTCTCCCAACTTACTTATGAACCGGCTGAGAGCTGCGACTCGGCCGGCTAGGCGCTGCACCTCGTGAAGCTTGGTCGGTGCTGGCATTGCGAGTATGTTTTGCACCTTCTCAGGGTTGGCTTCGATTCCTCTTGCAGAGACGAGGTACCCAAGCAGTTCTCCGGCTGGCACGCCGAAGACACACTTGTCTGGGTTCAGCTTGATCTGATACTCGTCGAGGGCGGCGAAGACCTTGCGGAGGTCGGCGATGAGGGTGTCCTCCTTGCGGGTGGTGACGACGATGTCGTCGACGTAGACTTGGACGATCTGCCCGATGAGCCCTTTGAGGCATGCTTGCATTGTGCGCTGGTACGTGGCACCAGCGTTCTTCAACCCGAAGGGCATCGTCTGGTAGCAGAAAACGCCGTCGGGTGTGATGAATGCTGTCTTCTCCTCATCTTCGACGTTCAGTCTGATCTGCTGGTAACCTGAGTAGGCGTCCAGGAAGGACAGGCGTTCGCAGCCTGCAGTCGAGTCGATGATCTGATCTATCCGCGGGAGCGGGAAATGGTCCTTGGGGCAGCATTTGTTGAGGGCGGTGAAGTCGACGCACATGCGGAGTTTCTTCGTCTTCTTCTTCTCCACCAGGACTGGGTTGGCGACCCAGTCCGAGTCTTGATCTCTCGATGAACTTGGCATTCAGCAGTCGATCGATTTCTCTGCTGATTTCGTCTCGCTTGGGCCCGGAAAAGCGTCGCATGGCCTGTTTGACGGGTCTGGCGTCCTTGTGGACTTTTAAGGAGTGCTCGGCGAGGTTCCTGGGTATTCCTGGCATGTCAGAGGGTTGCCATGCGAAGATTCTCCAGTTCTCACGTAGAAACTCGACGAGCGCGCCTTCCTATGCGGGAGTCAGACTCGACGATACTTTGACCGTCTTGCTGGCGTCAGTCGGGTGGACCTGATGGGTCGTTGTGTCGTCAGCCGCGTTGAAGGCAGCGTCCTTGGCTGGTTTCTTGCGGGCTGGGAAGATGGTCTTGTCGTTGTCGACTGCCATTGCCTCGAAGTGCTCTTCGACTCCGAAGAATTCGGAGATCTTGCTGAACTCGCGGTCGCAGCTGTTGGAGCGGTCGAAGTCGCCGTTGGGTCCAGGCATCTTGAGCATGAGGTAGGCGTAGTGAGGTACCGCCATGAATCTGGCGAAGGTTGGGCGCCCGAGTATCGCGTGGTACTGCGACTTCCAGTCGACTACCTCGAAGTCGATCGACTCCCTCTTGAAGTTTTCGGGTGTGCCGAAGATGACATCGAGTGTGATCGTTCCCATGGGCGTGACTGCTTGCCCTGGTACTATGCCATGGAAGGTAGTCTCTGATGCTGCCAAGTCCGTCGTTGGCCTGTTTATCCTTCTGAGGGTGTCGGCAAAGATGATGTTAATGCCACTGCCTCCGTCCATGAACACCTTTTTCAGGGTGTAATCTCCGATCAGAGCTTCGACTACCAGGGCGGCGTGCCCGGGTCGTGGTACTGCAGGCGGGTGATCTGCTCTGGAGAAGTGATTGGTGTCTCTGACCCTCTCAGGTAGTCTGGTACCGCGGTGGACAGGTGATGGCTTGGAAGACTTGGCGGGTGATGAGCTTCTGAGCCCTGTTTGAGGGGCGCCCCTTCTGTATCATGTTGAGTTGTCCGCGTGCCGCTGGATATGCGTCTGGACCACCGGTGGGGCTTCTTGCTGCGGCTGCTGTGCTGCTGCAGGAAGGCTCCCGCAGCCTGTGCTGGATTAGCGACTGCGGTGGGGGTGCTGCCTGGATGGCCAGCTGCGCGGTGGCTGCGCTGCGGGTGCTGGGTGACTATCTTCTGCATGGCTTCGTATATTTTGCGTGCCTTTCGACAGTCCTTCAACAGGTGGTTGGATCCCCACTTGCCCGTTTCCGGGTTCCTGAACATGTGGTGCCTGCAGGGTTGTTCCAGCTCTTCCGCTGGGCTTAGAGTGCGTTTCTGCCACTCGCGTTTTGGCCTCCGTCGCTGCGGTAGCTGCTGCCGCCGCTTCGGTTGTACTGCCCCTGGCTGTATTGGCGACTCTGGTCACCGCCGCTTCGACTGTACTGTGCATGGCTGTATTGGCGACTGCTGTCGCGCGCTTCATCCTCACGGGGGGTTTGGAATCCCGCCGCTACTAGCTCGATTGAGTCGTTGCCGTTGTAACGCGGCTTCTTCTTGTGGCGCCCTTCTCGCCAGTTGCTTGGTCCGGCTTCGTCCTTCGGGAGTAGTGTGAACTATTGCGGACCGAGTCCTCTCCGTCTGCCCACTGGTTTGCTATCTTCATGACCTCGATCATGTTTTTCGGCCGGAGCCTACCAAACTCCTCGCGGAGGTCGCGGCGGGAGACGCCGTGCATGAAGGCATCCATCACTCGGTCCTCCGAGGCGGTCTCCATGGTGTTGCGGAGCAGGGTCCAACGCTGGATGTATGACGGAGCGGCTCGTCTCGTCCTTGCTTGCATGCTTGTAGTTCGACGAACGTCGTCGGTCTCGAGTACGTTCCCAGGAAGGATTTAACGAAGGCTTCCGCGAACTCGTCCCACGTCCTGAAGGCGTTCTTGGGTTGAGTGTTGAGCCACCCGCGCGCAGAGCCCGTGAGCATCAGCTGGATGTACTGCATGGCCGTAGTCGAAGTACCGCCCTGGCAGCTGCAGGCTATGAGGTAGTCTTCTAGCCAGAGTCTTGGGTCCTGCTTCCCGTCGTACTTGACTGCTTCTGCCGTGAGCTTGAAGCCCTTGGGCATTCTGTGTCACGTATGTTGAAGCTGAAGCATGCGGCGCCGCACGGCTCGTAGTCGCCGTCGTTGCGGTCGTAGTCGAAGTTGGGCGTGCTAACCGGGCGCTGGGTGCGGCTGCGGTCTACCGTCCTTTGCGTGATGACGTTGCGGAGGTCTTCACCTGGCTGCGGTTGTCGCAGTTGTCTTGTCGCCGGGGCTGCGAGTGCGGGCTCGTGGTCGCGGCGATCTCGATCTTCACGCGTTTTTCTGTCGGCGCCTTGTTTACCAGTGCTTCTTCGAGTGCTTGATAGACATGATCTGCTGCTTGTGGAGGAGAGCGCGCGAGTCGCCCTCTGGCGGCTGTGTCAGCCGCAGGTATGTTTCGACTGCCATGAGTGCGCTCCGGGTGTCTTGGGGACGGGTATTCCGTCTGCGTCTTCTATGTATGATGACTCGAGGTTGCGGGTGACTCTAGCGCGGTCGACCTCCGTCATCAGGGGCACGCGGGCTCTGTGGCGCCTTGCTCCTTGCGAGACCTCTGTTGAGGCAGTGAACGAGTAAGCGGCCCTCCTGGCGCTCGACGCGTCGGCCTCCTCCTTGCGTCGGAGGAGCTCGGCCTTCTCTGCGCGGAGTCGTTCGCCTTCCTTCCGCAGCAGGTACTGGACCGCCATAAGGTCCTCCCGGGGTGCATCCGGTGGGGGTACGTGCCTTCCTCGACGTGCTTCAGGGCTTTGATTGCCATGTCGCGGGTGATGGTGAGTCGCGTCACCTGGTCCGGCATGACCACCTCCAGTGGGTATGCGGGTTCGTCGTCGTTGCCCTGCGGCCTCTGGCCGATCATGAAGACTTGCGCGGGGTAGATCTGGGCAGCGGGATGGACGCTGCCACTGCTGCTTCCTTCGTCCGAGCCGTGCTCGGAGTCGAAAATGGCCGCAACGTGGTGGGTACCACAGTCGCTGCCGCGGCTTTCCCTGGAGTTTCGCGATCTTTGCCGCGGTCGTGAGAGTGATGTCGCTGTTGTCGACGTGGGCGCGATTGGCTTGTTGACGATCTTGCGTGTCGATGGAGACGCGAGTGGCGTGGATGAGAACGGCGCGACCTTCGTTGCGCGCAAGGCGTGGTCGACGTAGTCGAAGTTGATGCAGATCTTGGCCTTGCCAGCGACGCGATCGAGGTAGTCGAAGTAGACTCGATCCGCGGTGGTCGACGAGGTGGTCGACGTAGTCGTAGCAGATGCGATCTCCGTGGCAGCCGGAGACGCTGATGGCGCGGCCGCGTTGGGCGCGATCTCCGCCGCGGCGGAGGCGGTCGGAGTAGTCGAGGCGGACGCGATCTTCTCAGCAGTCGAAGATGCTGTCACCGCAGTCGCAGCAGATGCGATCTCCGCAGCAGGTGGGGGCGTGGTTGGCGCAGCCGCGGCAGATGCGGGTGCCACCGCCGCGGGCGGTGCGATCGCCGTGGATCTGAGTACTCCACAGCTGTCTACGAAGTAGTGCATGGTACCGAAGGTGAGGCACATACCTACGTGCAGATCGGCGTACACCGAGCGGTGGGCCGGCGGGTGGAAGGTGTACTCGAAGGAGCCGAAGCAGATTGGCTCCTTGGTGATGCAGACGTCGGTCTTCAAGGTTGATGGAGCCGGTGCGACCATGATTCCAGCGCTCGTTCTTTCCCACAGACGGCGCCAATTGACGAGGTGTGGACTCGGCAAATCCCTGGGTTGTGTACCCCGGGTTGATTGAGGGGGAGAGAGATGAGCGCTGGTGATCACGACGGCTGACAAGCGAGGCGTTTTACCCAGGTTCAGGCTCCCGGAGGATAACACCCTACTTCCTGCTTGTCTGGTTATTGATGGTGAGCTGTGGCTACAATGGCGAGATGGCAATCTCGCTAGGGTTTGTGTGGCGGCTATGAGCGTACCCTAGACGAAGGACCCTCCTAGCCTTTATATGGTAGGCTAGGTCTCAGGTGAACGGTGCCGATGGCGCTTACAAGCATGGCGGGGTCGCATGACCTAGCGTCGACTATCTTGGGCCGCACGTCGTCCTCCTTGGGCCTTTCTTGGGCCCTCGTCATAAGGCTAACAGGCTTGGCGCGACCCAGGTATCCCCACCGTGGGGTAGTCAAAGAGTGACCCCACGACACTATACTTACAGCAGGCAAGCCATGTAGGCTGTCAGGGGCATCAGTCACCACTAATGCAGGTGAACTCGAAACACCCGCTACTAGGAGATCCATCGGTTTGTTTTGACACCTTTCCAAAATTGTGCTTTTTGCCTCTCAAAGCAAGTGCTTGTGGTACTAACTGCCCGACTGCAGGTAGTTTTATACTCATAGCCACTACAAGGACCATTCTCCCGCCTGGGCAGGGTTATTCAAATTTCAAAAAATAGGGTGTCATTAATTGCCAACTACCTCCCAACAACACATCTCTCCCAGGGAAACAACCAGGGCGAGGATTGACTTAGTGCACTGCCCAATCAACAAATATCTCCTCAAATATTATTTTGGTAATACATACTGCAAAATGGTACACAATCAATTATTGCAGTACAGTAAAATTTAGAACACATGTTCACTATGACTCCACTTGCACAGCACTACGGTACCACATTTGATCACATAAATCAATCTGATAACTTAATCTGGTGCATTCTAACTCCACTATTTTCGGTATGAACAACCATCCATCCACCAGACAGTAACCTATATATCTAACTACGTGATCGTGATGTATAATATAATTTCTCATGCATAGGTACTTACTATCCGTGTGCATTTCTCCTGGAAAGACTCCTCTGAATCTCTGTCGAACAACAATTTATTGTACTGCTGCACAAACACGTGCATCGCTGAGTCGGGAGGCACGTAATTCTTCAGCATGTGATTCGCGCTCTCGCTCCGCTGGGTACTGGTCATGCGAGCACAGAATTTCCCACTGAAATATGGCTTGGCCCATTTCTGTCTAGTTTCATAAATCTGGACCAAGTATGGGTTCTTCTCTATACTGTAAGTGTGGAGCATTTGCTTCCAAGCATCCTCAAACTCTTTTGGAGTTAGCATCTGGTTGACAATACGGTGAAACTCTGTCTTGAACAGGCTCCGTTTCCCGTAAAGAACACCAAGTTTCTCTTTGGCTTTATTAAGCACATGACACTTGCACCAGCGGTGCGTTGTGCGGGGAAGGATCCTCGATATCGCCACCTCCATTGCTCGGCATTGATCTGAGAGACAATGTAGTATGATAAACCATCAATATTAAATTTTTACATGTCTGGCTTGAAAACAGAAAGGGGGCAAAGAAATGATTTGCTTATTGATGGAAAGGTCGGGACTATCGCATTACCTGTAAGAACAGTCACTGGATGTTTGCCGCCCATCATTCTCACAAATTCCCTGAATACCCATTCGAAACTTTCTTCTTTCTCCTCTCGCAGCAGCACGCCACCAAAAATGACGCTCTGGAAGTGATGGTTCACGCCAACCAACAGCCCAAAGGGCATGTCATAAACATTTGTTCAGTACGTTGTGTCAAACGTGATTGCATCACCAAAATAGTGGTACTGTGATCTACTCGTCCCGCTTGTCCAGAGGAGGTTAGTGATATGGCTCTCGTTGTCAACCTGTACACTGTATGTGAATTCTGGGTCCTTTGATTTCATTTCCGAGAATATTTCAATGGTCTTCTTCACATCATCATCCGATTGCTCCCTGCTTATCTTCCCACACAATGTTTTCAGAGCACGCTTCGTGAACGGCACATTCCCCATTTCCCCGAAAAAGCTGCCAATAATACTGTAAACTTTGCTGAGGTTGACATTATTTTCTCTTAGCTGCTTGACAAGATCTTTTGTGTAACTGTCTATGTGCCGATGTGACGGGTAGTGGACCCTCTCCCCCGGAGATTCCGACAGGTCATGGTTATGTGGCTCTCTGTGTTCCACAATGTACCAGCTATTGCCCCTTGATCTCAAAATTCTAATCAGCGCCGCACACATGCACCTGCAAGAATGCGTGTTCGAAGCTTTAGGTTTCCCCTGCAACAAATACATTGCAACATCTCTAAGTTAGCAAACTACATCATTCCCACCGGACTACCACTCGACAGTTTTGTAAGAGTAACTCACCGAGCAACCACACACAATCTCCTGCATGCACTTATCCCTGTTAACATTCAGTCGGCTCTTCCCGTAACAAATGCCAAACCCGTGCTCCCAGGAATAAAGGTTGTAGAAGTCATACGCCTCACCAATTGAATCGAACGTCGTGCCAACTGCCGGGTCGACTACCAGACCATTCTGCCTCTCAGGATAACCACGGAGTGTGGTTTCCAAGGTTGACACCCTTGTTGGATTCAGTGCTCTTTCGGGGGCCGCCGAACAACCGCGTGACCTGGTGGTTACATATCACTTGTATTAATACATTTAATTCATCAAGCAGGCACAGATATAGTATGATCGATACATACCCAATTGAATTAATTGAATGGACACAGAACAGACAATATTTGGTTGCGCACATCAACACCCTTGTCTACCACTACCAGCTTCTACATTGCGGGAATAACTTTTTATGAAATGGATACTTTTTTTTCAATTCCATACATGATATGCTTGTCTAAGATTCATGTTCAGGCACAATAACTATTTTTTAAAAATTCAGATCCATGGGAACAAAGGTGTGGTCTGTAAACGACGATCGCTGGTCTCCACATTGTACTAGTTCAATACGTCCTACCACGTACAGGTTCGCATCAAAACTTAAGTCGACACAAGTGTTATTTATGTACTATATAATTCAAACCAGGGCACTGATGTAACCTGACCCACATAAGGAAGATGACATCTAGTTTATGCTACCTATGTCAGCTCTAAGAGTTTTTTTATTCTTCAATGTGAACCATGGCGAACAAGAGTATGCACGACGCATCTCCGATGTGGGGGAGATGCACAATATCCACATTAGTCGACAGTGTATTCTATCCGTTCGAACATCACAGATATTCAGTTTGTTTCTTGCAAAAAAACAAGTGCGTTTTAACACTTCTAGCATGGATCAATTTGATTTGCAAGAAGGAACGCAGCATTATTACTATCGCACTGACCTGCGCTTCGAAGCAGTTTTGTTGGGCTGCTCACCAGTATCCGAGCCTGAACCGTCCAACGCCTCAGTCATGGACTGGACCTCCTTCCTCTTCCTGCCAATGTCTCTAGATCCAGCCGAATCAGCCGAACCAGCACTACTCGTCCGCCGTCACTGATTGCCGCAACATGGTCACCGCCGGCAATGTCTCCATCAGCTGGTTTCAACGTCGACTCACCGCCTCCGCGATATGCATAATCCTCCCCAGTACAATCACCGCCCTCCAGTACAGCCACACCCCCACCATCTCTTTCCACCCTCTCAACAATTGCCACCCAGCTGATGAACAAGTAGATGCGCACAGGTTAGGTGTAGAGGAACAAATTTGAGGTCCATGATTTGGGGATCGTCGCACGCAAAACTTACCTTCGATCGGCCGCAGGGAAGAACTCCAGTGCCATATCAGCTGTCCTCGGTGGCGCTGGGCTGACGAACGGAGATACAAAGGCTCAAGCTATGGGGCGGCACAGACCAGCCTCCCTCGCCGCCGGTAGTCGCAGGACTAAATCTCCACTCAACCTACTCTCCCCGCTGCTGAAGAGATCAATCCCCTCGACCTGTTGCCACCGGGCAAGTAATAGTTTTCATCGTGGGGCCGCACCGGCCCATTCGTTGACCTACAGGCCGCCGCACGAGACATAGTGCCCCCAGCCGCACACAGCCGCGGTAAAAAAATGCATTTAAGACGGTATGTCCTGCCCCGGCTCCTGCCCCACGGTTTTTTTTTTTTTGACACAACCAAACAGCCTCGTATATTCACCAACCGATCCACATACACCGTACATAGATCAAGAACAAGAAAGTACAATACGAAGGGGAAGAAGCAGAGCAAGGATCAAGAACCGCGGCACCACCGGCGTCGAGGAAGACGACGAACGGCAACCACCTCCTAACCAGAGCCTGGGCTGATTTTCGCCCTTGAAAGACGCCACCGAGAGCCTCCGCCGCGCCGCGGCGGAACTTGAGCCGCTGAACAAATCGGGCAGACGTCCCCCCGCCCTTCCACGCCTCTTTGCCGCAGCCGTCATCGTCGACGACGCCGCCGGAGGCCACCACGCTTGAACAGCTCCGCCCGAAACGCCTCTCCAGCACCGCCGCACCACGGCCGCCGGAGAAGGGAGCCCGCACACAACAGATCCGTAGATCTGCGAGCACGGGAAGGTCGGCCACCACTCGACGGAGCACCACCGGAGCTCCACCGCCGGAGGGGGAGGTCGCCGACACCAAAACGCCCACCAGCCGCACCGCCGCCTCCTCAGCGTCGCCGGCGGGAACCCGCTCGCCCCTACTCTATTCACACGAAGAGGTCCGGGGATCCCCCACCCACGCCGCCGCCGGAGCAGGCGGGGGGAGAGAGATCCCGCGGCCGGCGACGGTGAGAGTGCGCGACCAGGCGTTTCCAGAAAAATCGTCTCTTCTAAAGCAGAGGAGGGGAGGGGAGCGTGCGCCTCTGGTCTCTCGTGTGCAACTAAATGCAACCTCATTAACCTGGCACAAACCTACTCGGTACTGGTATCATACATGTACGAGTCGCATGCAGATTTTCCTGTACCTGCTCACCTCCGCGAGCCAGACCTCCCATCCATTACCAGCGCGACACGTCGTCCAAGACCAAACGAGCTCGGGTGCACAAAATCCGCTTTGCATATGCACACACATATATTAAATTCGGGAGAAAAAGCAATGGTAAAATGGGCCTCCCCAAACTCAGTAATGGTATCAATATAATGCGTGCAGTTCTTAAATCACAAGTGGTTCTGTGGTCTGGTGGCAATCATGTACAACTGGGAGGTCATGGTCTTGAGTTCGAATCCCACCTCTCTCCCGTCATTTTCTGGGAAATTGGGCTTTTCCAGGCCCATTTGCCATCAAAGATGAGAAAATAAACTATCGAGGGACTTTTTCCTTTTTTTTGAACGGTAAAAAGTCCCGATGGATTTCGAATCTGCATTAAACAAGCGGAGAGTACAATTTTACAGAAAGGGCCTGAGCGGCTCCACAACAATTTACAAATAGACCCTTAGGTCTTACATATTGCACTCCAGAAGAAATTGCATCGACCCACGAAACACGATCGAGTCCTTGAGCTCTGCCGCTTTGTCGCCGGATGCAGCCGCTCCAAACGCCACCGGGGACGAAACCACTTGGGACACCGGAGATAGCAGACTCTACCACACCGGTGCTGAAGAAGATCCTCGCCATGAGGATGAACAAACTCGAGACCAACAGGTGCTCGAGCGCAGCTGGGCCAAGCCTGATACGGGTAGGGTCCTGATTTTCACAGATTGAGGGTGGATGAACGAAAAACACAAGAGGGGAAAAGTCAAACACAAGATAACTAGCAAAGCAACACGGACAAAATCAACCGGTAATAAGTCCCCAAGGGCAGCCCCCGATTCTCAATCTCCAAGCAACCTTACTCTTAGGATTGTTTCTCTCAACGGTCAATCCAACCGATCCAATAGCGTTACCCAAAGATGAGGGATTGGCATGTAATCTCAATTACAAGAAGATGTCTTGGAATCCACTAGAGGGATCTTCTCCACAAGGGGAGGCCTTGATTCATCTCCACAAGGGGAGGCCTTGATTCATCTGTCGCAGCAGGGGAACATGGGGTTCCCCTAGTGCTGCCAAAGTGGGTCCACCCCATGTGGGCCCAAGATGAAGATGGACAGGACCAAGACTCAAGTCAAGCTGGCGGGTTCACCGTCAGGACAAGCAAGGCCTACGTCGACAAAGGGCTCCGGTCCTGGGGGCCTGCCGAGTCCCCGAACCAAGCAAGAAGGCAAGGAAGGACCCGAGAGTCCGAGTTCCCGGCAGGAGGCCGGGCTCCCTCTCGGGTACTTCCCCACGTCCCTGTGGATAAGCTCTCCACCTCACGCTGGAAGACCTCAGAAGACTTGGTAAGCAAGGCGAAGGCAGCGCGGGCGGGAAGCACAGCCCGTGGTGGTGTCAGCTCCTGTCCACCCCAAGGCGGACGCTCCCACCTAACCCAAAGGAGACGCTAGGCTGAGGAGAGGCCACGTCTCCTCCTAAACTAGATGAGGAGGGTCCTTCACCCGAAGGTCCCTCGTGCCCCTCACGTGATCCTGTGGCAACCCCTTAGCCTATAAAAGGAGGACCAAGGCACGGAGAGGGGAGGGGAAAAACGAAAGGTCGAACGAAGGCACAAGTCCAACTAGAGCAAGACTAGACTAGGGCTGTGAGGGTAGAGGGGAAGGTGATCTCCTCCGAGTCAGGATCTGTCCTTCCTCTACCTCCAGCCCAAAACCCTTCCGGGTACCCCATCCGGGAGGTTCCATTATAAGCCACACTATGAAGAACCCATCAATCCAGACATGCAGGAGTAGGGCTTTTAGCCTCCGGGCGGCCTGAACCTGGCTAGCTCCTTGTGTCCCTTTGGTTGCATGCTTTGATCGTGGAGAGGAGAGCTTGATCTAGACTCCGCCCGAGAAGACGATTCTCAGCCTCCTTCGCGCCCCGTGCCGAACCTAAAAGGGGGTATCCTATACTTCCTGCTGCGTGTCCGTCCATTCGGCGACGAAGTCCGCCAATGCCCTTCCCTTGATGACCCTGGTGGTGTCAAAGCGCAGACCAAAGGGTTGTAGCTCGATGTTCCACCCTGCAACGTGATCAGTGGCGTTTGGGTTGCGCAGGATTTGCTCCAGGGGAATGAAGTGACCACCGTGATGGGGTGGCCCTGGAAGTAGTGGCGCAGCTTCCTGGAAGTGATGAGGAGCGCGAGGAGGAGCTTTTGCATGGTGTACCGCTCGCGAGCGTCTCGCAGCACCGTGCTGACGAAGTAGACGGGATGCTCGACGAGCGTTGTCGATGTGTGCAGCGCTGGGCTCCTCGGGAGCCTTGTCGAGGTTCTCTTGAGGCGAACCCTCAGCGAGGGTGCCTGCTGGTTGTGCGGGCTCGACATGAGGTTCGGGCCTGGAGAGGGTGCTTCCTTATCGGGGCTCTGGGCTTGGCGTGGTGTCCTTCTTGGCGAGGACTCTTCCCTTTCTGCCACCAAGACCGCGCTCTGTTTGTGGAGTGGCTGATAGGTACAGCTTCAGATGCTCGCCAGGCCTTGGGGCAACCATGACAGGTGGGCTAGCCAAGTACTTCTTCAGGTCTTCAAATGCTTTGTCCGCCTCCGGTGTCCACTTGAACGTGCCAGACCGCTTCATGATCTTGAAAAATGGCAGGCCCTCTCGCCGAACTTGGAGATGAAACGGCCTAGGCTGGCCATGCATCCCCAGGCGTGCATGTCCTTGAGGCGACGAGGTGGCTGCATTTCTTCTATGGCCTTGATCTTGTCAGGATTTGCTTCTATGCCCGGTGAGACACTAGGAACCCGAGGAGTTTGCCTGATGGTACCCCGAAGACGCACTTGGCGGGGTTCAGCTTGATGTTCACTTGCGCAGGCTGGCAAAGGTCTCCTCGAGGTCCTCCATGAGGGTGTGCTCTTCGCGAGTCTTGACCACGATGTCGTCGACGTAGGCTTCTGCGTTTCTTCCCATCTGAGCCCCCAAGGCCTTCCTCATGAGCCTCTGGAAGGTGGCCGGCGTTCTTCAGCCAAAGGGCATGCAGACGTAGCAATACACACCACAAGGGGTGAGAAATGCTGTCTTCTCCTCATCCTCCTTCGCCATCTTGATCTGGTGGTAGCCTGAGAAGGCATCCAGAAAACAGAGGAGGTCGCAGCCGGCGGTGGAGTCCACATCTGGTCTATCGAGGCATGGGGTACGGGTCCTTGGGGCAGGCCTTGTTGAGGTCGGTGTAGTCGATGCAGAGCCTGCCGCCCCCGGTGTGCTTGGGAACGACCACCGTGTTGGAGAGCCATGTGGGGTGTGGAACTTCTCGATTATGTGTGCTTCTTTCAACTTCTCTACTTCCTTGATGATGAACTCTTGCTTCTCTGGCGCCTGGCTTTCTGCTTCACGGGGCGTGCGTTTGGACACACGGCTAAGTGGTGCTCGATCACCTCCCTCGGTACTCCGGACATCTCTGACGGTGTCCATGCGAACATGTCAGAGTTTGCCCTGAGGAAGGCGACGAGCGCGCTTTCCTATTTGGGAGGCAAGCCAGCGCCTATGGTGACGCTAGCCCCCGAGCCGCTGGCGTCCAGACACCTTCTTCGTGGCTGCCTGCTCCTGTGAAACAGCTGCTTCTTCTTCGCGGGCCTCTCGAGGGGCTCCATGTCCTCGTCAGCGGGAATGCCACACAGCGGCCTTGTAGGCGGTCTCGACAGAGCGCATTGCGTCCTGGACTTGACCGTGGATGGCGATGGTGCCGCCGCTGCCTGGAAGCTTGACGATGTTGTACACGTGGTGACGGCCATGAACTTCGCGAGGGCGGGGTAGCCGAGGATGGCGTTGTAGGGCAGGCCAATGTGCGCGACGTCGAAGTCGATCTGCTCGGTGCGGTAGTTCTGCGGCGTGCCGAAGGTGACCGCGAGCCTCACCTGCCCCAGAGGTGTGGTGGAGCCACTTGTCACCCCCGTGAAGGGCCTAGAGGGCATCAGCCACTCGTAGGCACTTGAAGCTGCTCGAAGGTCTCGACAGAGATGACGTTCAAGCCCGCACCCCCATCTATGAGCGTCTTGGCGACGGCGATGTTGTTGATGATGGGAGTGCACACCAGAGGGATGGTGCCACAGCCTTGGTCGACTTGGGTGGTCCTTGGAGTCGAAGGCGATGGTGTACTGCGACCACTTGAGGGGCTGGGATGCCTCAATCCCTGGAAGCGCGGCGTTGACCTCGCGAGAGAATGCTTGAAGTGGTTGTTGGACTTGGGCGCCTGAGACCCGCCGAGGATGCAGCTATTGCCCCCTGAGGGGCCTGGTAGCCCCCAGGGTTCTCGTCGGGAGATTGCCGTTTTGCCCGCGGTTCCCCCGAGCCCTTGCTGGAAGTTGTGGCGTCCCGCCCCGCGGCCACCACGGCCTCCGCCGCGGCCGCCACGGCCTGGTTCTTCTCGCGTCCTTGCTGAGCTGCTTGAGCTCCCAGCAGTCTTCAGTCGCGTGGTTGTGCCTGTTGTGGTAGATGCAGAATGGGCGATTGTCCACTTTCTTCTCATCAGCCGCCGGAGAGGCCTCGCGAGGCTGCTTTCGTCAGGCTCTGCCGCGAGGATGGCGGTGGTCTTGCGCTTCTCGACAGGCTTCTTCTGCTCCTGGACCCCTCAGGAGGATCTTCCTCTTTTCTTTGACGAAGAGGAGGCCCTCTTCAGCCTTGGCGCACTTGTCAGCCAGGTCGAAGAGCTTCACCACTGAGGTGAGGGTGTCGTGGATGCCGAGCTTCTCGAGCATCCGGCGGTTCGTGACGCCCTCCCTGAAGGCAGATGATGCGAGTCCGGGATGTTCGGAATCTTGTTGCGGACCTGGCTGAAGCGCTGGATGTATCTGCGAGGGTCTCGTCAGGCTTCTGGCGCACCGCGAAGGTCGTTGTAGGTGAGCGCGCGCTCGTAGGCCCTTGAAGTTGGCGACGAAGACCTTGCAGAGGTCCTCCCACGTGTCGATGGTGTTCTCGGGAGGTTCATGAGCCATGAGAGCGGTGAGTCCTTGAGCGCCATGGAGAGCCAGTTGGCCATCACCTTGTCGTCGCCTCCCGCGGCCTGATGGAGACGGTGTAGAGCTGCAGGAACTCCAGAGGGTTGGTCCTGCCGTCGTAGCGCGGAGGGAGATCTGCTTGAACTTCACCGGCCAGACGACGCGGCGGAAGTTGCGGGTGAAGGCGGTGCAGCCTGTGGCGTATGTCACAGCGCCGCCAGCGAGCGCGCCGCGGTTCTGGCGGCCCGCAACTGCAATCTCCTGGACGACGCGGTTGTGGCGGTCCCGCTGGCGCTCGATCTCCACGCGCGCATCCGCTGGATTCGCTGCACAATCTGGCAGTCGTGCGGTGAGGATGCGTGCGACGCGGCGCGGTGGTTCCCCCGGAGCTCCAGCTGGAGGAGGTGATGGCGGAGGCGGAGGGGTAGGAGGAGCGCCGTGCGCTATGTTCCCTTCGTGTCCGGAGTGGCGCACCAGCGAGCGAGAAGGTGCTGGCATTGGAGTAGGTGGGCAGGAACGGCGGCGGCATTGATGAGCTCCTCGAGGCGCCTGAGCCAGTTGTCGTGGCCCGCCTATGTGGGGCGGCAGCGCAGCAGCTCCTGCGCCATCAGCAGCGCAGTGGCTGGACTGGGCGCCACCCGGCTCTGCGTGGAGGCGCTCTCACGCCTGGAGGGGTGCTGGGAGGAAGCTCCCTCGCCGTCGTTGTCGTTGCCGCTGCCGTTGCCGCCGTCATCTTCTGGGTGCTCGACGCGCGGTTCGGCGTTGCGCTCTAAAGCGCGGATGGAGCGTGGGCGACCACGCGGGTCGTTGTTGGTGGTGGGCTCGGTCGTGGCTCTGCCAGACGTCCGCCGAGCGAGCGCTCTGCTCACGTGTCAGTCAGGCGCGGAGAGGTCGAAGAGGTTGAAGACGCGCCTCAGCCCCCTACCTGGCGCGCTGATGACGTGAAACACACGTTCGTTGGGAGACCCCAAGAGGAAGGTATGATGTAGTCAGCAGCAAGTTTTCCCTCAGAAAGAAACCAAGGTTATCGAACCAGTAGGAGCAGCAACTCTTCAGAAGGTTGTCAACGGCGCCAGAAAAATAGTGTGAGGGAGTCTGGACTGTTGACGTGGAATCTGCACACAACACAATCAAACTACTTTGCCCCAACGAAACAGTGAGGTTGTCAATCTCACTGGCTTGCTGAAAACAAAGGATTAAACGTATGGTGTGGAAAATGAGTATTAAATTGCAGAGAATGAAAAAGGAACAGTTTGCAGTTTGTGGTTGTTTAATCAGTGTAAAAGAATGGACCGGGGTCCACAGTTCACTAGTGGTGTCTCTCCATAAAAGATAACTAACATGTTGGGTGAACAAATTACAGCTGGGCAATTGACGAATAGTGAGCGCATGACAATGCATATACATGACATGTTGACTACTATGATATTTAATTGGGCATTACGACATAATACATAGACGTTATCCAACAGCATCTATGACTAATAATCCACCGCCGGGTTGTCATCCGAGTCCCCCGTTGGTATTAAGTTGCAAGCAACGGATAATTGCATTAAGTAAAGTGCGTAATGTAAACAAACACATATGCCGTGGACATAGCATCGTTAGGTTATCCCTAGTGGCAACAGCACATCCACAACCTTAGAACTTTCTGTCACTGTCCCAGGTTAAACGGAGACATGAACCCACTATCTAGCATAAATACTCTCTCTTGGAGTTACAAGCATCTACTTGGCCAAAGCATCTACGAGTAACGGAAAGCATGCAAGATCTTAAATAACATATAAGATAGATTGATAATCAACTTGACATAATATTCAATATTCATCGGATCCCAGCAAACACAACATGTAGCATTACAATAATATGATCTTGATCATGTAGGGCAGCTCACAAGATCTAAACATGATGGCACAAAGTGGAGAGACAACCATCTAGCTACTGCTATGGACCCGTAGTCCAAGGATGAACTACTCACGCATCACTCCGGAGGCAGGCATGGCGATGTAGAAGCCTCCGGTGACGATTCCCCTCTCCGGCAGGGTGCCGGGAAGAGGTTCTGAACCCTCCCGAGCTAGGGTTGACGACGGCGGCGTCTCTGGAACTTTTCGTGGATATTTGCTCAGGTACTTAGGGTTTTCGCGTCGGGGGGAATAAGTAGGCGAAAGGGCGGCGGCTGCGGACCCCCGAGGGGCCCACACCACCCCAGGGCGCGGCAGAGGGGGCCGCCCCCTGGCGTGTGGCCCTGGTGGCCCTCCTCTGCTGCTCCTTCGCTCCGTCAGGTGTTCTGGAAAAATAGGGACCCCCGTGTAGTTTCGTCCAATTCCGAGAATATTTCCAGACTAGCTTTTCTGGAATACAAAAACAGCAGAAAACAGGAACTGGCACTTCGGCATCTTGTTAATAGGTTAGTCCCAAAAAATGTATAAAAGTGATATAAAGTAGATGCAAAACATGTAGCAATTGGTATAAAACAAGCATGGAACATCAAAAATTATAGATACGTTTGAGACGTATCAGCATCCCCAAGCTTAGTTCCTACTCGTCCTCGAGTAGGTAAACGATAAAAACAAATAATTTTTGAGGTGACATGCTACTATCATAATCTTGATCATATAATATTGCAAGGCACATGTAAATGAATGAAGTGATCCAAGTCAATGGTCTATAATTTGCTACAAATAGA
This sequence comes from Poa pratensis, assembly GCA_947311845.1. Lineage (NCBI taxonomy): Eukaryota > Viridiplantae > Streptophyta > Magnoliopsida > Poales > Poaceae > Poa > Poa pratensis. The sequence continues at coordinate 11,284,171 of CAMZMU010000125.1, read as the reverse complement.
TAATGAGTAAACAATGAATCACACAAGCTAAACGTTTTCATGAATAGTACTTTCGAGACAAGCATCAAACAGTTTTGCATAAGTGTTAACTCATAAAGCAATAGTTTCTAATAAAAGGTATTTAATCAACACAAAGGAAGAATTTAGTTTCAGCATTTGCTTCAACTTTCAACATATTTATCTCATGGATATTGTCAACACAAAGTAGTATAACAAGTCCAATACATTGCATATAACGCATGTTGTAACAAAGTTGACACTAGTGTTTGCTTGTGGAAGACAGAAAGAATAGGAAAACTGACTCAACATAAAAGTAAAAGAAAGGCCCTTCGCAGAGGGAAGCAGGGATTAAATCATGTGCTAGAGCTTTTAGGTTTTTGAAAGCATATAGAGATTGCATAAAATATTTGATACTCCTCCCAACCTTGCTAACACAAGCCATGGCTAACCGAATCCTCGGGTGCCTTCCATCAATCACATACCATGGAGGAGTATCTATTTTTGAGAGGTGTTTGTTAATTGTCAACGAATGGTAGCGGGTGAGAACAGTATTCTACCTGTCGAACGGACTTTTAAGAGCGGCTCCCATGAAGGACGTTATTTCTACCAGCAAGGCAGATCATCCCTCTTTCTCTTTGGTTTACACACATTCAGGTATTTCACTGTTTGTCATTGCTTACTGATGAATCAGGGCAAAAGTGTGAAGAGAATTAATTGGTTAAAGTTGTAATTAATTGGGACTGGGCACCCCGTTGCCAGCTCTTTTTGCAAGTTATTGGATAAGCGGATGTATATGCCACTAGTCCAGGTGTAAAAGTCCACTCGACAAATAGAATAAAGAATAACCACACTAATTCCTCATGAGCTAGTAAACATTGACACAAAAAGGGAATAATAACATTTTGAATAATTTAAAGGTAGCACATGAAAAATTTACTTGGAGTGGCAAGGAAATACCACATATAGGTAGTTATGGTGGACACAAATGGCATGGATTTTGGCTCAAGGATTTGGATGCACGAGAAGCATTCCCTCTCAGTACAGAGTTTAGGCTAGCAAGGTTATGTAAGCAAACAAGAATATCAACCCGTACACCAAGTTTTATATGACAAACATATTGCAAACGTTATAAGACTTCATACCGTCTTCCTTGTTAACCAAACCCTGTTATTAGAAAATATCTAGACCTTAGAGATACCACCGATGCAAACCAAATTTTCAACAAGCTTTACGGTAGTTCTTCACTAATAGGCTTAACTCATGTGATGCACAATTTAATCATGATCTACTTGTTAACTCAAAACAATTGACAAGCATCAAGTTATCCATTTTAGTGATCTACAAGATTAAGCAAGTTTTTCCTTATACCAATTACCACATGCAACATTTTCTGAACCAACCAAACACCAATCAATTTATTTCATCAACTCTCCAAACAAATATAAGTGAAGCAAGAGAGTACTTTCTACAAAAGAAAGCTAATAGCTCTGACAAGAGATACATGAAAACAAGAGCTAAAAGCTGAACAGCGCTAGATATGAATACTCAACAAATATAAGTGAAGAATAGGAGTATTCTCATGAAAAAGCGGAGCGTGTCTCTCTCCCAATCAAGAATGCTAGGGTCCAGTCAAGCTTTATTGAAAATAAAAATGCAATACTGAAAATAAAAGCACACAGACGCTCCAAGAAAAGCACATATGATGTGAAAGAATTAAAATATAGTTTCACTAGAGATGACCTGATAATTTTGACGATGAAGAAGGGGATGCCTTGGGCATCCCCAAGCTTAGACGCTTGAGTCTTCTTGAAATATGCTGGGGAGATCCATGGGAGCCTCCCCAAGCTTAAGCTCTTCACTCTTCTTGATCCTATTATATCATCCTTCTCTCTTGACCCTTGAAAACTTCCGTCACACCAAACTCAAAGTAGATCTCATTAGAGGGTTAGTGCATAATCAAAAATTCACATGTTCTGTAAAGACGCAATATGATTTGTTACTTTAAACATTAGCTACAGCCACTGATGTTATGTGAAGCTCTTCCACCCAAAAAAGAATTTCACTCAACACTAGTAAAAGAGAGAATGCAAAAATAAAAAGGCATAATCTGTCTAAAACAGAACAGTCCGCAAAGACGAATTTTTTCGAGGCACTTACGACGCTCAGATCGAGAAACTCTGAACTAATGAAAGTTTCAGACATTCATAAAGATTACGCACAAAAATTTCAGATTTTTAACAATCTGGTGATTTTAGGAATTTCGTACAGTGAACAGCAAAAATCTGTTTCTGCGCAGCAATCAAAATTAAGCATCATCTTATCATTAGAGGCTACTCTTGGCACAACAATGCGAGAAAATAAAGATACAAAGGAGTTGCTACAGAAGTAAACAAACCTTGACTCAATAAAAGAAAAATTGCAGAAAAATAAAATGGGTTGCCTCCCATAAGCGCTTTTCTTTAACGCCTTTTAGCTAGGCACAAAGCATGCATCAAGTATTACCAAGTGAAGAAGCATCAACATTGTAATTTGTTCGAACAATAGAATCATAAGGTGGCTTAATCTTCTTCCTAGGAAAGTGTTCCATACCTTTCTTGAGAGGAAATTGATATTTTATATTCCCTTCTTTCATATCAATAATAGCACCTACAGTCTAAGAAAAGGTCTTCCCAACACAATAGGGCATGATGGATTGCACTCAATATCCAAGACAATAAAATCAACGGGGACATAATTGTTGTTAACCATGATAAGAACATCATCAATTCTTCCCAAAGGTTTTTTAATAGTAGAATCAACAAGGTGAACATCCAAGTAACAATTTTCCAAAGGTGCTAAATCAAGCATATCATATAATCTTTTAGGCATAACAGAAATACTAGCACCAAGGTCACACAAAGCATTGCAATCAAAGTCATTCAATTTCAATTTAATGATGGGCTCCCAACCATCTTCTAACTTCCTAGGGATAGAAGCTTCATGTTTAATTTCTCTTCCCTAACTTGTATGAGAGCATTAGTAATATGTTTAGTAAAAGCCATGTTTATAGCACTAGCATTAGGACTTCTAGCTAGCTTTTGCAAGAACTTAATTACTTCAGAAATATTGCAACCATCAAAATCAAAGTCATTATCATCAAAAGTAATGGAATTATTCTCTTCCTTATTGCTAGAAATTTCAGCATCTTTATCAAGGACAGTTTCAGAGTTATCAGGCAATTTAGGACATTTTGCAATAGAAGTGGAAACATTACCAACACCAACTATCTTGCCATTAATGGTAGGAGGTTTGTTAACACTTGAGTTTGAAGCATTTTCAGAAGTAGTAATAGTATAAACTCTAGCAATATTGTTCTTTCTAGCAATTTCATCCTCTCTTTCCCATCTAGCATGCAATTCAGCTAACATCCTCACATTGTTATCAATTTTAACTTGTATAGCATTGAGAGTTTTGCTCTCTTTAACATCATGAGGCATGTTCTTTAGTTTCAATAAGTCAACATCAAGAGCAAGACTATCAACTTTAGAGGAAAGCACATCAATTTTCCCAAATTTCTCCTCAACAGTTTTATTGAAAGCAGTTTGTGTACTAATAAAATCCTTAAGCATAACTTCAAGATCAGAGGGTACACTCTTATTATTATTGTAGGAGTTACTATAGGAATTTCCATAACCATTGCCACTATTAGAAGGATAGGGCCTATAATTGCTATTACCAAAATTATTCCTATAAGCATTGTTGTTGAAATTATTATTTTTAATGAAGTTCACATCAACATGCTCTTCTTGAGCAACCAAAGAAGCTAAAGGAACATTATTTGGATCAACATGTGTTTGACCATTTGCAAGCATAGACATAATAGTATCAATTTTGGCACTCAAGGAGGAGGTTTCCTCAACAGAATTTACCTTCTTACCTGTTGGAGCTCTCTCGGTGTGCCACTCAGAATAATTAATCATCATATCATCAAGAAGCTTTGTTGCAGCACCCAAAGTGATGGACATAAAGGTACCTCCAGCGGCCGAATCCAATAAATTCCTCGAAGAAAAATTTAATCCTGCATAGAAGGTTTGGATGATCATCCAAGTAGTCAGTCCATGAGTGGGACAATTTTTAACCAATGATTTCATTCTCTCCCATGCTTGAGCAACATGTTCATTATCAAATTGCTTAAAATTCATTATGCTACTTCTCAAAGAAATAATCTTAGCAGGAGGATAATATTTTCCAATAAAAGCATCTTTGCATTTAGTCCATGAATCAATACTATTTCTAGGCAAAGATAGCAACCATTCTTTAGCACGTCCTCTCAAGGAGAAAGGAAAAAGTTTCAGTTTAATAATATCACCATCTACTTCCTTGAGCTTTTGCATTTCACAAAGTTCAACAAAGTTATTAAGGTGAACAGCAGCATCATCAGTACTAACACCAGAAAATTGCTCTTTCATAACAAGATTTAAAAGTGCAGGTTTAATTTCATAAAATTCTGCTGAAGCAGCAGGTGGAGCAATAGGTGTGCATATGAAATCATTGTTGTTCGTGCTAGTGAAATCACACAACTTAGTGTTCTCAGGAGTACTCATTTTAGCAGAAATAAAAACAGTACAGAAAATAACTTGAAAGTAAACTAGATGCAAGTAACTAATTTTTTTGTGTTTTTGATAATTGAAAGCAAACAAGATAAAATAAAATAAACTAAGCAAGACAAAAACAAAGTAAAGAGATTGGAAGCGTGAAACTCCCCTTGCAGAAGACTGCTGTCTCCCCGGCAACGGCGCCAGAAAAATAGCTTGATGACGTGAAACACACGTTCGTTGGGAGACCCCAAGAGGAAGGTATGATGTAGTCAGCAGCAAGTTTTCCCTCAGAAAGAAACCAAGGTTATCGAACCAGTAGGAGCAGCAACTCTTCAGAAGGTTGTCAACGGCGCCAGAAAAATAGTGTGAGGGAGTCTGGACTGTTGACGTGGAATCTGCACACAACACAATCAAACTACTTTGCCCCAACGAAACAGTGAGGTTGTCAATCTCACTGGCTTGCTGAAAACAAAGGATTAAACGTATGGTGTGGAAAATGAGTATTAAATTGCAGAGAATGAAAAAGGAACAGTTTGCAGTTTGTGGTTGTTTAATCAGTGTAAAAGAATGGACCGGGGTCCACAGTTCACTAGTGGTGTCTCTCCATAAAAGATAACTAACATGTTGGGTGAACAAATTACAGCTGGGCAATTGACGAATAGTGAGCGCATGACAATGCATATACATGACATGTTGACTACTATGATATTTAATTGGGCATTACGACATAATACATAGACGTTATCCAACAGCATCTATGACTAATAATCCACCGCCGGGTTGTCATCCGAGTCCCCCGTTGGTATTAAGTTGCAAGCAACGGATAATTGCATTAAGTAAAGTGCGTAATGTAAACAAACACATATGCCGTGGACATAGCATCGTTAGGTTATCCCTAGTGGCAACAGCACATCCACAACCTTAGAACTTTCTGTCACTGTCCCAGGTTAAACGGAGACATGAACCCACTATCTAGCATAAATACTCTCTCTTGGAGTTACAAGCATCTACTTGGCCAAAGCATCTACGAGTAACGGAAAGCATGCAAGATCTTAAATAACATATAAGATAGATTGATAATCAACTTGACATAATATTCAATATTCATCGGATCCCAGCAAACACAACATGTAGCATTACAATAATATGATCTTGATCATGTAGGGCAGCTCACAAGATCTAAACATGATGGCACAAAGTGGAGAGACAACCATCTAGCTACTGCTATGGACCCGTAGTCCAAGGATGAACTACTCACGCATCACTCCGGAGGCAGGCATGGCGATGTAGAAGCCTCCGGTGACGATTCCCCTCTCCGGCAGGGTGCCGGGAAGAGGTTCTGAACCCTCCCGAGCTAGGGTTGACGACGGCGGCGTCTCTGGAACTTTTCGTGGATATTTGCTCAGGTACTTAGGGTTTTCGCGTCGGGGGGAATAAGTAGGCGAAAGGGCGGCGGCTGCGGACCCCCGAGGGGCCCACACCACCCCAGGGCGCGGCAGAGGGGGCCCGCGCCCTTGGCGTGTGGCCCTGGTGGCCCTCCTCTGCTGCTCCTTCGCTCCGTCAGGTGTTCTGGAAAAATAGGGACCCCCGTGTAGTTTCGTCCAATTCCGAGAATATTTCCAGACTAGCTTTTCTGGAATACAAAAACAGCAGAAAACAGGAACTGGCACTTCGGCATCTTGTTAATAGGTTAGTCCCAAAAAATGTATAAAAGTGATATAAAGTAGATGCAAAACATGTAGCAATTGGTATAAAACAAGCATGGAACATCAAAAATTATAGATACGTTTGAGACGTATTACGCGCAAATATCGGAGACTAGTCCCAGGAACTAGAGGTGTCTCTCAAATGCCAGGAATTGAGTAAGGGGCTGAAGACAACGTCAAACAAATCCTCAACAACCTCGGTGACGGTGCTTGTCGAGCTCGGTGAGGAACATCACGACAGAGAATGAACACAAGCCGCTACCCAGGTTCATGCCCACCACGAGGTGTAAAGACACTACGTCCTGCTAAGTTGTATTGAACTGCTTGGAGAGGTTCACAGTACAATGTGCTTGCCGAGGGCACAGTTATGGCCATGGTGGACTATGGTGGAAGGAGCTCCGTCTTCTCCCTTGCGATGTAGCTGATTGAGTGTGGAATGAGCACAAAATGAGTTGGGGTCCCCTCCTTGGTCATACGCCGCCTCCTTTTATACTGCCTTGGTCCTCTTCCCCGAAAACTACAGGCGGGAAGGGATTCCACATAGTGGCAAAGGTGGAGCACAGCGCACGGCGTCGGGGTTGTCCATGGACGCGGTCCATGGCAGAGAGCAACGTCGTCTTGGAAGAAAAAGCCACCGTCCATCCAGGATGGTGGCTGGCGCCGTAGAGGTCCGTGACGCGCCCCACGGTGACGTCGGCCTTGGAGCGTAGCGGTGGCCGGTCTCTTTATCACCAAAATGGCAATCCTTGGAGTCCGCTTTGCTTGCCCCAGCTTTATTGACTGCTTTATACACTAGAATGGCAACTGCGGCGTCGTCGTCATCGCGCGTAGGCACGCGCGTCACTCTGCGGCGGGCGCAGAGGCCATGTGCGCTCTGCAGCGGGCGCAGTGCTTGCTTCCACTTGAAGGAACCCCGCGAGGGCTAGGATCCTCGCCGAGGTTCTGCAGTACTTGACGCCTCACGAGGGAGGCCTCGCGAGGGTGGCGCGGAGGTGCGCCAGGACTTAGTGATTTTCTGGGCAGGAGAGGTTCTCCCGAGGGAAAGGTCCCTCTCGAGGCCCGTTAGGCTGAGCGTCTGGTCCTTAGCAGAAAGGCTCAGCAGAGTGAAGAAACCCTCGCGAGGGAAAAGTCCCTCGCGGGGCTCGCCAGGCTGAGTGCCTGGTCCTTAGCAGAATTCTTCGCAGAACGTCGAGGGCTGTGGCAGGCCGGCCCATGATACCCTGGTCTCCACTGGGCCGACAGCCGCTGCCGGTTGGCTTTCCTGGTCCACCACGCCTCGCCGTGTTTACCTCTCCCTCGCCGCGCCACCTAGGTAGCGGGCTAGGCCGCTGGTGCTCTATCCCTAGCCCGAGGTCGTCGACACCATGGCCGCGGCGGCAAGGAGCATAGAGCTGGAACCGCGCGTGGCCATGGAGTAGCTCGCGTGCGTGCTGTTCTTTCACGCCGTTCAACCACCCCTGCGTGGTCTCACCGGCGTCGAGGTCGCCGCTGTAGGCAGCAGAAGCTACACCATCGTCGCCCTTACTGCTCCACCTCACGGACCCACATGGCAGTGACCTGCTGCAGTTGGCTGGCGAGCCGCACCGAGCCAGACCGAGTTTTCATGTAGCTCGGGCCGAGCCTGTTTTCTCAGCTCGTCAGCCAAATGAGCCACACCGAGCCGAGATGAAAAGTGGCGAGCCAAAGGCTGGCTCGGCCGAGCCTGGACCGAGCCAGCTCGTGTCCAACCTGACACAGTCACTCCTCAACTTGGACCGTCCTTTGAAGAAACACCAAACAACTAAGGGGATATTATATTGCCCGAGAACGCGCCATCGGAGAGATGGAGCCGGAGATTAATTAACAAAAACGAATGAATCGAAGAGATCCACATGTGCATCTTGATGTCCTTTAATTCTTTGTTTGTCCAATCATTGGCCTGATGCTAGTCAGATCGAGGGATACGGTGCATGCCCGAGGCCCAGCAGCTCCCGCATGACCATGGCGGCTGTCTTAGAGGCTGCCGTGGTGACATTGACATGGTGCCGCGAATGCCGGCCCGTCATGCGGCTTTGGCCAGGAATTCCCGTGGCATGGGCGACAACGTCTTACCGATCCTTGTGGCCGTCTGCGTGTTGACCACATGGAGCCAACGTGCGTGTGGTGGGTGACGAGGGAGAGGCTTTCATTCAGGCGGAGTACCTCTGTTGACGATCCATGCAACCTCCTAGCTCGCCGTGCTCGCGGCGCTCAGGCACTAGTCAGCCAGCTGTAGTGCTATTGGCCTTGGGATCCCCAATGTCGCCGCTTGTCATGAACAAAGGTGTGCCCTGCGTGCGCAAAAGACGCGCCTGACAAGTGTGACGAAGACGGTATGCACGGCGGTGCACTGAGCGTGCAGCAGCGTGCGGATTGTGATCTGTAAGCGAGTTGACACTCAACTTTCGATGGTGACTCGCCCCAGTGGGCGTGGTCCTCGTTGGAAGGGGTGATGTCAGAGGTAAGAAGGTTGTCAAACAGACAAAGATTTTAAGATGGATGGATCCTCCGAGTACCCCCATAGGGTGTTGTTTTGTGGTGATCCAAATTCATATAAAGATAAAGCCTAACTTCTGACGAGCGGAGCGAGAGTTGCACTGCTTATGCTCATGGTTATATGGAAAGTTAGAGCCGAGAACTGCTAAGTACATATTCCATTGTAGTTGAGAAGTAAAAGGATATAAGTTATGGAATCCTGAAACTAACAGAACATTCAAAAGTAGGAGTGTTGTTTTTAATGAATCTGTTATGCACTATGATAGTTTGTCTTCGGGTGTTTGTCAGCTAATTCTGATGAAGAAAAGCATCAGTTTCGTGTCGAGGTGGAGCACATGGATTGTGCTGCTCCTAATACTCATGTTCCCGATGATGATATTTTGCATCACACACCTTCTGTCATGCAGCAACCAATTGAGTATGTCACAACTGGCAGACCAAAGTGGAACATTGTTAAACTTATTCGTTTAATTGAAGAGTGTAACATTGTTAATTATGCTCTGAGTTGTGTAGAACAAGTGGAGAACGAACATGAGCCATCCACGTATACTGAAGCTATTGGTTCAGGTGACCACGAGAAGTGGATTTCTGCTATGCAAGAAGAGATACAGTCACTTGCGAAAAATGGCACATGAAATGTTGTGCGCTTGCGTAAACAAAAAAAAGGCCGCCCGCTACAAATGGATCTTCAAGAGAAAGGAGGGTTTATCTCCTAGTGATCCTCAGAGATATAAGGCAAGGTTAGTTGCAAAAGGCTTCAGTCAGATTCCAGATATTGATTATAATGGTGTATTTTCTCCGGTTGTGAAGCATAGTTCAATTCGTACATTTTTTTGGTATAATATATGCATGATCTTGAGCTTAAGAAGTTAGATGTTAAGACTGTTTTCTGCATTGAGAGTTGGAGGAGGAGATATAAATGAACCAGCTAGAAAGGTTCATAGTGCCTGGTAAGGAGGATTTTGTTTGTAAGTTGAAGAAGTCCTTATATGGTTTAAAACAGTCTCCTCGTCAATGGTATATAAGGTTTGGTTTGTTTATGTTGCCACATGGCTTTAAGAGATCTGAATTTGATAGCAGTGAGTCCGCTAAGTTGGTTGATTGATCACCTATATACTTGTTGTTAGATGTTGATGATATGTTGATTGCTGCCAACAGCAAGAAAGAAATCGCTGCTCTCAAATCACAGTTGAGTAGCGAGTTTGAGATGATAGATCTTGGTGATGCTAAGAAAATTCTAGGCATGGAGATTACCCGTGATAGAAATTCTGGTTTCTTATATCTTAGTCAGCAAAGTAACATTAAGAAAATTCTTCATCGTTTTAACATGCATGATGCAAAGTCTAGTAGTACTCTTATTTCTCCTCATTTTAAGTTATCAGCTTCTCAGTGTCCTACTACTGATGATGATTTGGAGTACAAGTCTCGAGTTCCATATTCTAGTGATGTTGGTTCCTTAATGTATGCTATGCTCTGCTCTCGTCTTGATTTATCATATGCTATGAGTTTGGTGAGTAGATACATGGCTAATCCTGTTTAAAAACATTGGAAACTGTTTATTGAATTTTCAGATACCTCCGTGGCACATTAATGCTTGCTAGCTTGAAGTTTCGGAAAGTTGGTGAGGGACTCGTTAGCTATGTGGATTCAGATTTTCTGTCGATTTGGATAATTGAAGGTCCCCCACAGGTTATGTGTTCACTATTGGTGGTTGTGCTATTAGTTGGAAGGCAAAACTTCAGCCAGTTGTTGCTCAATCAACCACGAAGGCTGAATACATGGCTATTGCTGAAGCAGTTAAAGAAATTGTTTGGTTGAAATGTTTGTTTGCTGAGCTTTGTGGAGATGATACTTGCATTAATCTGTTTGTTTACAATCAGAGTGCTATTTATCTTACTATGTCAAATACCATTATGTGTGTGATATTGTTGCACAAGGTAATCTGAAGTTATGCAAGACAAACACTCATGATAATCTTGCTGATATGATGACAAAGTCAGTTTCTGTTTCTAAGTTTGAGTTTTGCTCAGACTTAGTTGGTATGACAGTTTAGCCCAGGAGGTGTTGTCTTTTTTGTTTCAGGGTGAAGGTTCGTTTCATGCTATAAGATGGAATTTGCCTCAACGTGGAGTGTTATTTTGTGGTGATCCAAATTCATATAAAGATAAAGTCTAACTTCTAACGAGCGGAGCGAGGCCCGGATCGTTGCCGAGTCGGACTACTTCCGACTAAGGGTTCCACCGTTATATATACCTCTTGTAAGCCGCCAGTTTGGGATATATTGAAAGTTTTAAATCCCGGCGTTGTAACCTCACCTGATCATAGTAAAGATTTGTTGGCTGGCGTCCGTGGTTTTTTCTCTTCCTTGTTGGAAGGGTTTTCCACGTTAAATCTCATGTTTCCGTTGTGTTGATCTTGCTTTCGTTCATTGTTTATTTACTTGTCGTTTATAACATAGGGTGGGGCGCGAAGTTGAGGGCATGGCGGCGACGCAGCCGACAACGTTGACGGTGGAAGCGGAGCACATTGCGACATTCCTAAATTGGCGCACAAAGTGACTACCTCATGCATCAATTGTCTATGTTTGTATCCTTCTTTTTTTTGAAACTCACACGCCTTTATTCATATCGAAGTAACGTTTAAATGTAAATTTAAACCAGCAGGTGGTTCTAAGAACCAGACATGTCTCCCTCTTGGCAAGGACGAAGCAAACTTTGCCAATCAATCAGCTTCTACATTCGTCTCCCTCCTTTCATGACTGAAGAAGGTCCGACCTCTTTGCGTGCTCCTCTCCTTGATCTCGGAGAGTATACTTCCACAAGTACCTCGATGAACGCCATGCAACCCCTTCACCACCTGGAGGCAGTCTGAGACTACATGTACAGAGTCTAGCAATAGATCATCAGCCACATCAAGCGCCTCGCGGCAAGCTAGAGCTTCCAGGCATCCTGGATCAATGATACCCTCATAGACTGTTGTTGTCGCTCCCAGAAAAGTGCCATCAACAGATCGACATACAGCAGCAACAGCGCCTCTGGCCGTGGACTTTGCAACCACATCATCTACATTGATCTTCAATCGCCCTGCCGGCGGCGCAATCCACCTCGTCCGTGGCGTTGCCACCTGACGTCCTCCATCATGACCCTGTACTGGCTCATGGGCCGTACCCAGGTCCTCCAAGAACCTGTCCACGAAACCGATCGTGGCCATGGGACTCTAGAAGATATACTCATGCACTGATTTCCGCTTCGCGTGCCAGATAGCCCAAAGTGTCACTAGCATACGAATTAAATCATCCCTCTTCATCGTTCCCATCATCGAGAAGAGCCATTGCTTTGCTGTTGGTTCAGTTGATAGAGAGATGTGCTCCGTGATGTCCTCCTTCGTCAGAGCCCAAACGCAGCGTGCTAGGTTGCACTCGATGAGAGAGTGGCGCCAAGAGTCCTCCTGCCCGCAAATCGCGCATGCCGCCATCGGCGCCATATTGCGGTGGTGGAGCAAGTCTCCTGTAGGTAGCGATTGCTTGGCCAACCTCCATAGAAAGATTCGGATTTTCGAGGGCACCGACATCTTCCAGAGCTTAGACCAGGCTTTCCCTTCTTCTTCCGAGGTCGAGGAGGCCGGCCTCCCCTCCAACCAGTCTTTCCGTGTCCGTTTCATCGCCTCTAGAGCACGGTAGCATATGATCTCACAGAGAAAATTCCAGTGCGTTCAAAATGCCACGCCCAAAAATCGCCCTGAACCTGAGTAACAAGAGGAATATTCCTAATGATCTCGGCATCCATTGGAAGGAAAAATTCTTCCAGCTTCTCTGCATTCCATGCAGCCATGTGATGATCAATGAAATCACTCACCTTCACATAAGCATTCGCCTTCCGGGGTGCAACAGGTCGCAGCCTTTCATCACGCGGAAGCCAATTTTGCATCCACGCATCTGTGGTGCGCCCATCCCCAATTTGAAGGAGATATGCCCTAGAGGCAATTAATAAAGTGTTTTATTTATCATATCTCATTTGTTCATAACACATTTTTGTATCATGCTATAACTGTATTAAGCGGAAACATTAATACACGTGTGGTACGTAGACAACCATGTTCCTAGTAGCCTCTACGTGATTAGTCCATTGTGCAATCGATGATCGAGGTTTCCCGATTATGTGACAACGGTGTCAGTTGACAATGGAGTCATATCGTTGGTAGAATGTTGTGATGGACATACCCAATATTTGTAGGATGTAGTCATTACGCCTTTGACCGTGAGATCAACTCTTATCGTTATTCCTGGAAGATGCTTTGATTGCATCAAACGTCATTGCTTATATAGTATGACAATAACGGTGTCCCTCTCGGGTATCAGAAGGGAGTATGTTGAGATGAGGGATCAAGAGCGGGATTTGCCAATCCGCATAGCAGGATAGATACTCATGGGCCCACTCGGTGAGATTATGTCAAATAAGCTTGCAAGCATGTGACTAGGTCACGGGGACATATTATCACGGACGAGTAGAAGATGGTGTTGTCGATAACGAGGTCAAGCTAGGTATCATGATATCTATGAACGAGTCTCGACACGCTAAGTATCGCCAGGCAAAAGGTTTAAGACTCGACGTCTAGGTTCGAACGACAAAGTTATTTCGTTATCTCACAGGGATTAATTCTGGGTATCCAAGGTCCACGAATTAATCATTAATCAGAGAGCGTGTCTTGATTATGTCTGGCGAGATCTCGAACCGCTAGGGTAACACACTTAAGGGAGGATGACATGTATAAATAGATTGGAAATAAAAGAGAAAATAAAAGAGAGCACCGGAAATGTTCCGGGAGAGTTCCGATGGAGATCGGAGAGCGACGAAATAGTTTTCGGAGCTGGAATTAATTAGATAAAATGTATTTGATATTAATTAGTTGAATTAATGATTAAATATTTTTTTATTTATTTAATTAAATTCGAATTTAAAAGGCATTAAAAGCAAAATGGGCCTTAGAGGCCCATTAGGGGAAAATCCCAAAAGGGAGAAAAAAAAGAAGGGAGAAGGGCCAGCCGCCCTAAGTGGGCCGAATGGGGCCCACCTAGTGGCCGGCTGCCTCCTTGGCCGGCTAGGCCATGTGGGGATTAGTCCCACATGGCTTAGCCAAGGGAGATGGTCTCCTTCCTCCACCTATATATATGGGTGCCCCTTTGCCTTTTTGTAACACACCAATTTCTCTCTCTCTCTCCGTTTAATCTTGACTCCGCAATTGGAGTCGTGTACGGGGTGAGTGTTTCTCCACCATAAGCACACCGCCGTGCTGCTGGATTTTCAGTCCAAGTCTTCCGCTGCTCGTCCCTGGATCGGATCCCGGAGGAAGTCATCTTCGACGTACGTGTGCGATTCCCTGCGAGGTGCCACGCCTGTGGCACTCGGAGGTCTTCTTCCTCTACACGACCTTGAGGTCGGCTTCGTCAGCTTCATCGACAACGCTTGTGCGGGAGCGTGATCCCCGCTTTTCGGTCTACAAGGGTATGTATATCGATCTCCTGCGTATTACTATATCTGCATAGTATAGATCCTGGCTAGTTTAAGGTTATCGTTGTTAGGAAAAAAAATTCTGCCTACGATCCCCTTCAGTGGTATCAGAGCCGATCTATGCGTAGATATAGCTATACGCTTTAGAACCCGTGTTTATCACGGGGGCATCGTTCTTTTATTTGCTACCCTCTAGCGTGCACTTGCATTTTCGGCAGCATTGAGTTGATGAAGCGGCCCGGACCGACCTTACGCGTACACTTATGCGAGACTGGTTCCACAACTGACATACGGCTTGCACCGTATATGTGGCTGGCGGATGTCTGTCTCTCTCTCTTTAGTTGGTCTTGCATTTTCAATGGAGGGCCCGAATGGGATAAATAAACATGCAATTATTTGATCGTTGTCGTGGTCATAGGTTCGTAGGTATGAAGCGGTTCTATTTACGACAGCCCCTAGCCACGTAAAATATGCAAAAGATAAAGTAGAGAGCGTCTAACTTTATTTTGCAGGGGCAATATGATATGGTCAAGGTAGGTTTATTAAATTGTTTATAAACTGTGGGCGCGAAAGAGACCATCGGCGCAAGACCATATCATGTCGCATTACATTTGATGTTTTTGAGTGCATCTTATATTGTGTATATATATATATTGTTATATATTAGTTACACGGCGGTAGTAATATAAGATGATCCCTCCAAAATACCATTAGTGTTCTCCCTTTGGCGTGCACCACCAAGAAAGTTCTACGTTATGAGGCAGGCCGTGACGATCGGGTGTCATACATATCGTCGTTCGCATACAGTGGGTGTAAGACATGCTTGCACAAGCGTTTACGCTGGAGGTTATAATGGCGAGCCTAGCATGTACAGACATGGCCTCGGAACACGGTGACCGAAAGGTCGAGCATGAGTCACAGAGTTGTTGTGATTGACATTCCGATGTCTACCTTTGAAGTTGTGTTGCCGGCTCTGACGATGAGGGGTTGCACAATGGATTAGGTTCGTGTAATCACTGAAACGATTAGAGGGATATTCGTTTGAGTGGGAGTTCTTGTAGTTTATTTTCTAAAAACCTGAACTCAATTAAATTTATGAACAAAGTCTTATGTTTTTGCAAATTCCATTGTAGATGTCTCGCCCCATCTTTAACCTAGGTCTGTTCCTTGAGAAAGAAAAGCTTAAGACCAATGGGTCTAACTTCATGTCCTGGTTCTGCAACCTGAGGATCCTCCTTACTCCCCACAAGGTGGGTTATGTCCTGGAAGCCGCCATTGGAGATCCCCCTGCGATCACCGCCTCTGAGGATGAAAAGAAAGACTACCTGACCAAGACGGATGATTCCGCCTTCGTGCAGACTGGCATGCTCTATGCCATGGAAGCTGACCTGCAGAAGCGTTTTGAGAAGATGAGTGCCTTCGAGATAATATCTGATCTCAAGGTTGTCTTTGCGCCGCAGGCCAAGGCTGAGAGGTATGAAGCTTCTGAGCTTTTCTTCTCAGCCAAGATGGAGGAGCACAGAGTGTGAGCGAGCACGTGGTCAAGATGTCTGGCTATGTTCAACGCCTGAACGCTCTGGAATGCAAGATTCCTGATGAGCTGGCGATTGATAGGGTGCTGCAATCGTTGCCCCTAGCTTCAAAGGTTTCGTCATGAACTACAACATGCAAGGCATGGCTAAGAGCCTGTCTGAGGTGTTCGTGATGCTGAAGACTGCTGAGGTGGAGATCAAGAAGGAGCACATGCTATTGATGGTCAACAAAACCGTCGATTTTAAGAAATCCGGTGGGAAGGGAAAGAAGAACTGGAAGCCGAGGAAGGATGGCAAGCCTGTTGCCTGATCCAAGGCCAACAAATCTGGTCCCAAATCTAGCGTGGAATGCTTCTACTGCAAGGGAGCCACTGGAAGCGCAACTGCACCAAGTACCTGGAAGACAAGATGGCCGGCAAGATTGCTGGGAAAGAGAAAGGTGGAGTTGCAGAATAAACGGCGCCTGGCAAAGGATGAGGTGACGATGCGCGTCGGCAATGGATCAAAAGTTGACGTGGTGGCTGTCGGCACTCTCCCTCTACATCTACCATCGGGGTTAGTTTTGGTTTTAAATAAATGTTTTTTGTACCGTCTCTGAGTGTAAATATTATAAGTGGTTCTTGCTTGTTGCAAGACGGATATTCATTCAATTCAGTACCAAGTGGTTGCGCTATTTCGATGAATGATATTTTATGTTGATGCTCCTGTGAATAATGGTTTATTCCTGCTGAATCCCGATCGTGGTACTCACATTCATAACGTAGATGCCAAGAGGATTAAACTTAGTGGCGATACCGCCATGTATATGTGGCATTGCCGTCTCGGTCATATTGGTATAAAGCGCATGAAGAAACTCCATACTGATGGACTTTTAGACTCGTTGGATTTTGGATCCCTCGATACATGCGAACCGTGCCTCATGGGCAAGATGACCAAGACACCGTTCAATGGTTGCATGGAACGGGCGTCGGACTTGTTGGGACTCATACATACAGATGTGTGTGGGCCAATGAGCGTGTCGACACGCAATGGTTATCGTTACTTTGTCACCTTCACCGATGACTTGAGTAGATATGGGTATATCTATTTGATGAAACACAAGTCTGAAACGTTTGAAAAGTTCAAAGAATTTCAAAGTGAAGTAGAAAATCAACTCAACAAGAAAATCAAGCACCTTCGATCCGATCGTGGTGGCGAATATTTGAGTTTTGAGTTTGGCACACATCTGAAGGCATGTGGCATTGTGCCGCAACTTACGCCGGCTGGAACACCGCAATGCAACGGTGTGTCCGAGCGACGTAATCGTACCCTATTAGATAGTGTCTGGTCTATGATATCTCTTACCGACTTGCCCGTATCATTTTGGGGATATGCATTAGAAACAGCCGCATTCATTTTAAATAGGGCTCCATCCAAATCCGTAGAAACGACACCGTATGAGATATGGCATGGCAAGAAACCTAAGTTGTCATTCCTGAAGGTCTAGGGTTGTGAGGCGTACGTTAAGAAACTACAGCCCGACAAACTCGAACCGAAATCGGAGAAAGTCGTCTTTGTAGGGTATCCGCGGGAAACCATTGGATACACCTTCTACAACCAAGCCGAGGGCAAAACGTTTGTCGCGAAGAATGGCACCTTTCTCGAGGAGTTTCTTGCCAAAGGAGTAAATGGGAGGAAAATAGACCTCGACGAGATCGTTGATCCTGAACTCAAAATTCCGAGTGGCGCAATGGAAACTGTTCCGGAATCGTCCTCCACAGATGGAGTGGGAGCAAATGTCGAGGATGCTATTCTACCTCGTAGGTCTGGAAGGACACGTGCCACACCAGAGTGGTACGGCAACTTGGTCTGCACCGTCATGTTAATTGAACAAGACGAACCTACGAACTACAAAGAGGCTATGGAAGGGCCCGAGTCCGAGAAATGGCTTAAATCCATGAAATCCGAAATAGGATCCATGTATGACAATAAAGTATGGACTTTGATGGAGATTCCTGAAGGGCGCAAGGCCGTCGAGAATAAATGGATTTTTAAGAAGAAGACTGATGCTGACGGTAATGTGATCGTCTATAAAGCTCGGCTTGTCGCAAAGGGTTTCCGACAAGTTCATGGAATTGACTACGATGAAACGTTTTCACCGGTAGCGATGCTAAAGTCCATTCGGGTTTTGCTAGCACTTGCTGCATATTACGATTATTAAATGGCAGATGGATGTCAAAACAGCGTTCCTAAATGGCAACATTGAGGAAGAGTTGTATATGGTACAACCTGAAGGTTTTGTCGATCCAGAAAATGCTGGCAAGGTATGCAAACTTCAGCGTTCCATTTATGGACTGAAGCAAGCATCTCGGAGCTGGAATCTTCACTTTGATGAGGTGATCAAAGGTTTTGGATTTATCCAAAATGCAGAAGAGACCTGCATTTACAAGAAAATGAGTGGGAGCTCAGTTGTGTTCCTAGTTCTATATGTGGATGATATATTACTAATTGGGGATAATGTGGGTCTTCTGAATAGCGTGAAGAAATATTTAAACAGTAAATTTTCAATGAAGGACTTAGGAGAAGCTGCATACGTATTAGACATTAAAATCTATCGTGATAGATCAAGGTGTCTATTAGCATTAAGTCAGAGTACTTATCTTGATAAGATACTGAAACGGTTCGGTATGGAGACGACAAAGAAAGGTTCTGTGCCTGTCATCAAGAATAAGGTATTGAGAAAGTCTCAGTGCCCTGTGACGGCACATGATAAAGCCGAGATGGCTAAACATCCCTATGCCTCGGCCATAGGTTCGATCATGTATGCCATGTTAAGTACTCGACCCGATGTAGCATTGGCTCTTAGTTTGACAAGTCGGTTCCAAAGTAATCCTGGAAAGGATCATTGGATAGCTGTTAAGAACATTCTTAAGCATCTCAAGAAGACAAAGGAAATGTTCCTTGTGTATGGAGACTGTGGAAGAACTTGGCGTAACAGGTTACGTTGATGCAAGTTTCTGCACAGATCCAGATGACTCAAAGTCACAGACAGGATATATTTTCAAGGTGAACGGTGGCGCTGTAAGCTGGAGAAGCGGGAAGCAACCTATAGTGGCCCAATCTACAATGGAATCGGAGTACATTGCTGCTTCGGAAGCCACGAATGAAGCTGTATGGCTAACGAAGTTCATCATCGAGCTTGGAGTGTTCCCTAGCGCGCAAGACCCCGTAACCCTCTACTGCGACAACACGGGTGCTATTGCTAACGCGAAGGAACCTAGGTCTCACTCAACCGCCAAACATATTCTCGACGCTTCCATGAGATACGACAGTATGTACAGGAAGGCGATGTGAAGATTTGCAAAGTGCATACGGATCTGAATGTGGCAGATCCCCTGACAAAGCCTCTTCTACTAGACAAGCATGTAAAACACCAGAATGCTATGGGTGTTAGGCTTTTACCAAGTTGTAATCTAGAATAAATTGTACTCTAGTGCAAGTGGGAGACTGAAGGAGATATGCCCAGAGGCAATTAATAAAGTGTTTTATTTATCATATCTCATTTGTTCATAATACGTTTTTGTATCATGCTATAATTGTATTAAGCGGAAACATTAATACACGTGTGGTACGTAGACAACCAGGTCCCTAGTAGCCTCTACGTGACTAGTCCATTGTGCAATCGATGATCGAGGTTTCCCGATTATGTGACAACGGTGTCAGTTGACAATGGAGTCATATCGTTGGTAGAATGATGTGATGGACATACCCAATATTTGTAGGACGTAGTCATTACGCCTTTGACCGTGAGATCAAATCTTATCGCTATTCCTGGAAGATGCTTTGATTGCATCAAACTTCATTGCTTATATAGTATGACAATAACGGTGTCCCTCTCGGGTATCGGAAGGGAGTATGTTGAGATGAGGGATCAAGAGCGGGATTTGCCAATCCGCATAGCAGGATAGATACTCCTGGGCCCACTGATGCATGTAAAATGCATACATGAACTTTGCATGTTATTACTAGATATTCCTACATATTTGCAACTTATATGATGTTATATTCATGTTTTATAATGATTTCGGGGATTTTCTAAACAATCCCCCCTCTTTTGGTTCTAACTCTGTTTTCCAGAAAACATCTTTTTTAGTGTTTCGGACTTTCCAAGAGCTTCGGGACTCCAAAAAGGGCAAGGCCAAAGAGCACGATTCAGAATTTTTGAGATGAACGTAATGGGCTGAAAATGAAGACCAGCAGCCCAACCAGCTGGAAACTAGAGGGACCCACACGGTCAGATTCCCTGGCCACGTGAGGACCCCTATTTTCCCCCTCGTGGCTCCGATGCCGTCTGTTTTCGTCTCCGTGGCTTCGTCTTGACCTAAAACCGGCTAAAAAATAGTCCCCCGAGGAGTTTCGGGTGGGGGCGGCGGAGAAACACAAAACCACGAAACAGAGAGTCAGAAGGCTGCCGCCGGAGAAGATCGGAGGGGGAAACTCCGCCGGAATCACCTCCGGAGGGCTCCACCCCCCTCCGGCGTGTTCATCATCAACATCTACAGCAAGATCATCTCCATCTCTCCACTGTAAACTCTTGGCAAACATGATATATGATGCAATATACTATTCCCTTGATCTATTGTGTCTCCCCATCTATGTTTGAGAAGTGATTTCTTCATGGCAATAGTGAAATAGTTCGTTGATTGGTTGCATACAAGTTTTGTTATCTTTTATGATTTTCTTTATGTACAATATATGAGTGCACACATATGTTGGGGAATGCATGTAAGGTGATCACCGGTAATGTAATGGAGTGAGGGAGACTTGGGAGGACATGTAACCTGAGACCGAGTCATGAAGTTACTTTATTGGGGGATATATATGGGGGACC
The DNA here is from genome assembly GCA_947311845.1 of Poa pratensis. Classification (NCBI taxonomy): domain Eukaryota; kingdom Viridiplantae; phylum Streptophyta; class Magnoliopsida; order Poales; family Poaceae; genus Poa; species Poa pratensis. Next base: position 11,263,465 of record CAMZMU010000125.1, on the reverse strand, counting down.
TTAGAACTTAAGGCTATGGTGGGACTTTTATGTCTTAATAATTCTTGTGTACTCATTTACTTGAGATATTTGCTACTTGAGATATTTGCTATTTGCTACTTTGAAAACTTGCTTGAGAAAACTGCTGAGAGAAACTTGCTCTAAGAAACTTGCGTTTGAAACTTGATTGAGAAACTTGTTACTAGATAAACCCATTCCACATCACTTGCTTTCATTAGTTAGTTCATTTTATATTTAAACTTATTGCTTTGCACAAACGGCCATATAAGAGGGTTATAGGGCTTTAGAGAATAGATAGTTTACCTTCATGTAACATCCCAAAATTATTATCAGGATTATATTCCAAAAATGAGAGCCAACAAAAACTTTTTTGTTGTTTATTGTATGTTAATTGCTTCTTGTTACTTGAGTTGTTGTTCTTGCTGTTTGTGTGAGTGTTTGCTCTAGTGAACACTAGTAAGAAAGAAAGAAAACAAAATACAAATCAAAGCAAGAAAATAAAAGTGACAAGTTGTCACTTAAAAATCTCAAAGTGACAAACTCAATTATTTTTCAAACCAAAGTCAGTGGAGATGTAGTGTAAACACTCCCCATTTTGTTCCTACCACTTTCCCCTTTCAAATATTATTTTTGAACTAGTTTTAAAATTCTAAAATAAAAACAAATTGAAATAAATTAAAATAACATAAACAAAGTATTATAAAAGAAAATGTTTCAAAACATTTTATTTTTTTATGCCAATTTTTGTGGAGCTTCTGTACATTATGGGAAGGCCCCACAAATTTTGAAAAAATTTATAAATTGTTTAAGTGCCCTAATTAAATCCTAGAAAACCTTCTGGATTTAACAGAAGGACTGAAACAGAAATAAAAAGAAAGCAGAGAGGAGGCAGGGGGTTTTCTGCAAAAACGTCATCCCCTACCTCTCTCCCTCGCCCCGACGTGCCGCCGTGTCGCCATGCCACGCATCGCCGTTTCCGAGCCGCCCGGACCCCCCTGCAGCGCTCGCCGTGCCTCTGCGCCCTCTGCACCGCAGGGAAGAAAAACGGAGCCCTCTCCCGTCGCAGTTACGCCGCTGTTCCCCGACGGCCGCCGCAGAGGACTTGGACGGCGCCGAGCAATTAGCCCCCCCCCTCTCTGCTCCCCGACATGCACAGCTCCTCTAGACGCTTCTAGAACGTGTCCGGACCCCGTTAAGCACCAAGCCGCCACGAGCCTCTGCACCCTCGCCGCGTAATCGAGGAATTGGTCGCCGTAGACGCGCCATGTTCGCCGCCGTGGACCTCGACCACCATGGACCGCCCCGAGCCTATAAAGCCACCCCGAGACCTCACTGAAACTCCACACCCCTCCCTCGATCTCTCCCTCGCTCCAATTTGGTCTGTGCACCGCCAGAGGGCCGTGCACTGCCGCACTCGTCGCCGCCGTCAAGGTCGAGCATCGCCGCAACGCCACACCCTCCCATTCTCTTCTCTCTGGCCTCTACGCTCTTCCTTGTGGGCACATCACTCACCCGAGCCTCTTTTCCCTCTTTTTAGTGCACGGACGCGACCCCGAAGCTCCGCCGGAGTTGCTGCCCGTCGCCGAGGAAGTGCGCGACATCGCCGCCGTCGATAGAAGCTTCCCCAGCAACTGCCACTCGCCCCATTGCCTTCCCCGAGCCTCCGCCGTCGATCTGCTTCATCTCCGCGACCATCCGAGCCCTCTAGGTGAGTTTCCGATCATCACCGTGCCGCCGGCGCGGCGGCGCCGCCCAGAAATGATCGTCGCCGTTCGCGGGCTCTGAGAGCCGTTGGATCTAGATCCAACGGCAACGTAGCGCTTCGCTGTAGATGTTAGACAGACAAGTGGACCCCAAACGTCAGCGTTTTAATGTTTTCCCTCGCGCGCACTGTGACACTGCCACTGGGTCCCACCTGTCAGCCTTTTCAACATTATCCAGAGAGATTTAATTTCAAATTTAAATTCCTCTCTGAGAAGTCAGTACTGGTCCTGACTTTGAAATTCAATAACTTGAGAATTAGGAATCCAAATAAATCAAACTCAATGTTCTGGAAAGCTTATGAAATTGTTTAACCAACACAATTGGTCTCATGTCATTTAATTAAAAATTAAAAAGTATTATTGAAAATACTACAGAAGGTTTAAATCTAAACTTGTTTGTTTCTGATACTCTGTTAGTCCAAATAATTCCAAACCAATTTTGCTAGCTTAGTACTGCCTTGTGTTAGCTCCCCTAATTTTGGTAGAATTAATTAAGCAGTATAATTGTTGACTTTAAGATAAACCCTTCTGGACTAAAACAAACAAATATGTTTATTGGTTGATCCAAATGAGTTAGGACCAATTTTGTTAGCTCACATATAGCCATGTTTAGTTACCCCTAAAAGGGTTTAATTTTTGGAACAATAGAATTTAAATGGTAGCTAAAACTTGATTATTAAGCTACTGGATTCAATCCAATGTGTAGGGAGTTTGGTAACTCCAAATGATCCAATTCAAATTGGGTTGTATTCTACACATCAGTAGCTTTCATAGAATTTTAGTTTGTATTTTTGTGACCAACAGAACTCAAGTTGTGGAATTAAACATGAATAACTAGTTTCTGCCATAATTTGGACTTAATTAAATAATGTTTAATTCAATTTATTTGAAAACCAAATTGTGTGGTTTGATGTGTGCAGTAGCTAATTGTGATGTTTGGATGTTGTGTTGATGATTGCTTGTATAGCTTAGTGATTGTTTGCATTGTTTGTTTATTAATTAGACGAGAACGTTGTCGGATATATCGAGGAAGGAGAGTTTGCTGAATTTGAAGAACAAGAGCAAGATCACTTTGCCAAGCAAGGCAAGCTATTCTCTGAGCTTGCACTACCAACATATGCATCTACTTTCATAACATGTTTACTCTCAAAGCAAGATTTATAAAACCCATTTCAAAATATATGGATATTATTTTGCCACCCTATGTAGTAGTTTATATAAAACTTTAGGATGGGAAAACAATGTTGTTTATTCAAAACTCCTTTGAAATTCTTGTGAGTTTATGGAATACCGAGATGTCGGTGTTGGATGGAAAAGTGGAAAAATGGTGATGTTTATGAAAAATGCACAGTGTCCTAGTACTATGGAAACCAATCCTACCCTGTGCGACCACATTTACCACATATGGGAAAAGGCGTAGTCATGTAGTTTGCTCTTATTAGTATGGGATACCTCATCGACGGAGATGACTCCGTTATGCATGAGGGGATGGTCCGAGGATCTACCCCCTGACCCGGGTCCTCACACAAGTTGGTGGGGAGGATAGAAGGTTCCACCATAAACCGCCGGACAAAACTATGAGTCCTCACACTTAGGGTTTCTGACGGGAAACCGGACTGGGTGTCGATGGAAAGTGTCATATGGGAAGGATCCTATACTAGCATGAGCAAATAAGAGGCTATGGCCGGCGGCTTACTTCGCATACACCTGGTATGGCGAGACGTGGCAGACACGATGAGTTGCCGGATGGATGTGGGTTAAAAGCGTGCTACCTCTGCAGAGTGTTAAAACTATTCGAATAGCCGAGTCCTCGGATATGGACAATTGGGAGACTGTCCTAAGACCTTGTGCAAGTTTTAAAAAGACTTTGAGTTTTAAAAGAAAAATGAAGTGGAGATGTTTCCTACACCTATACCAACGGATCGGTATGAGGTGGTTGGATGAAAGTGGACCATGACGGGCTATGGTCGGAAAAAGGGGAGTTTTGGAAAAACAGATGAAAATGGTGACTTCTTTAAAGATAGTTATAAAACTCTTCTTACCTTTTTCAATAAAGATATAGAGATGTTTTAAATAAGAAAAGTTGTCAACTAAAATAAAACTGGTGCATACTCATGTTGGGGTAGTTTGCGAGTACATTCAAATGTACTCATATTGGTTTCGTCCCTGGCTATTGTCCTAGCCAGACTACGAGGAGGAACACTACGCGAGCAGGAATATGGCGACTTCTACGCCAACTAAGGATCTCCACAAGTCAGCTGCCTGTCGGGTTGTCATCGTTAGAATATGATGTCTACTACGCCGTAGCTTCCGCTGATATTTTGGTTTGGCCCATGAAGGCACCTATGTAAGAACTTGGTCTAAATGACCATTTATGTAAGACTTTTATTCGGTACTGTAATGGATGTAAACTTTGGTATCCAATTCGGATTATGTGCAACGACAGACTGATCACGGGATCGTTGTGTTAAGCATAATCGGGTATTTCGGACAGCTAGTCCGGGGTCCCCACAGACTTGGTATCAGAGCCATCCTGACTTTAGGAAACCTTAGTTAGCATGGTCGTTTGTCAAATGTTACAAAAGATGAATTTCTAAAAAGAAAGGAATGAAGTATTTTCGAAAATTGCTTATCTCCAATCCTCTTACTTATGCAAAATTTTACTCTCATTAAATATTACATTTTCCTTAGTATCCCTAAAATTTTGTACACCTCTCATTAAGTTTAAAATTTGACTCACTTGTTGCCCTACTATATTAAAATTTTGATATACTTGTCACCTAACTAACTTAAAATTTTGCTTAAAAACTGTAGATGGCACTCCACTGGACCGAGTTCGTTCAGCTGGAGAAGGACAGCAAGCTGACGTTTGAGAGGGACTTGTTCGAGTTGACCAAGCTGTTAGGTCGCCCCGCTCCAGAGTTTGAGGGAGCTCAGATTGATGTTCACGGTGTTGGAAGGCTGAGCTGGCTCATCAGATCGTCAGTTCGCAGGAACATCAAGTCTCCCATTCCAGGACGCTCATCTTCACCACCAAGGAGGCCACCTGGGTTGATGGTCTCTGTACTGCTACACAGAGGATGCTAGCCCGACTTTGTGAGGAGCACAAGGCGGAGTTAGTAGACTCCCGTTTCCGGTTCTACGGGAGGCGCAACTGTGATGGACACCCTACTCCTTCACCTTACCACCCGATGTTTGGGAGCTACATCATGGACATGGAGATCTTACTTCAGTGCACTCAGGATGATCTGTTGCGCACTAGGATTCAGCTCCACTTCGACCGCGAGTCGCTCGTTGAGCTTCGCGAGAACGAGATGAAGCTGATGGTGGAGAAGGTTGCTCTTCTCAGGAAGAGGGCCCAGCTGAGGAAGACTATCGTGAAGCTCCGCACGAAGGTGGCAGAGCAGGAGGACTGATTGAGGATCTAGAGCACCATACTGACGAGATGGAGGAGGAGGGCGAGGATCTCCGCAAGGAGAACGACGCTTTCCTCAGTGACGATGATGACTTCGTGGAGGAGATGGACTGTGAGGAGGAGGATGATGAGGAGGAGTTAGTTGACGAGGAGGAGGAGCCACTCGAGCCAGTTCTCGAGGACGAGGAGGAGGATCCCGAGGAGCCAGCCTACCAGTCAGATGCTGACGTGTTAGAGCTGGAGGTTCCACCTCAGTAGGCGAGTGACTTGATCACTACCGCAGGATTAGGTTGACCCCTATAGCTAGTCGAGTAGTAGTAGTGGTTCTTTTGGAAACCAGATGTTATGTATCCTAGATGTAAGTGATGTTGTAAGCTTGATGTTGATGTGAACTCTTGATGTGTTGTTTGTGAAATATAAGTATGTTTGTCTTGTTTAAATCTGTGTGAACTATTTTCATATAATCTTAGATTAATCAACCACTTGAGAGATCGTCTTTTCCCTTAGTCGAACTTTTCTTGCCTTGTCTCTTATACCCGGTGTGCTTCAGGATGCCACCCCGTCGCAGCAATGCGGAAGGATCAGGATCAGCACCACCACCACCGGACCCAACCCCCACCCAACTTCTCGCACTTATCATGGAGGAGCGTGAAAATGCCCGGCAAGAGCGCCAAGCTCATCTCGCTGCCTTACAACAACTCGCAGCCGCTATAACAACAACAACAATAACAACAACAACAACAATGGTGGCAATGGCAATGAGAACCAGCGATCTACCTTAGGCGATTTTCAGAAGACCAACCCACCCACCTACTCCAAGGGACTTCACCCACTAGAAGCCGATGATTGGCTTCGCACCATCGACAATAATCTGAAGTTGCTGCTGTGGGAGAAAATGAGAAAGTGTTGTATGCAACCCACTATCTCGCTGGACCTGCAAGAGCTTGGTGGGAAACTACCAAGACTCTCCAGCCAGCTGGTCATGTCATCAACTGGGCTGAGTTCCAGGAGAAGTTCCGCAAGAAGCATATTCCCAGTGGACTTATTGAGAGGAAGAAGGATGAGTTCCGCAACTGAGGCAGGGAAGTAGAGATGTGGTCGGTTATCTTGAGGAGTTTACCGACTTATCTCGGTATGCTCCTGATGACACCGACAAAGAGAAGAAGATGGAGCGTTTCATGAGTGGACTCATGATGAACTTCAGTGTGCTTTGGTTATCCATGACTTCCGTGATCTGGAGTCACTTGTGGACAAAGCCATCCAGCTGGAGACCAAGCGCAAGTCGATGTATGAAGGTCGCAAGAGGAGGATGAATGCTCAGGAAGGTTCGAGCAGCCAGAAACCTCGTATCTTTCAGCAGAACACCAGGCCTGCCTATCGTCCACCCCAAGCTCCACGCCCCAATTACCCTAACCGCCCAAACAACTTCAACCGCCCCAATGACAATAACCGTCCCGGAGGAAACTTCAACAACTTCACCCGCAATCCCAATGTGATCTGCTTTGAATGCGGCAACAAGGGTCACTACTCCAAAGAATGTCCCAATCCCAAGAGGAATGTCCAGCGCCCCAATGCGCCGGCACAGAACAATGGTCAAGGCCGCAATGGAAATGGAAATGGCAAGAATGCCGCACCTCGCGGAAATGCTGCTGTTGCCAAGGGTCGTCTGCACCACATCAATGCTGAAGAAGCTCAGGATGCTCCGGATGTTGTGCTGGGTACGTTCCTTGTCAACTCAGTACCTGCAACTGTTCTGTTTGATTCTGGTGCTACCCATTCATTTGTTACCCAAGAATTTGTTGCTAAGGGAGGTTTAGTTAAGAGCCTCTTACCCAAACCCATGGTCATCCAAATCCCAGAATCCACCGTAGAGACCAAGATGTTTTGCTCCGATGTACCCCTTGAGATCAAAGGAGAAAAGTTTCCAGTTAACTTAATTGTTCTGGGAACCCAAGGCATCGATGTTATACTCGGTATGAATTGGTTAGCCAAGTACCATGGTCGAATTGACTGTGCCAGAAGAGCTGTATCCATCACCACCGACAAAGAAGTAGAAGTGGAGTATGTGTCTGAAACTAGTCAACCTCACCCAGGCTGCCATGAGAGCATAGCTCGACCCGCCCTAGATGAGATCCGTGTTGTTCATCTGTTCAAGGATGTTTTCCCAGAAGAATTGCCTGGTATGCCGCCAGATAGGGATATTGAGTTCATAATTGAGCTTATCCCAGGAACATCCCCCATATCCCAAAAGCCTTATCGGATGAATCCGGAAGAACTGGTTGAGTTGAAGAAGCAGTTGGCTGATATGCTAAGCAAAGGTCTTGTCCGCCCAAGCGCTTCACCATGGGGATCACCCATTATTTGTGGACAAGAGAGACGGTACCACACGCCTGTGTGTGGATTATCGCAAGCTGAATGACGTGACCATTAAAAATAAGTACCCTCTTCCCAAGATCGAGGATCTGTTCGATCAAATGAACGGAGCCCGAGTCTTTTCAAAGATCGATCTTCGGACAGGATACCATCAGTTGAAGATCAGAGAGACAGATATTCCCAAGACCGCCTTCACCACTCGTTACGGTTGTTTGAATACACCGTGATGTCTTTTGGTCTGACCAATGCCCCAGCCTATTTCATGAATCTCATGAACAAGATTTTCATGGAGTACCTCGACAAGTTCGTGGTAGTTTTCCTTGATGACATCCTTATTTATTCCAAGACCGAAGAAGAGCATGCTGAACACCTGCGTCTAGTTTTGGAGACCTCCGAGAGCACCAGCTGTATGCCAAGCTTAGCAAGTGTGAGTTTTGGCTCAGTGAAGTGGCATTTCTCGGACATATTGTGTCTGCGGAGGAATTTCTGTTGACCCTGAGAAGATACAAGCCATTCTTGACTGGTTATCCCCAACCAATGTTTTTGAAATCCGAAGCTTTCTCGGACTTGCCGGTTATTACCGCAAGTTCGTTGAAGGATTTTCCAGTATAGCCAAACCTCTGACCCAACTGTTGAAGAAGGACAAGAAATTTGAATGGACTCAGAAGTGTGAGGATAGTTTCCAAGAACTGAAGAAGAGACTAACCTCAGCCCCAATCCTGATCATGCCAGACGTCACCCAGAGTTTCGACGTGTATTGCGATGCATCACGCCTCGGACTTGGTTGCGTTCTGATGCAAGAAGGCAAAGTTGTGTCGTATCTGTCCCGGCAGTTGCGACCGCATGAAGAGAATTACCCAACCCATGACTTGGAGTTAGCTGCTGTAGTCTTTGCTCTTAAGAAGTGGCGTCCCTATCTTGCGGGACATCGCTGCGAGGTCTATACAGATCACAAAAGCTTGAAGTATATTTTCACCCAGAAAGATCTGAACCTGCGACAGAGGAGATGGATGGAATTAATCAAGGATTATGATATTGGAATCCATTATCACCCCGGAAAGGCTAATGTAGTTGCCGATGCCCTTAGTCGCAAACCTTGCACCCTGAATGCCCTGATCCAAGCCGAACAGCCAGCCTTGTTCAAAGACTTCCAAGATTTTGGACTAGAGCTTGTTAGCCATGGTTATCTCGCCAATTAGAGTTAACCCCAACCCTGATGGATCAAATCAAAGAAGCCCAAAAGGTCATGAAAGCATAGAGGGAATTAGGAAGAAATTTCCCTCGGCAAAGCACCCGGTTTTACCGAAGATGCTGAAGGAGTGCTGAAATTCAATGACCGTATCTGTGTGCCCAATGTCACGGAACTTAAGGAGTTAATCCTGAAGGAGGCCCATGAGACCCCTTATTCAATCCACCCCGGCGGAACCAAAATGTACCAAGACCTTCGAGAAAGATTTTGGTGGCATGGAATGAAGCGAGAGATTGGTTCATTCGTAGCCAAGTGTGATATCTGTCAGCGAGTCAAGGCTGAACATCAGCGACCCGCTGGATTGCTTCAACCTTTGAAAATTCCCGAGTGGAAGTGGGATGAGATTGGAATGGATTTTATTACCGGACTTCCAAGATCCAACCGAGGCCATGATTCAATCTGGGTCATCGTTGATCGACTGACCAAGGTTGCCCACTTTGTTCCTGTCAAGACCACTCATACCGGAGCTCAGTTAGCAGACCTGTATATTTCCAGAATAGTGAGCCTGCATGGTGTGCCTAAGAAGATTGTATCTGATAGAGGCACGCAATTCACCTCAAGATTCTGGAAATCCCTTCATGAAGCCCTCGGAACCAAGTTAGCCTTTAGCACAGCTTATCATCCCCAGACCGATGGCCAACTGAGCGAGTGAACCAGATATTGGAGGACATGCTTCGCGCATGTGTTCTATCCTATGGTTCCAAGTGGGAAGATTGTCTTCCGTTTGCAGAGTTCTCGTACAACAACAGTTATCAGTCTAGTCTGCAAATGGCCCCTTTTGAAGCCCTTTACGGCAAGAAGTGTCGTACACCCCTGAATTGGTCCGATACCGGAGAGAGCAAATTGTTCGGACCAGATACCCTCCGAGAAGCTGAAGAGCAAGTTCAGCTTATTCGTGAACGCCTCAAAACTGCCCAATCCCGTCAGAAGAGTTACGCTGACACCAAGCGCCGTGACCTCACTTTCAGTCGGAGATTATGTTTATCTCCGAGTGACACCCCTCAAGGGAATGCAGCGTTTCCATGTCAAAGGAAAGTTAGCGCCAAGGTATATTGGACCCTTCAAGGTCATTGCTCGTCGAGGAGAAGTATCCTATCAGCTGGAGTTACCCCAGGAGTTAGGAGATTATCATGATGTCTTCCACATTTCCTTGCTCCGGAAGTGTCTTGAAGTTCCTGACCAGCCTGATGTTTTCAAAAACATCGACCACCTCTCCATCGACCTGAACCAAGACCTGACTTATCGTGAGAGACCCCTCAAAATTCTCGAAGAAGATGTTCGTGTTACCCGAAGACGTGCGATCAAGTTTTACAAAGTCCAGTGGACTAACCACTCTGAAGAAGAAGCAACTTGGGAACGCGAAGATTATCTTAGAAGCGAATTCCCAGACCTCCTTAAAACCTAAGCCTAGCAAATCTCGGGACGAGATTTATTTTAAGGGGGGAAGGATTGTAACATCCCAAAATTATTATCAGGATTATATTCCAAAAATGAGAGCCAACAAAAACTTTTGTTGTTTATTGTATGTTAATTGCTTTTGTTACTTGAGTTGTTGTTCTTGCTGTTTGTGTGAGTGTTTGCTCTAGTGAACACTAGTAAGAAAGAAAGAAAACAAAATAAAAATCAAAGCAAGAAAATAAAAGTGACAAGTTGTCACAAAAATCTCAAGTGACAAACTCAATTATTTTCAAACCAAAGTCAGTGGAGTGTAATGTAAACACTCCCCATTTTGTTCCTACCACTTTCCCCTCTCAAATATTATTTTTGAACTAGTTTTAAAATTCTAAAATAAAAACAAATTGAAATAAATTAAAATAACATAAACAAAGTACTATAAAAGAAAATGTTTCAAAACATTTTATTATTTTATGCCAATTTTTGTGGAGCTTCTGTACATTATGGGAAGGCCCCACAAATTTTTGCAAATTTTTCTAAAATGTTTAAATGCCCTAATTAAATCCTAGAAAACCTTCTGGATTTAACAGAAGGACTAAAACAGAAATAAAAAGAAAGCAGAGAGGAGGCAGGGGGTTTTCTGCAAAAACGTCATCCCCTACCTCTCTCCCTCGCCCCGACGTGCCGCCGTGTCGCCGTCCGTCATCGCCGTTTCGAGCCGCCCGGACCCCCCTGCAGCGCTCGCCGTGCCTCTGCGCCTCTGCACCGCAGGGAAGAAAAACGGAGCCCTCTCCCGTCGCAGTTACGCCGCTGTTCCCCGACGGCCGCCGCGGAGGACTTGGACGGCGCCGAGCAATTAGGCCCCCCCTCTCTGCTCCCGACACGCACAGCTCCTCTAGACGCTTCTAGAACATGTCCGGACCCCGTTAAGCACCAAGCCGCCACGAGCCTCTGCACCCTCGCCGTGTAATCGAGGAATTGGTCGCCGTAGACGCCATGGTCGCCACCGTGGACCTCGACCACCATGGACCGCCCCGAGCCTATAAAGCCACCCCGAGACCTCACTGAAACTCCACACCCCTCCCTCGATCTCTCCCTCGCTCCAATTTGGTCTGTGCACCGCCAGAGGGCCGTGCACTGCCGCACCCATCGCCGCCGTCAAGGTCGAGCATCGCCGCAACACCACACCCTCCCATTCTCTTCTCTCTAGCCTCTACGCTCTTCCTTGTGGGCACAGCACTCACCCGAGCCTCTTTTCCCTCTTTTTAGTGCACGGACGCGACCCCGAAGCTCCGCCGGAGTTGCTGCCCGTCGCCGAGGAAGTGCGCGACCTCGCCGCCGTCGATAGAAGCTTCCCCAGCAACTGCCACTCGCCCCATCGCCTTCCCCGAGCCTCTGCCGTCGATCTGCTTCATCTCCGCGACCATCCGAGCCCTCTAGGTGAGTTTCCGATCATCACCGTGCCGCCGGCGCGGCGGCGCCGCCCAGAAATGGTCGTCGCCGTTCGCGGGCTCTGAGATGTTAGACAGACAAGTGGACCCCACACGTCAGCGTTTTAATGTTTTCCCTCGCGTGCACTGTGACACTGCCACTGGGTCCCACCTGTCAGCCTTTTCAACATTATCCAGAGAGATTTAATTTCAAATTTAAATTCCTCTCTAAGAAGTCAGTACTGGTCCTGACTTTGAAATTCAATAACTTGATAATTAGGAATCCAAATAAATCAAACTCAATTGTTCTGGAAAGCTTATGAAATTGTTTAACCAACACAATTGGTTTCATGTCATTTAATTAAATAGTTAAAAGTATTATTAAAAATACTACAGAAGGTTTAAAATCTAAACTTGTTTGTTTCTGATACTCTGTTAGTCCAAATAATTCCAAACCAATTTTGCTAGCTTAGTACTGCCTTGTGTTAGCTCCCCTAATTTTGGCAGAATTAATTAAGTAGTATGGATTGTTGACTTTAAGATAAACCCTTCTGGACTAAAACAAACAAATATGTTTATTGGTTGACCCAAATGAGTTAGGACCAATTTTGTTAGCTCACATATAGCCATGTTTACTTACCCCAAAAAGGGTTTAATTTTTGGAACAACAGAATTTAAATGGTAGGTAAAACTTGATTATTAAGCTACTGGGTTCAAACCAATGTGTAGGGAGTTTGGTAACTCCAAATGATCCAATTCAAATTGGGTTGTCTTTTACACATCAGTAGCTTTCTATAGAATTTTAGTTTGTATTTTTGTGACCAACAGAACTCAAGTTGTGGATTTAAACATGAATGACTAGTTTCTGCCATAATTTGGACTTAATCAAATAATGTTTAATTCAACTTATTTGAAAACCAAATTGTGTGGTTTGATGTGTGCAGTAGCTAATTGTGATGTTTAGGATTGTTGTGTTGATTTGATTGCTTGTATAGCTTAGTGATTGTTTGCATTGTTGTTTATTAATTAGACGAGAACGTTGTCGGATATATCGAGGAAGGAGAGTTTGCTGAATTTGAAGAACAAGAGCAAGATCACTTTGCCAAGCCAGGCAAGCTATTCTCTGAGCTTGCACTACAAATATATGCATCTACTTTCAGAACATGTTTTACTCTCAAAGCAAGATTTATAAAACCCGTTTCAAAAGTATATGGATATTATTTTGCCACCCTATGTAGTAGTTTATATAAAATTTTAGGATGGGAAACAATGTTGTTTATTCAAAACTCCTTTGAAATTACTTGTGAGTTTATGAAATACCGAGATGTCGGTGTTGGAAATGGAAAAGTGGAAAAGTGGTGATGTTTATGAAAAATGCACAGTGTCCTAGTACTATGACGACCAATCTTACCCTGTGCGACCACATTTACCACATATGGGAAAAGGCTTAGTCATGTAGTTTGCTCTTATTAGTATGGGATACCTCATCAACGGAGATGACTCCGTTATGCATGAGGGGATGGTCCGAGGACCTACCCCTGACCCGGGTCCTCACACAAGTTGGTGGGGAGGATAGAAGGTTCCACCATAAACCGCCGGACAAAACTATGAGTCCTCACACTTAGGGTTTCTGACGGGAAATCGGACTGGGTGTTGATGGAAAGTGTCATATGGGAAGGATCCTATACTAGCATGAGCAAATAAGAGGCTAGGGCCGACGGCTTACCTCGCATACACCTGGTATGGCGAGACGTGGCAGACACGATGAGCTGCCGGATGGATGTGGGCTAAAAGCGTGCTACCTCAGCAGAGTGTTTAAAACTATTCGAATAGCCGAGTCCTCGGATATGGACAATTGGGAGACTGTCCTAAGACCTTGTGCAAGTTTTTAAAAAGACTGAGTTTTAAAAGAAAAATGAAGTGGAGATGGTTTCCTACACCTATACCAACGGATCGGTATGAGGTGGTTGGATGAAAGTGGACCATGACGGGCTATGGTCGGAAAAAAAGGAGAGTTTTGCAGAAACAGATGAAAATGGTGGCTTCTTTAAAGATAGTTATAAAACTCTTCTTACCTTTTTTTCAATAAGGATATAGAGATGTTTTAAATAAGAAAAAGTTGTCAACCAAAATAAAACTGGTGCATACTCATGTTGGGGTAGTTTGCGAGTACATTCAAATGTACTCATATTGGTTTCGTCCCTGGCTATTGGCCTAGCCAGACTACGAGGAGGAGCACTACGCCGAGCAGGAGTATGGCGACTTCTATGCGAACTAAGGATCTCCACAAGTCAGCTGCCTGTCGGGTTGTCATCGTTAGAATATGATGTCTACTACGCCGTACCTTCCGCTGATATATTTTGGTTTGGCCCATGAAGGCACCTATGTAAGAACTTGGTCTAAATGACCATTTATGTAAGACTTTTTATTCGGTATTGTAATGGATGTAAACTTTGGTATACAATTCGGATTATGTGCAACAACAGACTGATCACGGGATCGTTGTGTTAAGCATAATCGGGTATTTCGGACAGCTAGTCCGGGGTCCCCACACTTCAGCTCCTCGTGGGTTCGACACTCAAATACTTATCGAATTATGCTACATCGATTCCTTGCTCTTGGGGATTATCAAGCACTTTTCTAGCACCGTTGCCGGGGAGCGTTGTGCTAAGCTTTTATTCTTGTTTGCATTGCATACTAGCATATAAATCTAAAACACAAAAAAATTATAAGATGGAAAACAACCAAACAATTATAGAACTATATAATATCTATCTTGAGTTAGGACATGAAGTGTTTGAGGAGAAAATTAAATTTTATTTGCATAACAATCATGTTTATGGTAGTACTAATTCGTTGAACACCTTTATTGCTAATGCTAAGGAAAACTTTAAGCTTGGGGAAGTTTGTTTTGATGAATATGATATTTTTAGTCACCCAAGTTTGGAAGAGAAAATTTATTTTGACGATACTATGTCTCCCATTTATGATGATTACAATGATGTATATGATATTTTCAGTCCACCTACTATTGAGGATGAAAGTGATTTAATTGAGTTTGATGATCCATTATGCTCATTAGATGATAAGTCTTTATGTGGTGATTCTATTCAAAACTATGTGGTTATGTTTAACTTTAATGCTTGCAACTATTATGAGAGAGGAAGAGATAAGAATCCCCTTTATGTTTCTATGTTATTTAAAATGCAAGCTATTGATTAAAAGCCCCACTCTTAGACTTGATCAGGATTAAAATGCAAGCTACCGACTTGATCAGGATTTCCTTTCCTCCCACCGAGAGTAGTTGTTCCATCCAGCCAAATATCTTCTTCCAAACCTTATCTCGCAAATATTTAAAAGCCCCACTCTTAGACTTGCCACGTCTGATGGCATCCCAAGATATTTCTCACTAAGTGTCTCTCGCAGCACTTGTAGTTCCTCTTTTATTTCTTCCTCACCTCCTCTGGACAACCTTTACTAAAAAAGATGGAAGACTTGTCCATATTAATGCGCTGGCCTGATGCCATACAATATGTGTTCAACACACTTTTAATCTCCATTGCACCCTCTCGACTTGCTTGGAAAAACAACAGGCTGTCATCTACGAAGAGCAAGTGGTTTACCGCTGGAGCGGTGGGCGCCACTTTCAATCCATGAAGCGCGGATGACTGATCTCTATCTTTTAGGAGGCACGAAAGGCCCTCTACTGCCAACAAAAACAAGTATGGAGATTGGGTTCCCCTGACGGATTCCCCCGGTAGGTCAAAATTCCTGCTGCGGTACTCCATTAAAAAGAATCGAGAAGGACATTGTCGAGACCAATCGCATGATTAGAGCAACCACGAAGCACTGAAGCCCATCTTCCTCATAATTGCTTCCAGATAGGTCCATTCAACACGATCGTACGCTTTCCTCATATCCAGCTTGAGAGCACAAGACTGATGTTTATTGGCCTTGTTGCAAGGATCTATATAGGTTCCAGCTCCTCGATCATCTCTAGTAAATCCCTACTCTTGTGTAGTGTATTCAAGTGCGTGTGATTCTCAAGGTACAATGGGGTGTGCCGGCTGGTGGCCAGCTAGCCTTCTCTTCTATGTTGAGAAGAGGAACAGGGTGTACGAGTGTGAGTGTAAGAGCGATCAACCCTCTCTTAGGAGTGGTATGTTTGACAGGTGTCACAAAACTTTTCTTTTGGCATATTTAAAAATCATCATTTTCGCAATTTCTGGCCGATTTCGTGGATTATAGCACACTTTTTTGTCTTTCAGAATGATGTACATGCCTTTTAACCCATGATACATGGTTTGAGAGACGTCATAAAAAATTCTACTTTTTTTTTTGCGTTTTTCATGGCCGTCATGAAAATTCATAATTTTTTGTCCGTTTTCGTGAGCTCCACCATTTTTTGGTCACCAGGGCGATTTTCGGGCTGAAGGACATCTAGTACCCGGTTTGATGGTCATCGTGGAAACTTCTCATTTTCTAACCGTTTGCATGAGATATAGCACACAGTTTTGCCATTTTCAGAACTGTAGACGGTCTGGTGGGCATGGTAAAAACTCATCGCAATAATTTTTCTGCCCGTCTTCTTCGTGGGCTAAAGAAAAAGGATTTGCGGTTTTAGACGATTCCTAAGACTACTAACCCTATGTGCATGATTTGATATGCGTCGTGAAAATTCGAGGAGGCGGCGATCCAGCAAGCTCATGGTCAAAACTGAATTAAACTAGGGTCGTGTTGAGCGTCCTCCGAAGGATCGTGTGAATCGATCCTCCGCCTCACGCACCATTGGATCCCACAAATTGCGTCTGTCTGATTACCTCAGGGGTCAACACATATGCAGCAGTCACACACATTACCTCCTCAGGTGGGTGGACCGCACAGGTAGTCCCCACCTTCCCCTCTACCCGCACACGGAAAAGAACTCGAGTATTCTCCGTCCCTGAGCGTGCGCAGCAGAAAAGCCAGTCGGTGCCGGCGTAGCTCCGCCGTGTGATTCCGGAGCTTATGAAAAAGGTTGCTACATCACGTGCTTCCCCGCTCTACAGCAACGGCGGCGGCGCTCGGAAGCAACGTCGGCGGCGCTCGGTGCCTGGTAGCAAGGGCGGTGGTGCTTTGCAGCAACGACGGTGTGGCTTTGTAGCAACGGCGGCGGCGCCCGGAAGCAACTTCGGCGGCGCTCGGTGCCCGGCAGCAACGGCGGTGGTGCTTCGCAACAACGGCGGTGTGGTTTTGTAGAAACGGCGGCGGTGCTTTGCAGCAACGGCAGTGTAGCTTTGTAGCAACGGCGGCGGCTCCCGGCAGAAACATCGGCGGCGCTCGGGGCTCGGCAGCAAGGCCGGTGTGATTTTGTAGCAACGGCGACGGCTCTCCACAACAACGCCGGTGTGTTTTGTAGCAACGTCGGCGGAGCTCGGGAACAACGCCGGTGTGTTGTAGCAACAGCGACGGCGCTCCGCAGCAACGTCGCTGTGGCTTTGTAGCAACGCTGACGGTGCTTGGCAGTAATGTTGGCAGCGCTTGGCAGCCACACCGGTGTGGTTTTGTAGCAACGGCGACGACGCTCTGAAGCAACGCCAGTGTGGCTTTGTAGCAGCGGAGATGACGCTTTGTAGCAACGACGTCGATGGTTTGCAGCATCTCGGCCTGGTGTCGCAGTGCTCCGGCGTCCTGACTTCACATCCGTACGTGTCGGACCAGTGGAAAACAGGGTACCACGGCCCGTATGCCTTAGGCCAGAAGTCTACGCACGGAGAACAAGACAAGTCAGCAGTCAACAGAGCATGGCCCATTCCACCGGCCCTGATGAAGACTCACACGGCCAAGGCGAGTGGACTCGGGAGGACGCGCCGCCGGCTGTCAAGAGAAGGCCTCGCGAGGCTGCCCTCGCGAGGAAAGCTGCGCCACCGGGCCTCGCGCGGTACGAGACAAGGACGATGCGCACCCGTGACCCCGCGCCAGTGGGCATGTGCATCTGCGTCTTCCCCAGAGTGACGCGCGCATCTGCGCCCCGACACAGGGCATGTCGGTCAAAGCTTTCCACTTTGGTAATTAAAGGATGCCGACTATCTTCGGCAAGCAAAGCGGAGCCCAAGACCTTCCTCTTTGGTGCAAGATGGCCGGACCGGCACTACGCGCACAGCGGGCGTCATCGGCAATGTCACCGACAAGGCCCTACGACAGTACCATGGACGGTGGCTTTATCTGAGCTAGGGCAGTACACCGGTAGCCCTTCTTGGTGCTATGTGGCAACCCTTCCCACCTAAACATTTGGGAAGAGGACCGGAGCACTATATATAGGGCCTCACCATGGCCTTAGACGGATCATCTCATTCTACCTCGCTACTAGCTCCAACACTTGTACTGTAATCGTTCCGAGCAGTGCAATCCATACAAGCAGGAAGTAGGGTGTTACACCATCATGGTGGCTTGAACCTGGGTAACCCGCTGTGTCTCCTTGGTGTGTGTGTGTTTTCGTCACCGAGGTCGCCGAGGGTTTCGTCGAGAGGTGTTTCAATCCACAGTGTTCGAACGACACTACACTAGAGGTTCCTTCGGGAATAATCCTCGACAGTACGCCCTCTGCAGCTCCTGCACCTGATATCTGCATCGAAGCGGCAACGTAGCAAGGAGAAACCAACAGCCGAGGGAGAGGTTCCTATAAGGCGGCGCATGGTGGTGGGGAGCAGCGGCCGAGGGGAGATCGAGCTCTGTGGGGACTCCATGGTGGTTGTTCGGGCGAGACCCGAGGAGCTCCTGGCGGTTGGCTCCGCGGCCGCGGCTGAGGAGAGGTCCTCCACAGCGAGTGGCTCCACGGCGGCGACTGAGAAGTGGTTCTCCGCCTTCAATTTGGGCGGCAGCGGGGAGGTGCTTCGTTAGGGAGATGCAGACGACGCGAGGCCCTGGGAGGAAGGGGATAAGAAAGCGGGCCACTGGGTGGGCCCGTGGGGACGCGTGTCGTGCTCCGGATGCGGAGGATGGAGCGCGTCGTTCCTCCGGCTGAAAACTAGCGTTTCCATTGAACTAGGCTCATGCTTCAAGTTGGCGGTTCAATTGTACACGAGGTCTCTGCAAGTGGGTTGCTCTGGTCAGTACTAATTAATGGTTAAAATCATGCTACGGGTTAGAACAGCGCCCCTCGGGTGTCGCTACGCGAAGGGTTCCCTTCCTGAAGGGAACTTGGCATCGTACGAGCGTGCCACGTGCAGCACAATGCAAGGAAGTAAAAAGGAGAACGACAGCGCATCCGTCCCATCTCCCGTACGTCCGCGCGCCAGGAGCGAAGACCAAGCCCCCGCGGCGTACACGATTTGGTTGCTGGCTTGTACGATCAGCTTCCATGTATGTACGCGTTGGGTCGTAGGTCGCTGCTGTTGTTTGTTTGTTTTTTGGCTTTTTGCGTGTGCTACTGTACATGCTGCCTCCCGCGTATGTGTACAATTCAACCATCATCTAGTGTACAATTCAATCTACGATAGTTGTACATCCATGAATATCAAGTTGTACAGATTATGAGCTATTGGTTGTACAAAGGACGGTGCACAAATTACACAAAACAAGATGTACAAAATTAATAGAATTGGGAGTACAAAAATATACGGTGTACAAATTATACAGAACAGGTTGTACAAATATACATGCACTGGTTGTACAACTAACCAGATAAAGTTTGTACAAATACATGTTGTACTACTAGACATACACAGGTTGTACAGACACAGGTTGTACAACTAGACAGACACAGGTTGTACAGACACAGGTTGTACAGACACAGGTTGTACAACTAGACAGATACAGGTTGTACAACTAGACAGACACAGGTTGTACAGATACAGGTTGTACAACTATACATAACCGGTTATACAAAAAAAAAGTTCGTCGAAACATATCAACATGGGATCTAGTTTTGAAGATCTCGACGCGAGGAGCTCAAAAGTGAAAACGGTTTGTAATTTGGATAAACAGTTCTCAAGATATTTCGTTTTTAAAATTCGGATTTGAAAAATAAAAGGCAAAAAGGGAAAATTGTATGCCCACGTACGTGTATGCCCTCCCTTTCTCTCTCATACTCCCCCAATTTCAATCTAACTAGCTAAATGCCCGTGCGTTGCTACGGCGCCATAATTTGTACACCCTAGTATTGGGTTCAATTATAAATTTTATTAACTATACTAACATCATATGCCCATTTAAAGGTACACTCTTTATCACTCCCACGAATAACAAAATGGTCTCTTGTAGATTAATAGATGATTTCTCGACTATACCCGGTGTTCAAAATTTGATTTAGCTATAAATTTTATATAAGAGGAAATTAAAAAATTTATGACAACATAACAAAAAATATTGTTTTAAAGATCTCAACATTTTATTCCATTTATCGAATAAAATGATAGAGAAATATAAATGCACGTTAAGTAAGGTCATGCATCATTCAATAATCAGCCTTGTCGACAAGAATTCATCAATAATAGTTAGACAATCATACATATATGTTGCTAGCGAGAATTTCTTTCCAGAGAAGACTGACAATGAACTTCTTTGGAAACAAATTAGAAACTACATTTGATGCCTCGGCCGTTCAAGAGTAACTATATTTTGAAAACATTCTCATGGGGTTAATTGCAATTGCAGGAGCCAAGGAAGTGATGCCAAAGAAGTATGCAGGGGCGTGAATTGGAGTGAAGGAGCCAGATCTCCCAGAAAAACTTCAAAATGTCAAGCATGCATCCTGTAACTGACCAGTGTAAGGTTCCATGCCCCAAAATCCTTCATGTACTAAGAAGTGGATTGGTTGGTACCAACATGGCAACATAGTCGATGGAGCCTTTCACTATCCCGGATTTGTTTGCGCCAAAGGTTTGTAACCAGTGCTCAATAATCTTGAGCACCGAATATAGGTAGCAACCATGGCTTCAACAAACCTGCAGGGACAAGTCACATAATATAAATTTTATTCCCTTTGAGCAAAATAACGTTTGTTGCGATACTTTGTTGACATATTATGAGATGCATAGATTCAAAATAGACAGATCAAAATAATTTTGAGGATTTTGCCTGAACGATGAACTGTACAAAAAACAACATATCTTGCAAATACTAACTTCAGGTCAATCTGCGAGGAACTTTCAAATCCTGAGCACTGCCCCTAATCTTTAGAAGCAGCAAGTATTCTAAAAGGAACAAAAGAAAAAAAAATACCTCCAGGTTTGTAAAAGTATACCTTCAGGCTTCATTAGAATATTTTCAAGGGAACTTCTCAAAGAAATGTAAGCTCAAATACCATAAACTATAGCTGGCGCCTTCCTTTTTTCTCTATGACAACTAATATCGCTACAACCAGCTACTGAAATTTATTGACCTAAAAATTAACCATAGATTAACCAGTGGCATTACTACCTTAATACCCTTGTTGGAGTAATTCCGTATAGAAGGCAACTCAAACTGCAGACAAAGAGATATGACAACAACGTTATACTTTTTTTGTTTGTCAAGAATTAATCTACCATTTCAGAATAAAAGTTGCTTTATTTTTACCAAGAACACACACGCACATGGCATCCAGCTGCCCGAGGAGGTCGACGGTGGCCGGATCTGTAGGTGGCCGTGGAGAATGTCTGCTCAGGGCAAATCTTTTGGAGTCTGCATTCTGCTCTACTATTGCAAAAGAGTGGAGTCCAAACAATTGTTTGATAGTAGGTAAAAAATGTAAAGTTTTTGTGGTCAAGTTACACATACCATCTCTTGCTGTAACTTAACCCGCCCCTGTGTGGTATTCGTGCTATCTTCTCTGAGCTTTATTATCATCTTTTCAGCCTACAAAACACAGGATACTATTTCATGTCACAGAGTTTTGCTCAAATATAGGGAACTGAGATAATGAAGCAATGTATACTGAGACCTAAACATGCTACAATAATATAACCCCAATTTTTCCAATTACTTAGAGCATCTCTAGCAGTACCCGCAAAACAGCCGAACCCGCAAATTCCGGCGACTTTGCGGGTTTGGGGCAATTTTTGGGCCAGACCAGCGTCTGCATATTTGCGTCGGCCCGCAAACGTTTTGCGGTGGCCCGTGAATCCGCACCGCGTGCCCCTATTTATTTGGCTTCCCACCGCATTTGCGGATTGCGATCCCCAATCCCGCACCTCCTCCGGCAAGCAATCCGCCGTGCGCTCCGCCGTCTCCGACGAGAAATCTCGCGTCCCCGTCAACAGATCCGGCAACGCCGAGCCATGGCGCTGAAGCGGGAACCAGAGGCGCCGCTCCCCGGCGACGACCGTTTCGGCGGAGACTACTCCGACGCGAAGCGCGCGCAGATCGTCCGCAGCGACGGCGCACGGAAGCGCGGCGCACGGAATTACAGCCACGGCGGGTCGGTGCGCTGCGACTTGCCGGAGTTTGACCGGCTCCGGAGGGAGCGGGAGCGGGAGATCGACCGGCGCCGTCACGAGAAGTTCCTCCGCGGCGCCAGCAGCTCCTCCGCGGGCGCCAGCAGCTCTTCCGCCGCGCCGGGTGCTCCTCCGCCGGAGGACTACGCCCCCGAGCATTACGGCGTCACGCTTGGGCCGGAGGACTTCATCCCCGACGAGCACCTCGAGCGCACGCTGGCGGCGACGGTGCTGCGGTCCTAGCACGAGGCGGTGGAGTTCGCCGCCAAGATCAAGCGCGACGAGGTGCTCGACGATGTCCTCATGGAGCAGACGCTGATCATCAGCCAGCTCCCGCCCGTCATCGACCTCGTCTCCGACGAGGAGTGAAGATCCTCCACCGCTACGTCGCCGCCGCGCCCGTGGCTCCGGTGAGGAGCAAATTTTGTGTAGTTCTAGGGTTTCGGCGGCGACGTGTAGTTCTAGGGTTTGCATTTTGTGTAGATACAACGTTGAAATCTATCTGTAGCGAAGAACATCTATCTACTATGAACTGAACTTTGTTCCCACGAAAATTTGGATGTTGAATTTCAGATTTGCAGTTCCGTTTGCGGGCTCTATTCTTCGCGGCCCCATTTCTCGCGCAAGAACACGCAAAACCCGACCCCTAAAATTGTTTTGCGGGTTGCCGTTTTGCGGGTACTGCTAGAGATGCTCTTAGAACCCTGAATTAGTGGTATGACATCTTTGCAGAAAGGGGCCTGCAGTATTACACGATAATTAACAGCTAAATATATATTCCAGACAACATATGTGGGGCAAACATCAGCATTACCAAGGTGTCCTCCAGAATAAGATATGTGTACTAATCATCATAGCTCCATGAAATACAGAAGCATATCCAACACAAAATAACCAGCAAGCTTAGCAACGGATAATGAAGACTATCACACTAAACTCTCGGGACAACTCATATATGCTCAACCATTCACTAAAATTTAAATAAAAAATGTAGGAGGAAAAGTAAACCTGTGTCTCTTTGGACAGTTGTCTGAACGTCTTGCGGGCATTGATGTTGGCTGCTGTCGGGCAGCAAAAGACACTTCCGTGGCGACACTGCAAGGTCAGGGAGATTACCCGGTGTCGAGGTTGACATGCGGGTGACTCTCGAAGCCGCCGGACCATCACCGTGGGGAGGCATGATAAAGCTTACCTGCAGTGGCTCGTTTTCAGAGAACAATCATGTTCAAACAAATAAATCTTGAATAAATTGCCTAAGTAAGACCAGATTTTTTAATTCCCATATGATTCCTCCAACACCAAGATTTCAGTTTGCCTAAGTAATACCAGATTTTTTTGTTAATACAAATTCTACTTGTACTAAGCGAAAAGAGCAACAAAATGCTATACTCACAGAAGCACGTTCCCGCAGCGACCACACTTCAACTTCAACCCATGAACGAACCCACAAATCCCAGCACCAAATCTCTACGAAGAATCACCAAGATACCAACCAAATCTACTAAGAAATCGGCTAGATAGCCGGAGCAAACGGTCAGCAATGGCAGGAACCCAGCTCGGTCAGAAACGGAGCTCGTGCGCGCTCCGGAGATGTGGAGCCCTTGAACTGAGAGCCGAGATTCCCAATGGCGTCAGCGAGTAGTAACCTGAATCCAAAGAGGAGGAGACGCGGTTGCCGTGTGCCAGGGCCGCCCGTCGTCCTCAAGACGGGGTCGTCGAGGTCAAGGGGGAGCACGGGGTGGGTAAGGTGCACAGGCCGGCTCTTGAGGCAATGGTCGGGAGCACCGAGGGCGTGCGCGAGGAAGGTATGGCAGCGCGGGAGTCGTGCCTGCTGCGAGGGAGCCGAGCGCGCGGGGATCAGCAGAGATCGGAGGCGTGGTGTACTGGTGTGGCGACGGTGTCCTACCAAGCGCCGCGTGAGATGGAGGAGAAGCGACGAGCAGGCTGGTGCGTTGCTTTTGGTGGGCCTGGCCAAGCGAAACTGGAGATGGGCTGCAGGCAGGCGCGAGGCGGGTGTGCGATCGAGGGCAGAAAATCGGCAGATGTACCAACGTACGAACTGCCATTTAATAGTAAAAATTGTGACACATGGCAGACATGTAGACAACCAAAATTGAATCATGTGAGGAGAAACCGACACTTGTTATAATTAGAACGATGGTGGGATTACCTTTGCAAAGAACCCTTTTTCTAGCGATTGCCGCGCCCCTCCTATCCAAAACTACTCGGCCCAGTCAGGCAGTCACCCGACCCAGTCATAAGGAGGCCACTGTCGCCATCCACAAGGATCATCGACGCAGTCGAGCAGACCCTGGAGCGCATCCGGGCCATGGTCTAGGCCCAGAAGGCCAAGCGCCGCAGCGGGCCGTAGCTCCTGCTACTGCTGCTGTTTTTTTTTTGACTTTGCTACTGCTGCTGTTTGTTACTCCACGTTTGAAATACAAAAGAATTTCTTCCTAGTCATTCCAAATTCTGTACCTCCAAGAAATTTGTGACTGGAAAGCGACCTTCATTTCTGCATTTGATCCATGTAAGGTGTATGTTTACAACAAAACAATATATATATCGAGTTACATGTAACTCCGAAAACATGAAAACAAATCAGTTAAAAAAGAATCGACTAATTTGTAGGTCACGGATTTTCCGCTGACGATTGTGCCATAGTAGGATGGCATCAGAATTTCAGAAGTTGTATGAGGTCTGAATATGTCACATACATATGTGTTTTGTCTTAAATCTGTGACATACACTATGTCTGCATCCTGGGGTTCCTTGCTTCTGCTGAAACGCGTTCAAGCTTTGCCATCAACAGTAGCAATTCAACTCACCAGTAGTCACCAAAGTAGATGTCATTTCTCATTTTCCGTGTAGACGAACATCAAGGCAGAAGAGATCATGTTAACAGCAACAATTTTTTAGTCACTAAGATGTAGGCTCGGTTTAGATACTTTGTGTTGGAGGGTTCATCAGCGAGTGCATCCCAGTAAGAACATCTGACGGCCGCCGCAACACGCTCCTACACCAAATGGCCATACAACGAACGTATGAGGTCCTCGCATCGTTTGTGAAAATAAAAGTCCATACACGGCTACCTCTCAAAAGCCCCAGATGAAACCAATACACACATCACTAACGTCGACAAAAAAAAAGGCGCAGCAAAGCGCGCAAGGTCCTTCTAGGGTGAACCAAACGATACAACCTTAGCCAGTAGCGAATCGATCTATTCCTTGTTCCGTTCCGCCATATTCCCCAACCTAGCACACACCGGGTGTACGAGAGGAACCTCTCGTGACCTAGCCGCCACCATCGTGTTCCGCCTCCATAGATCGGTTCCCCCTCCTCCGACCGGCCTCACCGGCGTCGGGATGGGTGGGGAATCCGATCTATGAATGGAGTTTTCAATAGAATTAGATTGGATTGGAGTTTTGGTAGCCGTCTTTTTCTTCAATGGAGATGGTTTCGTCTACAATAAGTAATCTTTAGCCCTTTGTTCGACGACGAGATATTCTTCCCGGCGTCAATGGTGGTGTTGAAAGATTACACTTGTCTAGGTATGGTTCTTCAGATCTTACTTCGCCAGATCGGTTTTGGATTTTTTCTCATGGTTGCCGCGAGGAGGATTGTCCTCGCAATATATGTCCCGGCTACTACGTCCTCGACAATGACCAAGTTGTTCGGTTGTTTTTCCCTGAAATATTAGTATTGATACTTTTGCCGATGTTGCTTGATTACTTTAATGATTGCGTGCGTGCACAAAGTCTAGGCATTGCGGCTCAAAAATAGAATTATGGGAGAACCTTTGTTGGTATTCACATGTCCGTGGTTTCCTATATTTGTCATTGATCTACGGCTGCCTTCAGAAAAGTACAAGATTGTGTCATGGAAGAAGAAAGAGTTTTAATATTTGATTGTCTCTTTTAGTCTTTATTTTGTAATCGCAGTAGTCGGTTCGTGTATCCCTACCATGTACTATTTGATATAATATATGGTATTAATTCTTTAAAAAAACGATACAACCTTAGGGCATCTCCAGCCGTGCCCCCAGCGCGTGAAATAGCGCCGTTTCGCCCTGTTAGCGTCGAAATTCTCCCAGTCGCCCCCCCCCCCCCCCCAGGAGCTCAAATAACGCCGTTTCGGCCAAAATTAGCGACGACGCACCCAGGCCAAACCCAGCCCACTGGGTTCCGCCTGGGGGAGCCGAACGAAGGGAAAACGCGCGTGGGCCAGCACTGTCGGCGAGACAGCGCATTTTCCCCACCCCAGCCTCGCCTTTCCTCTTCCCTCTCGCGTCACCGACATGTCGCCGCCGGTACCACCGCTCCCCTTCCGCCGCACACAAGCAGCTAGAAAGGCCACCACCCCACCTCTCCACGCCGCCGGCGCCGCCTCTTCCCTCCGCCGTGATCTAGCCGCAAGGAAGACTCTCGGGGCGAAACATGCCCACCTCGCCCGTAAGGTGTTCGGCGTTTTGTCCGCCCAGTCATGGACTCCGATGACGAGGAGCTGCTCGCCGAACTTCATGAAGTCGAGGCCGCCGTCGACGATGAAGAACACTTGTTGATCCTCACCTGCCTTGCCGGCCTGCTCACAAATGAGGCCGCGGCGTGGTGGCTCGGCACCCGGTCGCCGCAAGAGCAAGCCGAGGCAGCGCTACGAAGGCTACTGCATCCTCTACTCCGACTACTTCGCCGACGATCCCCTACAGGACGAGGCGGTGTTTCGGCGCCGTTTCAGGATGAAACGGAAGCTCTTCCTCGACATTATGCATGCCATCCGGGAGTTCGACACCTACTTCAAATGCAAGAAAGATTGCACTGGCACGGTAGGCTTTACCTCACTTCAGAAGTGCACGGTGGCGATGAGAATGCTTGCATATGGTGCTCCCGGTGATGCCCAGGATGATTATCTGCGCATGTCCGAGTCCACTGCCATTGATTGATTGAACAGGTTCTGCCGGGCAGTGGTTGCAGTGTTTGGGCCAACATACTTGCGATCACCCAATGCGGAAAACACTGCCCGGATCTTGGCACCAATGAAGCAAGAGGCTTCCCTGGGATGCTTGGAAGCATCGACTGCATGAATTGGGCATGGAAGAACTGTCTATTTTCTTGACAGGGGATGTACAAAGGCCACAAAGGAGCTTACAGTGTGATTCTTGAGGCAGTGGCTACACATGATCTCTGAATTTGGCATGCCTTCTTTGGCATGCCAGAAACTCACAATGACATCAATGTCCTGCAGTGCTCAAATGTCTTCGCCAAGCTTGTTGAAGGACATGCTCCCACGGTGAACTATGAGATCAATGGGCACCAGTACACAAAGGGCTACTACCTTGCAGATGGTATCTACCCAAAGTGGTCAACATTTGTGAAGACTATCTCCAACGTTGTGCCAGGAACCGTCAAAGCTTGGTTTTCTCAGAGCCAAGAGGCTTGCAGGAAGGATGTTGAGTAGGCATTTGGTGCGCTACAGTCTCTATTTGCTGTTGTCCGATACCCCGCTCTGACTTGGTCGAAAGCGAATATGTGGGAGGTGATGAACTGTTGTATGATCTTGCACAACATGATCATTGAGAGCGCGAAGAATGATCCGGTGGCTGACACTGCTGAGCCGTATTACCGACAGGGTCCTCTTGCAGATGTAGATCACGAGGTGCCGGCAACATGGGCAGCCTTCCTCACTATGCGTCAGGAGATTCGAGACCCACAGATTCATACACAGCTGCAGAATGATCTGGT
Source organism: Poa pratensis (assembly GCA_947311845.1). NCBI lineage: Eukaryota > Viridiplantae > Streptophyta > Magnoliopsida > Poales > Poaceae > Poa > Poa pratensis. The sequence continues at coordinate 11,235,708 of CAMZMU010000125.1, read as the reverse complement.
GAAGCACTTGTGGAGGCTCAAAGGCAATGGCATCGCCTAGTTTGACTAGATCATTTAGGCGTGCGTTGCCGCGCCCGTCTGTTAGGAGAATATATTGGTAGGAATTGATTGAAAATATAGTTGGATGTTGCAGTGTCTATTATAGGAACTTTCAGAACTATTAAAGAGAACCTGAGACAATTTAGTGATTTGCCCCAAAAACCAAATAGAGACTCTTTTGTAATGTGCCACAGAATCAACAGGAGGTACTTATCCAATCTGCTCCAGAATCAAAATGAGGCCTGTTCAAATGCGCCTTCATATACAAATAGAGCTCAAAACAGTAATATATTCACATAATCATATGTGGTACTATAACCCAATCTGGTCTCAAAAAGAGCAATATATTTACATGATCATCGGTGGTACTATAAACAGAACAAAGTTGCACAGCTTGCATACTTTCGCTGCACTACAAAGATGGCCCTCCCAGCGAGTAAATCTTCAAGGTTGAAAACTATAGAGGCGTGGCGCTGATTGTTGCAATTTGTGAAGACCTATCCAAAAGAGAATAAACAGAAGTTGCTTCGGTCACTGCGCCCATCAGCCAGTGCACGAAGCTGACCTACCTACAGCCCTCCGTGCGCCCATCGATGGATTACCAGAGCAGCTTGTTCACAGATTCTGTACGCAGGCTACCTTTTGCAGTTGAGCCTCCAGGGCTGCTTGCCCAACGACCATGTTGTCCGATCTATTGCTTCCTTGCTTCGTGACACCAAGAACCTGGAAGTATTGTTGCTGTTTCTTCTAAATCCACACCCTTGAAAGAAGAAATCAAGAACACAACAAGCTGGTAGAACTGAAATGGCATCTGATAAAGTTATCGACATTTTATTTCTCAGACAACAGTAGTTATAAATTAATTGCAATGGAATTAAGAAAACTATATATATTCTTTATTAAGCTAAGTTGGACGAACATACTACTCATTAAGAAGAATAGCACATTATCTACAGATCATTAAGAAGTTCCTTACACAAAGAACAAAACAGAGCAACCAATTAAGTAGTTTCTAAACTGCCACTTTGTTGAGACAGAACATCAGAGAATATTGTATATAAGAAACCAATCAAGCTACTCAGTTATTAGGCACGTGGGATCTGATGAACATGAAGCAAAATCAGTTCACATTATTTAGTTATATTTACATTAGGCTAGATCCCCCGGTAAAGCAATGTTCTGACCAAATCATCATAGTTCATGTGAAATAATATTTGACTAAAATGTAGTTATTTTAAGGTACAACATACAGGGGGTGTAGGAGGGTGTGGAAGTGGTTTAAGGCATAGAAAAGAATACTCATGAAAATAAGTCAGAAGAATAAAAATAGATAGTTATCTCAGAAGATAATAAGTACCACAAGTTTGCACCAGTTAGAAGCTGGTTTTGTAGAACCGAATGCTATGGAGTGTTTGATCTCTAAGTACATGAACCATGACCCTGCAGACATAACACACCCGTGTTATAGTGGATAAGGTAATTATATGACAGGACAACACGTGATTTTGAGATTTACACTGAAAATCAATAACCTTCCATTTCGTTCAATGAAAATTAGATGGATTCGAATCGTTAGCGTTTTACGCTGAAATACACAAGAGTGAGACTGTAGCATATACAAAACTCGTATTGTATTGGTTTCAAAATTATTCGCATGACCAGAAATATGGTAGATGAAAGATATTAACTTCTTTCTTTTGCAATAGTGAGACAGTTAGCATCAGGCATGTAACTGAAATGACGGCATGAAGCATAAAAGGTGGCAAAGTTATGTTGTTCTTTTGTTTTCTAGAGGCTGCCAAACGTACATATCTGACCACTGTAAGCATATCCTGTAAGAGAGATGGACAAAATGTACCTGTTGGGGAAGGAACAGCCGGCGTCGAGGGAGGGCGGAAGCTGTTGTCATTAGTTTGTGCAATCCTGCAGTGCTTTCTAAATTTCAGTTTTACCTATATGATATGATTTTATATAGTGCCTTTTGTATAAATTTTCACACGCAACTCTTAACTTTTTGGATATGTAGAATAACTCTCGACCAAACTCAGATCCACACCGACCCAGCCACTTGTTGCTGCATAAATAGTCTCAAACACATACTATTAGCAACACTAATCAGCCAGTTATTACCACACACTAATTGGCCAAGTAAATATCAGATCACCTAACTAACCTGACAGGCATAGCAAATCATCAGCTGATCGATTCCCCAGTCCAAATATGGAACCAGCCCCAAATCTCACATAGCAATATACCAGAATCAGACTTCAAGTAATGACTCTGGTTTCATTTTAATAAAAATGGAACTGGGGCTCCCCTAAAAAGGAGCCCTAAATATCTAAAAAAATCAGACTTCAATGTATCTGCAGCAAAAATACAAGTCAAAAGTTGTACAAATCGGACGGTTGCTTCATTACTCGCCTGAACTAAGGCGGAAGAACTGTAATCGCCCCGCATTGACCCTCAGCTTCAGGGTTCTCGGATCAGCCGGCGCCACTCCTCTGTCGGTCCTACAATTGGATCAAATCAATTTCTTTGACCGGACTGGGAGGCGAACTAAACAGGCTGAAAAGAAAGATTTTGCAGGGCAGAATGAGCTGCGGGAAGCAATCTAGCCGAGAACCATGGCTCCTAGAGGTTCTGTTGCCAGATTGAGAAGGGGGGCGGGGGGAGAGTGAGGCGAGGAAAGAATATATAGGGGCATGAAGCGAAGATGGACAAACAAGCACGGGGCTGACAACTAGCCCGCACGACCGAAGTATCAATGGTTACGTAGTTTAGGAGTCTCCTAGGTTTAGGTGCACTTTTGTGTGAGATGACTTTTGGGTATTTTGAGTACTTTGCTTTTATTTATTTCAGATGTTAACAAATTGAACTATTTTTTCTTGGGATGATGAAAAAATGCAAAGTTGTCAAAGAAGGCAGCGTAACAGCAACGCACCTTCATCACTTGACACAAGGGAGTTGTGCATCATGTGTCAGGACCCTATCTGCAACTATGAAGAACTCTGAAGATTTGGTGTCGACAGCCTCGGCGTCGTCAGTTAAGCAACGGTCAGGATCTGTCCATACCGCTTCGGCTGTCATCCAACGGTCCTGAGTGGCCCAGTTCAAAACTCGAGTGTTTATTTGTAATTCACGCCTTAAGGCATGTTTAAGCTCTGTAATGGCGATTAAGCCTAAACCTATGAATTATTAGCGTGACCCTGCCTTTGCTCTGTAATGGCGATTAAGCCTAAACCTATGAATTATTAGCGTGACCCTGCCTTTTCGATATAAAAGGGCAGGGGTGGGAGGCTGGGAGGCACGCTATGGAATAAACCCTAATTTTGGTCTTCGTTTCTTGCTCTTTACCTTTCCTGCACTTTATCATGTACTTAGCTGTAGATCTGAGCTTCGGCTCCACTCCTTCTTCTTCCTCTCAACAGTGGTATCAGAGCGGTCCGATTCGCTCCCTCCCTTCCCAAACCCCAACTACCAAAAAGCAACCAACCCGAAAGTGATGTTCTTCACCTTCCTACCAAATCAGGCAATTCGATCCGACGCAAGGTTCCTAGTCACATCGATCTAGCGGTAAAATTCCTTCGCGGCAATCTCTCTGCTTCTCGATGACGACCAGGCGGGGTCGTTCTCGGTCACGCGAAACAGCGGCGACCGACACAGAGAAGCATGATGAACTGGCGGCGGCGGCAGAAGCTGACAAACAAGAGCAACAGAGGATCCAGGAAAACATCCCTGGGGAAATCTTGCACCTCAGCCGTCGCATGGATCTGCAGCAGGAGAACACCGAGGCCAAGTTCCTCAGCATCCATGATCAATTCGAGAAGCTGTCGGAGTTGGTGCAGTCCGGATTTGCCTCGTTGGGACTCCGCAACAACAACAGCGAGTCGTCAGGTTTAACAAACTCTGAAGGTACTACCCAAGCTCACAACTTTGCTACACCACCACCTGTTGTCTCGCAAGTTCTGTCTCCGATACCTGAATAGCCTACGCCATCAAGCTCATCCGTGCCCCCGGCGAGTTCAGCAACAACAACAACCCTCCCTTCCACACCACAACTCGGAACCTTACCACCAAACAAGCTCCCACACCGTCAATTTCCACTTTCTCCAACCCAAGCCACCACCTTTCCAACGCCAATCCTCGCAACTTCCACCATCACCACCATACCACAACCCCAAAACCACTATACCCAACACACAGCTCCAAATTCCCAGCCACAATACTACACACAATACTATCCCAACCAACAGATCACCACGACACAACAAAACCAACACCAATACCCACAAACTTCCTACAACAACTACAATCAGCCACCACCACAACAATACCCATACTAGTACCCATCAGTCCCACCACCCAATAACAACAACCAGCATCAGTACAATGATCCACACATCAGAACCCCACATGTCGAGTTACCTCTGTTCACTGGTGAAGCACCAGGGTCTTGGCTTTTAGAGTGTGAGGACATTTTCACATTGGTTCAGATTCCTTTTGACAAGAATGTGCAGTGGGGTATAGCACATATCAGAGGTCAGGCCAAGACTTGGCTAAGAAGTTCAGGCTTAAATCTCCACACTATAACTTGGAATGAGTTGGGCAGAGCACTTATTGACAGGTTCCCATACTTGCAAGCAGCTGATCCGATGGATCAACTTCAGGTTCTGAAACAGGTCACTTCAGTGAATGTGTACATTGACAGCTATGAAGCTTGGATGCAACAGATGAAACGTGAAAGGCCTTATCTGCCACTGGATTTTTTCATTGACAGATTTATCAGTGGACTGATAGAAGGCATTAAACAGTCTGTTCAATGTCAAATGCCTGCTGCTACGCTAAAGGCTTACTGGTTTGCAAGAAAATATGAGATGGCATACCTAGCTAACAGACCAAGAGCAGCACCTATAGCTCCTGCTCCAAGAGGTGTAAACCCTCAACGTTTCATTTCTCCACGAGACAATAGAAACAGAGGTCTGAATGAAAGAAACAGAGAACCGAAAAAATGTTGGTATTGTCCTGAAAACTGTACACTGGGACACAGATGTCAGGTAATGCAGAGAGCTCTGAACACCACTGAGATGCGGTTTCATCAGGAAGATGCTGCTCAGGCTGATGAAAATCAACAGGCTGAAATTCCAGGGGAACAACACATACCTCAAGAACAGAGAAACCATCCTGATGATCCAGAGCAACCAGCTGAAATCAATATGATGCACCTGTCAGCAGCAGCTTATCAAGGATATACCAGTGAGAACACAATATCACTCCGTCTACACATCAGTAAAGGAGCAGTTATTGCCCTAGCAGATACTGGTAGCACTAGCACATTTATGGACAAGAAATTTGCAGAAAAACATAGTATTCCCTTAACCAGCACTACCAAGAGAACTGTTAAGGTAGCTGGCGGTGGTCTCCTCGCCTCAGAATACATGGCAAACAATTGTGCTTTCACAATTCAAGGGAAGAAGTTCACTGCAAACTTCAGAATCCTGGAATTACAAGGATCAGATATCATACTTGGACTGGATTGGTAAGTTGTACAACCCTGTCACTTTTGATTTCCTTGAAAGGAAGTTAACCATTGGGTTGAATGGCCAGCTGCATACCTTCCATGATCACTTGTTTCCCAAAGAGAAGCTCCTTATTTCTTCAGAACAATGTTGCAAGCTACTCTCTCAAGGAGCAATGGGATATGTTCTGCTCAATAGTGCCACTGACAAGGACAGTGACGACAGTAAAGAACATCCTCCAATATCAGAAGGCATCACAAATCTGCTGCATGAATTTCAGGATATATTCCAAGCACCAGAGGGATTACCACCCAACAGACAGTGTGATCACACTGCTACCTGGAGCAAAACCACCCAACCTGAGGCCTTACAGAATGTCACATAGCCAGAAGGATTCAGTCGAACAACTGATCAAACAAATGCTGAAGACATCTGAAATTCAACCAAGCACTAGCCCTTTTTCATCACCAGCTATTTTAGTCAGGAAAAAGGATAAATCATGGAGATTGTGTGTTGACTTCAGAGCAGTAAATGAACTCACCGTGAAGAACAAGTTTCCAATTCCTGTCATTGAGGACCTCTTAGATGAATTGCATGGAGCCACCATATTCTCCAAATTTGACTTAAGGTCAGGATACCATCAGATCCGCATGAACAAGGATGACATCCACAAAACAGCTTTCTCTACTCATTTGGGACACTATGAATATCAAGTGATGCCGTTTGGGCTATGCAATGCACCTGCAACCTTTCAGCAACTAATGAATTCTGTTTTCGCTAAGTTCCTGAGAAAATTTGTCCTTGTATTCTTTGATGATATCTTAGTCTACAGCAAAACTCCTGAAGAGCATGAAGAACCTCTCAAACAGGTCCTGCAAGTGTTCAGGAAACATAACCTCAAAGCAAAGCTGAGCAAATGCAAATTTGAGCAACCACTGGTGGAATACCTAGGACATGTCATTTCTGGTCAGGGAGTTGCTACAGACCCTGCAAAAATAAAGGAAATTGTAGACTGGAAAATTCCTGATTCATTGAAGAAGCTCAGAAAATTCTTGGGATTAACTGGATATTACAGGAAGTTCATTCCAGATTATGCTCTTATCTGTCAGGCCTTGTATGCTGCTTTGAAAATTCAATGGGGTCCTGAGCAACAAGAAGCATTTGATAAACTTAAACAAGTGATGTCCAGTCCACCTTTGTTGGTTTTACCCAACTTCTCGTTGCCATTTACCCTAGAAACTGATGTCCGTGCAACTGGGTTAGGTGTTGTCTTAATGCAACAACAAAAGCCACTAGCATATTACAGCAAGTGCCTTGGTCCCAAAAACAGTGCTGCCTATATCTATGAGAATGAAGCAATGGCTATACTTGAATCTCTGAAGAAGTGGAGACACTATCTCCTCGGCAACAAACTCATTATCAAAACATATCAGAGCAGTCTCAAATACCTGTCCAGTCAGAAATTACTTGAGGGCTGTCGCAGCAATGGAACATGGGATTCCCCTAGTACTGCCAAAGTGGGTCCACCCCATGTGGACCCAAGATGAAGATGGACAAGACCAAGACTCAAGTCAAGACTGGCGGGTTCACCGTCAAGACACGCATGGCCTACGTCGACTAAGGGCTCCGGTCCTGGGGACCTTCCGGGTCCCCGAACCAAGCAAGAAGGCCAGGAAGGACCCGAGAGCCCGAGTTCCCGGCAGGAGGCCAGGCTCCCTCTCGGGTACTTCCCCACGTCCCTGTGGATAAGCACTCCACCTCACCACGGAAGACTTGGGAAGCAAGGCGAAGGCAGCGCGGGCGGGAAGCATGTCCCGTGGTGGTGTCAGCTCCTGTCCACCCCGAGGCGGACACTCCCACCTAACCCAAAGGAGACGCTAGGCTAAGGAAAGGCCACGTCTCCTCCTAAACTAGATGAGGAGGGTCCTTCACCTCGAAGGTCCCTCACGTGACCCTATGGCAACCCCTTAGCCTATAAAAGGAGGACCAAGGCACGGAGGAGGGGGGGTCGAAGCAAGGACGAACACAAGCTAGAACCAGAGCAAGACTAGACTAGGGTTGCGAAGGTAGAGAGGAAGGTGATCTCCTCCGGGTCAGGATCTGTCCTTCTTCTACCTCCAGCCAAAACCCTTCTGGGTACCCTGTCCGGGAGGTTCCATTGTAAGCCACACTATGAAGAACCCATCAATCCAGACATGCAGGAGTAGGGCTTTTAGCCTCCGGGTGGCCTGAACCTGGGTAGCTCCTTGTGTCCCTTTGGTTGCATACTTTGATCGTGGAGAGGAGAGCTTGATCTAGACTCCGCCCAAGAAGACGATTCTCAGCCTCCTTCGCGCCCCATGCCGAACCTAAAAGGGGGTATCCTATACTCCCGGTGTCCGTGCAACGAGACACGACAAGGGCATTGAGCACAAATTGATGATCAAGTTGCTAGAGTTTGATTTCTCAATCCAATACAAGAAAGGAGCTGAGAACCAAGTGGCTGATGCACTGTTGATGCATGTAAAATACATACACGAACTTTGCATTATTTTACTTATATTCCAGTCATATTTGCATCATATAAGGGTTATATCACTGTTTTATAATGATTTTGGGAATATTTGATATGTCTCCTATTTTTATGCAATTAACCCTGCGCAGGTAGAAAACCCTATTTTCCATATTTTAATGTTTTAGGGACCCAAACGACGTCCAAATGACCTGGAAATTTACGAGCATCAGTTTTTGGAAGGAACAAAGCGTGGGAGCGAAGGAAGCAAACAAGCGGAGGCCCGAGGGCCCAGATGAGTGGGCCCACGCGGCCCATGTACCTGGCCGCGTGGGACCCCCCCTTTTGGCCCTCGGAGCTCCGTTGCCGTCGATCTTGACCTAAAACCGCCTATAAAAATAGTCCCCCGACGTTCTCTGAAGGAGCGCCGCAGAAACACAGAAACACCGAAACAGAGACCTGGAGTTGTAGATTGGAGGGGGAAAACTCCGGCGGGGCGCTGCCGGCGTGGTCTCCATCTTCTCCAACGACTTCTCCACCGTCTCCATGATGAAGAGGGAGTAGTCCACCTCTGGACTATGGGTTTGTGGAAGTAACTTATGTATCTCTCTCTCTTGAGCTTCACTAATTAGTACCGTATGAGCTGCTGAACATGATTACGGTCATCTATGTAATACCTTTGTGGTGGATCTTTTATGAGTTAATATATGTTTGAGATTGCAATGGTTTTGTTTCAGTTATGAAAGTAGATGCATATTATGTACCCCGTTCTTATTTACTTGTCATGATCAAGCATGTTTATGAGAGCGTGTGAGGGGGAACGTGTGCATTAGTTGGAGTAAGGGGGTGGCTAGTGCAGTGAACGTGAGAGAAAGTTCTGCGATCCACTTGGGTATCTCTACCTTACTTTGTTGCCTCACTAGGGATAAAAAGAAATACCATGCTACCGGAGATGTGGGTGTGACCATTGCCACTTCCTCCATGACTAGATCTAGCATGTTCTTATTTTAACTTCATGTCATGATACTTATTGCTATACTCTGAGTTATCTTAATTACTGAGGTGTTATGATTTAGTTCGCATCTTGGTGGAGTATAAGAGAGACTAATAACCAAAAGGTCTCTATGTTAGGACGTGATGCCCATATAATTATAACTTGTCATTAAACTGTTGTGTTGCAATCTCATATGTCAACTCTAGTGTTCCATTGTCTACCACTTTATTAAAGAGAGAGTGCATTTGTGAAACCATGAACCCCGGTCCATTTTTAATCATAAGAAACACTTTTCCAACCACTTTTACCACTTTACCATTTTCTGCCATTTAAAAATCCGAAAATACAAAAACACTTTTACATCTTGCATTCATCATATAAAACCCAAAAATATCATTTATCATTGCTACCACCATCCTTGCATATTTATTTACCACCATTGCATATTTATTTCTTGTTTGCATTGCATATTATCTTGATATCATTCTCACACCTTGTGCTTGACAACCACTAGGTGAGGTTGAGGACCAAAACATTTACTTTGTTTTGTAGGTAACCAAAAGAAGGATAGGAAAGATAAATCTTCACTACTGATTCCCCGAGAGTTCGATATTAAACCCTCGAGTCACCCCTCGTGGGGAAAACACGTCTTCCACTTACTACACACTCTGCACTTGGAGTCTCAACCTAACCCATTTACTTTTCACGCAGGTAACTACGTGAAGGGCCATCAAGACTGTTTTCTGGCGCCGTTGCCGGGGAATCATTGCTGAAAGGTTTATCCAAGGGTCCCCTGCACTAGCTCTGTTTTCTGGCGCCGGGTTTATCCAAGGATATCTCACCAAGTCAACTTCATCACCAACTTGTGCTAACACCTAAGCTTGGGGAGGTTGCACCTACGTGAGCATCATCTTATCCATCTTTACCTTCAAAGCAATTTATTTTGTTTTGTCATTGTCTTGCATATCATATTTCGGTTTGCATATTTTATTTTCAGTTTTCATCTAAAAACATAAAATCCATAAAAATTAAGTGTTGTTTTTAATATGTGTTTTAAGCTATTGGTAAGAAGTTTGGTAAGGAAACTTGAAAGCTGAATTTTATTATCTCATTGTTACTATGGCATTTATGAATCGTGCCTCGCTGCATCATGCTTTATATGAAAGTGCTTATGCTATTGCTCCTAAAGTGGTTGAAACTACTATGTCTGAGGTACCTAAAGTGGGATTTAAAATCCCCGTTGGTCATGTTAAAAGTGTTATGAAAAATCCATTTACAGGGGATGGAACTAAGTCTGCACGTGAACACGTGGAGACAATTGAAGACATATGTGGTTTATTTAGGCTTCCTGGTATTTCTGATGATCAGGTGAAAAGGAAGCTATTATATTTGTCTTTATCTGGTAATGCTCGTATTTGGTTCAGGTCTTTGGATGAAGAAGTCACTATTGAATGGAGTATTTTGAGGAGGTTTTCTTTCTTAAGTATTTTACTCCTAAAGAAGTTTATGATAACCCATGCTATTATGATGAAACTAATAATGCTCCTTTACTTTCTAGTAATACTACTAGTGAAGTTATGGATAATAATGAGGAGTGTTGCTTAAATATGCTATATGATAATGCTTTAGATGATGGTCCTATGCTTATTGATAATCCTCCATGTTTAGTTGTTACTAATTTATGCGAGGATAAAAATGATATACTTGCTGTTTGTGATAGTGCTCTTACTCATGAGAGTCCTACTTTGTTTTTGAACTCTCCTGGTTACACCATGGAGGAGAAATTTGCTTATGTTGAGAAATACTTATGTGATTTGCAATTATCTTTAGTTCCAAATATTTGTTGCAACCATGATATTAAACTTGATATTGATCTTAATAATTATTTTGAAAGAGGGAAGCATGCTAATGAATTCCAAAATAAATTTAATAATCCTCTTTATGTGCCTAAATTATCTAAGTTGAATGATTCTTGTGGTTATATGGTTGAATTTATTTCTACTACTTGCAACTATTATAAAAGAGGAGGTAATAAGAACCCTCTTTATACTACTAATAATTATGCTGCAAGTAACTATTGTTAATATGCATTGGAAAACTTCTATTTATTGTGATTCATTCATATACAAAATGCCAATGCATAGAAAGAAAGTTAGACTTCGTTGTTATTACTTTTGTGTTTTGTTTTCTCTCAACTAGGGTTCAACTTGACTATTATTTTGATTGGTTTGAGAACACCATGGGATCCTGGTATTATGCATGAACACTTTCCAAGGAAGAGGGACACACCAAAGTTCAAGCTCCCTCATGAGCTTCGTCCACAATAAACATCAAGTAAGAAGCCTAGCTATATGGCTATAAAGAAAGCGCTTTACGGGAGGCAACCCGGTTGTTTTTATTTGTGATTTTCTTTGTGTCCTCTTGCTGTAACAAGAGACTTAGTTTTTAGTTTAGTTTCTGGAATTTTTAATAAAGTGCCAAGTTTTACTCATTTTGGTTTGAAGAAGTTGCTTATAGCGTTCGGAGATTTTATTCCTGCACGAATCTGTGCACGGTATGATTTTTAATTCTTATTATGTAACTCCGAATGAGCTCATATTTGAACTGTAGTTGCAACTTTCATCCTCTGTATGCATGAATTTTTTCGGAATTTTTAGACAAAGTTAAGTAGGGTAGAAAAATACGTTTTGCTGCTGCTGTTTTTCTGGACAGATTCTGTCCCATTTTGTTTGATGCATGCTTAGAACTTTTAACTTGAACCTTTTTGATCCAATTGAGTTTATGAGTAGGCATACAACATTATACACTTTCTGGACATTCATATGAATTTTTGTCTAAGGATTATATGCAGCAAGAAATCTATTTGTTTATCACTACTAATGCACCCCACAGAAAAAGAAATGGGAGAAACGGTGTTTTGAAGTTTTTTCACAGGGATTAGAGGAGATGCACCAAGAGCTATCCAAGGATGGTGAAGACCATAAGCTTGGGGATGTGAAGACAACCCCACTGGACCTACACACTCTCGGTTTGCACACGTCTAACTTCTGTTTTTCGATCGAAACACTTTATCGCATAAACTTGGAGCGTCTTTTTGTTTGTTTTGGTTTGATTTTTATTTTGTGAGACCACCACACTATCATTTATATATGAGAGAGCTACTGGAAATTTGGGTTGAATTATGTTGGATGCTATTATAAGATTGGGAAAAGGGATGTTGGAGTTGATTTTAAAAGATACATATAGTTGCATGATTCATGAGCTTGTTAATGAATGTTAATTTGCAAGTATTTTATCAAGAGCTATCTTTTATTCATGTTTTGATGCTGAATGTTAGTTTACTTTGTTTAACATGGATTAGTTAGTTCTATGGACACTCATGCATGCATTTAGATGGTCAACTTTCTCCCTCTTGCTAGCCCAAAAATTCCAACAAGCAAAAACTTGTTTCCAACACCTTCAACCAAAGTTTTTCCAGTGAGTCCACCATATCTACCTATTAGCTTTATGCTATTCCGAGTATGTTTATCATGATATTTGTGTTATCTATACCTCTGAATGAAAATGCTTATGTTGTTGATTGTTATGGGAAAAGTTGGTTATAGAGCTCTCTCGAACTTGATGCACACTTTACTTTCATTGCATAAATAAATATGACCCATTGTGATTAAAATTATGATGTTGTGGGCTTGACAAATGTCTTTGGTTGAGAGTTAGCTCATATGTGCTGTCACATGGCAAGCTTTCAACATGCACTTCATTTCATTTAGTTGATATCATGTACTTTTGTTTATGGATGCTTACCATGGGTGAAATAAATGTGGAAATGAAGTGAGTTTAAATGAGTTTGTATAAATGGTTAGAGAGACGCCTGGGCCGCTAATCTAAGCCATGCATCATTCATGGTGGAAATTTACTTACATGCTATGGTGAACCTTCTGTGATACACCTTACAATAAAAAGCTATCCAATGGTAAATAAAAAGGGTGTTGAGATTGTTCATTGTGTTTGTTTGTCTTGTCATTTTGATATGGGCTTGTTCCATATCCTGGGACAAGAGGTACCCCAGTTGACGCTCTTAATGATACTATTATTACTTACAATGATATTTAACTTGAACTTGCTTTGTTTCCCAAGATGAGTAACACATGGAGTAGGTACTTGTATTCAAGGGGCATGAGACTTTCAACCTGTACTTTGTCAAGCACACTACTCGTATTTGCTTTCACTTTAAACTTAATCATATATATTTTAAGTAGAGAAGTTCAGAAGTTAGATGAAATTTATTCATGCTTTACCTCTACTCATATATATATCTTTCCAAAGTGTCCACCTTTTATATTCAGATTTTCATCAAATACTCTATGACCATTGTAGGATGTTCTTACTTATCATTATGCATACTTGTGGTCCATAGTACTTTGTCTTTTATGTTACACTTTGTGAATTATCATTGAACATCTTTGCATTGAATACTTGATATCACTTCATAAACTATCTTGCATATTGCTACTCCTTTTAAGAATGAACCATTTGACTCTATGTAGCAATAGTAATCATCTTTGATATCCTTTGTTAGTATTAAATTGCAAAGTCCATGTTAGTTTTATCACCTTCATACTCGAGGACGAGTATAGGTTAAGCTTGGGGATGTTGATGCATGTAAAATGCATACATGAACTTTGCATTATTTTACTTATATTCCAGTCATATTTACATCATATAAGGGTTATATCACTGTTTTATAATGATTTTGGGAATATTTGATATGTGTCCTATTTTTATGGAATTAACCCTGCGCAAGCAGAAAACCCTATTTTCCATATTTTAATGTTTCAGGGACCCAAACGACGTCCAAATGACCTGGAAATTTACGAGCATCAGTTTTTGGAAGGAACAAAGCATGGGAGCGAAGGAAGCAAACAAGCGGAGGCCCGAGGGCCCAGATGAGTGGGCCCATGCGGCCCATGTACCTGGCCGCGTGGGACCCCCCCCCTTTGGCCCTCGGAGCTCCATTGTCGTCAATCTTTCCTCCACCGACTCGGTTTTGACCTAAAACCGCCTATAAAAATAGTCCCCCAACGTTCTCTGGAAGGAGCGCCGCAGAAACACAGAAACACCGAAACAAAGACCTGGAGTTGCAGATTGGAGGGGGAAAACTCCGGCGGGGCGCTGCCGGCGTGGTCTCCATCTTCTCCAACGACTTCTCCACCGTCTCCATGATGAAGAGGGAGTAGTCCACCTCTGGACTATGGGTTTGTGGAAGTAACTTATGTATCTCCTCTCTCTTGAGCTTCACTAATTAGTACCGTATGAGCTGCTGAACATGATTACGGTCATCTATGTAATACCTTTGTGGTGGATCTTATTATGAGTTAATATATGTTTGAGATTGCAATGGTTTTGTTTCAGTTATGAAAGTATATGCATATTATGTACCCCGTTCTTATTTACTTATCATGATCAAGCATGTTTATGAGAGCGTGTGAGGGGGAACGTGTGCATTAGTTGGAGTAACAGGGGGTGGCTAGTGCAGTGAGCGTGAGAGAAAGTTCTGCGATCCACTTGGGTATCTCTACCTTACTTTGTTGCCTCACTAGGGATAAAAAGAAATACCATGCTACCAGAGATGTGGGTGTGACCATTGCCACTTCCTCCATGACTAGATCTAGCATGTTCTTATTTTAACTTCATGTCATGATACTTATTGCTATACTCTGAGTTATCTTAATTACTGAGGTGTTATGATTTAGTTCGCATCTTGGTAGAGTATAAGAGAGACTAATAACCAAAAGGTCTCTATGTTAGGACGTGATGCCCATATAATTATAACTTGTTATTAAACTGTTGTGTTGCAATCTCATATGTCAACTCTAGTGTTCCATTGTCTACCACTTTATTAAAGAGAGAGTGTATTTGTGAAACCATGAACCCCGGTCCATTTTTAATCATAAGAAACACCTTTCCAACCACTTTTACCACTTTACAATTTTCTGCCATTTAAAAATCCGAAAATACAAAAACACTTTTACATCTTGCATTCATCATATAAAACCCAAAAATATCATTTATCATTGCTACCACCATCCTTGCATATTTATTTACCACCATTGCATATTTATTTATTGTTTGCATTGCATATTATCTTGATATCATTCTCACACCTTGTGCTTGACAACCACTAGGTGAGGTTGAGGACCAAAACATTTACTTTGTTTTGTAGGTAACCAAAAGAAGGATAGGAAAGATAAATCTTCACTACTGATTCCCCGAGAGTTCGATATTAAACCCTCGAGCCACCCCTCGTGGGAAAAACACGTCTTCCACTTACTACACGCTCTGCACTTGGAGTCTCAACCTGACCCATTTACTTTTCACGCAGGTAACTACGTGAAGGGCCATCAACTGTCCAGAAAATATCAAGACCAGCAGAACGTGCCGGATGATGAACAGTGTTCTGCAGTTTCGGCAGCTATTGCTCTTTGGATTCTGGAAATAACTGAATCTTATATTGGTGATATTACCTGCAATGAATTGTTACAACAGCTAGCCATTGACAAAAACTCACAGCCCAATTACTCTCTGTAGTCTGGAATCATCAGATATAAAGGCAGGATTTACATTGGGCAGTCCACTGATACCTTTCATTCCTCTATTCTTGGTGGTCACTCGGGAAACAAGGCTACCTACCACAGAATCAAGCAAACCTTCTTCTGGCCCAAACTGAAAAATTTCATTGAGGACAGAATCAAAGCATGCCCTGTGTGTCAGATATCTAAAACAGAGAAAATTCAGTACCCAGGGTTACTGCAGCCCCTGCCAATTCCAACAGCAAAAAGGTCCGAAATAAGCATGGATTTTGTTGAGGGTCTTCCAAAATCCAAAGGCAAGGATGTCATACTTGTAGTGGTTGATAGACTGACTAAGTATGCACATTTCATCCCTTTGAGCCACCGATATTCTGTCCAATCCGTTGTTGATCTGTTCATGAATAATATCTTCAAACTCCATGGACCTCCATCAGTAATAACAACCGACAGAGACAGAATCTTCACCAGCAAACTCTGGCGAGAAATGTTTGCCAAGCCAAAGATATCACTGCATTTCACAACAGCCTACCATCCTGAATCTGATGGTCAGACTGAAAGGGTTAATCAATGTGTGAAGCAATATCTGCGATGCATGGATTTCTCAGAACCAAAAAATGGGCAAACTAGTTACATGCAGCGGAATGGTGGTATAACAACAGCTTCCACACAACAATCAACATGTCTCCGTTTGAGGCACTCTATGAATAAAAACCACCAGCCTTATCTGCCTTTCCAGTTTCAGCGGAACTTGCAGAGAACCCTGTGGCTCAACAAGTTGAGCAAGAAAACATGATGCAAGTCTTGCAAAGGAACTTGGAGAAAGCACATAAGAGAATGAAAAAGTATGCTGATGCGAAACGCACAGAACGCTCATTCCTCACTGGGGAAATGGTCTATTTGAATATGCAATCTCATCGCGAACATGCACTGGGATCGGGAAATCCTCTGAAACTAGCTTCTAAGTGGTATGGTCCTTTCAAAGTTCTGAAACCAATTGGTCAGAGAGCATACATGCTTCAATTGTCTGAAGGGGTGCAACTACACAATGTCTTCCATGTCAATCAACTTAAGAAGCACATTGGTCCGACTGCTGTTCCAAACCCCATCTTGTCGCTGCTTACACCTGACGGAAAGGTAAAGTTCAACCCTATTGCAGTGCTCCAATATCGACAAGTGCCTCGTTCTGCAGGAACATACAGTGTTCCAGTGCCGCAATGGTTGGTTCAGTGGGAAGGAATGACTCCAGACGACGCCACCTGGGAAGATGCTTCGTACATACAGTCGACCTTTCCTTCATTCAAGCCCTGAGGTCTTGTCTCAAGGGGAGAGTACTGTCAGGACCCTATCTGCAACTATGAAGAACTCTGAAGATTTGGTGTCGACAGCCTCAGCGTCGTCAGTTAAACAACGGTCAGGATCTGTCCATACCGCTTCCGCTGTCATCCAACGGTCCTGAGTGGCCCAGTTCAAAACTCGAGTGTTTATTTGTAATTCACGCCTTAAGGCATGTTTAAGCTCTGTAATGGCGATTAAGCCTAAACCTATGAATTATTAGCGTGACCCTGCCTTTTCGATATAAAAGGGCAGGGGTGGGAGGCTGGGAGGCACGCTATGGAATAAACCCTAATTTTGGTCTTCGTTTCTTGCTCTTTACCTTTCCTGCACTTTATCATGTACTTAGCTGTAGATCCGAGCTTCGGCTCCACTCCTTCTTCTTCCTCTCGATCGTGAGCTTGTCTGTGGCCTTTGGGTCCTGACATCATGGCTGCCAGTACTGCCCTGGAAGAACTGAAAACTAAAACGTCCTTCACTGGTGGAGGGCATGAAGAGCAATCATGAGCGACGCATGAGTTCATCTCCATTAATTCGGCAAATTAAGCTCGCTGCGATACCACCCCCAAATCGGAGATGGACGCTCTGCTGATGCACCCGCGGGGCTGGTCGTTCGGGTGGGTCGCGTGCGGCCGGACCGCTAGACGCTCTCGCGGTGGATCGATCGCCTCGCGTCCGGCGGGCCGTAGGGCGCCATCGCGACTGATCGATGCCCTCGGCGATTCGGTCTGCTCACGTCTTCCTCCGCTCGTCCTTTGTGCGTTGACTCTTTTTTTTCAGCGCGAGCTTGGCTATGTTGCTGGGCCTTTGCGCTTCCCTAGCCCAAATGCACCAGGAAGATGCAGCGTCGCCTCAGGCAGCTGCTTCATGGGCCGCATTTTGGATCAGCCCAGTACAAAAAGGTATTGTTTTTTGTTTTTATTCTTTTAGTTCTGTTTTTAAATCTGAATAAATTATAAATTCGAACAAATTTTGAATATAAATAAATTTCTAATAGTTTTTTAAATCTATACAAATTTCAAATTTGAACAAAATTCAAATCCGAACAAAAAATAAATCTGAACAAAAATCAAATCCGAACAAATTTCAAAACCAACAAAATTCAAAACCGAAAAAAATTCAAAATCGAACAAAAAATTAAATCCGAACAAAAAAGAAATATGAACAAAAAATCAAATCCGAACAAATTTCAAAATCGAACAAATTTCAAAAATTGAACAAAAATTCAAATCTAAGCAAATTGAACAAAATTCAGATTCAAACAAAAAATAAAGCCGAGCAAAAATCAAAATTTGAACAAAATTCAAATCCGGACAAAAATCAAATCCACAAAGAAAAAGAAAAAAGTGAACGAATTTTTTTTTGAACCATTTTAAAAAGTGAACAAAAAAAGGTCGGTGAACAAAAATTATTTTTTAACGATTTTAAAAAATGAACAAGAAAGGTTTATGAACGGAACTATCTTTGAACGATTTTAAAATGAACGAAAATTATTTTCGAACGATTTTAAAAAGTGAACAGAAAAATGTCGGTGAACAAAAATTATTTTTGAACAGATTTAAAAAGTGAGCAAAAAATGTTTATGAACGAAAATTATTTTTGAATGATTTTAAAAAGTTAACAAAAACTATTTTTTAATGATTTCAAAATTGAACAGAAAAGTCCAGTAAACGGAAACTATTTTTGAACAATTTTAAAAAATGAACAGAAATGCAGTGTGAACGGAAACTTTTTTTTGAACAATTTTAAAGGTGAACAGAAAAAGCGGTGGCACATAAACTATTTTTGAACGATTTTAAAAGTGAACAGAAAATGGGGGTGACCGGAAAGTTTTTTTGCATGAAATTTAAAAACAGAAAATGGGGGTGAAAAACAAAAGGAAAAAAGAAAAGAAAACAAAAAAAAACAGAAAATAAAAAGTAAAAAAGAAAGAAAATAAATAGGAAAAGAAAAATAAAAAATAAAATGGAAACAGAAAAGAAAACAAAAACAGAAAAAACGAAAATGAAAAAGAAAATGAAAATCATCCAAAAATAAAAAATAAAATGAAAAAGAAAATAAAATGAAAACGTAAAAGAAAAAGAAAAATAAAAAGAAAAAGAAAAAGAAAAAGAAAAAGAAAAAGAAAAACGAAAACAGGAAAAAGAAAAAATAAAAAATAAAAACGGAAACAGAAAAAGAAAAGGAAAAAAGAAAAAGAAAAAAGGAAAAAAAATCGAATGTTGGGCCGGCCCACCAGCGGCGACGCGGGCGTCCCTTTAGGCGACGCAAGCGGGAAGCGTCGCCGCGGGGCGATATAAAGGATTCGCGAGAGCAGCGTCCCTCAGGGGTAATCGGCCCTGTGCGTGAGTTAAGCACAGTCGGACGGCCAGAAACGAGCGTAGATGGAGATCTGACGGTCGAAATTGCCCAGAACGTGAGAGTGGTGTGGTTAGCCTCCTAGATGGCTCAGTTTTAATATCTCTAATGTGTTCTATTTGGTTGCATTGTTGGACTATTTGTTTGTGCGTTTGTATGTTGAACTATTTGTGTGTGCATTTGTATGTTGAACTATGTGGACAAAATAATGTTTGTGCTATTTTTGAATCAAATTTGGACGAAAATCACCGGCTATGGGCGCTTTTTTGAATCATATTTGGCCGAAAATCGCCGGCTGAGGACGGCCTGAGTTCGGCGACTGGAAATCGGACTGGGGACACAACAGCTGAAGATGCCCTTAGAAGTGACGAAGGAAAGGTGACTCTGTTTTCTGTTTTCAAGATGGTGCTTAGAGGTCCGAACGTGTCGAGCGTACTATTTACGGTTACAGGCATGGCACGTGTATTATCGATTCAAAGAACAAATAGTACAGGTGCAGAAACAGAAAAAACTCAACCCGGGTGTCAAAACTATTGGAACTTCACAATCACAGTTTCCTAGTACTACTGTATACGAGCTCATGGTTTCTCGTGCTGTATTTTGGCCTATATACAACGGGAAATGATGCAAGTTGTTTCGGTTTCACGATTGTTTCTGTACGTCCGCTCTACCCATGACGCCCCGCGCCTCGATGCCGTCGATGTCGAAGCCGACGGCGACGGGTGCTACGGCGTGTGGCCGCCTCGCCAGGGAGAACAGAGAGTAGTTACTGCTCTTGCTCAGCCTGTCGTCCCTATTCAGCGCCGCTGCCGCTGCTGACGACGACCTGCGGCTGCGGGCTGCGGCCGTCGTTGACGTCAGCTCCTGGCTCTTGCTCTTCCCGGGAGCACCCCGCTGCCGCCGCATGTACACCTCCTGCAGCATCTCCCGGTCCTCCCTGGTGAGCAGGGCCACCTTGCTGGGCGGAGAGCGGGCGGGGGATCTGCTGCTCGGCGACCTGCCTCCCAGGTGGCTACCGCCGTTGTTGTAGCAGATGAGGCGGTGGAGCCACACCACTAGGTCGAGTATGCACGCATCCGCCTTGTCCTTGTCCGCGTGGTGAAGCGTCTCGATCTTGAGCACCTCGGGGTGGCCGGGTGCCCTCCGCGTCAGATCATTCCTGCTATTGGGAAATAATCAGTCGGCAAAGTCCAGATGAGAATTCTAGCAAACAGGTGAATGGATGGTAGATTTGGCGAGTTGATGACCAGCATCTGTCTCTCACCCTGTGTTTGCCCACTCGCCGACCCATCCGAATCCATGGTGTGCTCTGATACATACAGCAAGCAAATCAACAAGGATGAATAATCAACTAACCATTCCCTAGAAAAGAATCAGTATCTGGTGGAATCTATTTTGTGAAGTTATGCGACAGAAAATGAAGTACCTAGCAGTGTTATTGGCAACAGGGACGATCCATTGCAACGTCTTCTCCATGGAGGATCTGGTCTGGGTGATCGGAACCTACCAAGGAGAAAAGAATGCAGATTTTCAAAAATTAGCTCCAGGTTCAAGGGTGGCCAATGTAGTTTGTAATATACATGGAGCCATGCTACTTTTTGTAGAGAATCCATGGAGATACCTCTTGAGACTCTGAGCAAGTTTGCAGTCGCGTTCGGAGAGCAGACTTGACATTTGGAGGCAGCCCTTGATACAGCGAGTCTCGTGTGCTTTGTGGGGGAACAGAGCTCCGGGAAACCTTAGATTACCAAATAAAAAGAGTTTGAGTAAACTGTTTCCAGGACTGTTCAACAAGAAATGGTCCTACTTGGAGATAATACTGGGTATTTCATTCAAAGTATGTAACAGTTACACAGCTGCTACAATTAGAACTACTCACACTTGGACATAGGGCTGGTAACTAGTGACACTGCTACCATTCCATGACTCGGATACAACTACAATTATTCAGCGCAAAGGAACAGATTTGTGATTGTGCAAAGGCTGACCTTCAGGCTACAAAAAACTGGAGTTGCAACAGAAACCTCTGTGGTTTAAAGAAAGAGCTGCGACCTAATCGGCTTTCTGAACACTAGTCTTTATCATGTAGTTTATGTCTTGGTCCCATAAGTCGGGATTAAATATGAAATCTGCTTTTTCCTTACAAGTATTGTGGACATACTTGAGCTCCTACTTTCAGAAAATATGTGAGACCATTTAGCATTAGTTCTATTTTCTCGAGAATATTTAGCATTAGTTTTGAACATGAACTATCAAATATAGCACCATACTTGCAAGGTTAGGAGAAGAAAGAAAGAGGTGGCACAAGATATGTGTAACCGGAAGAAACTTACGATGTTGTCAATCTGCGAAATGATATTTGCATAGTGCAGCGACAGGCCAGCTGATCCTAACGTCTGATGGCTCTCCAAAGATCCGTCCAACTGTACAACTCCATCTACAGGAACCACAAAAACAAATACAAAACCATAGTAACAGGGTTATTACATGATCAATGTATAAATAACAAACACTGTGTTTGAAACTAATAAATAATATATGGCAGTGTGCATCAACGATGCAGAGGCCGAGGGTTATCCTCCTTTAAAAAAAATGTCTGAATAACAAGAATGAGCAATTAGGTAATACCACAAGGCCCAAAGGCATCTCGAATCTCAACATGTAAGCAATGAACAATTTCTACAAGCTTCTCCATGACCTGACAATAGGAGGGAATTTGCATGATTCAGATTATGAGACCCGTTAAGCACAAAGGACTGGAAAGTTATGGCTATCATATGATTCATTTTATTCAAAATTAAAGTAAAAACTACTTACATCGTCGAGTATCTTATTCCAAAGGGATTTTTTCTTCAAGTTCTGTACATGCTTCCTTTGGCTCTTCAGTTCTTGTCTTATAATCTGAACAGTGTCCCCTGATGATCAATTGCAGTCATAAGTTTCTGTTGGAAAAATACCGCTGGCTTCAGAGGTATCGATGATGAAAGATATACCTCTTTCAAATACAACGGACTGTTTCTCCTCCTCCAGTTTACGGCGATAATCTTGCTCGAACCTATCTAATGCATGCAATTCATGGTAGAGATCCTATGAGTCAAAAAAAAAAGGAGCAACTGCATCAGGAAAGCTAGAATGAATAGTCAAACTTAGCGAAAGGGGCAAAAGATGCGCAGAAAGATTGCAGTTAATGCAAACATCACCATACACTGTTTTCTATTCAGTCAAGCTAATAAAACACACTTCATAGTGTAATGCACTCACAGCAGTGTGCCGAACAAGGGTCATCAGCTGCCGCATCTCTGCTTTTGCTGTTTCTTTTAAGTTTGGCTGGGGTATAATTTCAGATTCTAGCCTGGAAACAGAAAAGACAGCGGAACCAGGCTCGTCAAACTTCGATACCATGTCAATCGCTCAGGCATAGAAAACTGTGAGTGATCACCTACTTGGAAAAGTAGCGATCAAGGTTGTGCCACTGGGGATCCTTGCAACGGTTACCAAATCTGATCACCTCTCGCGAGAACACTCTGAGCTCTTGCCTGGTGAAAGAGCCAAATTAAAACCAGGATGTGGAACATTTCATTTTTGCAACATGAAAGTTGCAGTAACCACATAGGGTAAACTACAACACGCTTAAGAGAATAATAAGAATCAATGTATATGGGGCAAACCTCTTGTCAGCTGCGGCGATCCTCATCAGCACATCCACGTCGCTCGAGACTAGACACTGTACGCCTTGTGATCGGAGCACGGTCTCCTTCAGATACTTCTGGTTCTCTTTGGACATAGACTGCATGAGGCTCATGCCCTTCACGATTGTATTGGCGACCTCGAATGCGAGGATTGACACACGGTTCCCCTTCGCCGCCGGCCCGGACACGAACCCACCTCCTCCGGGGCTCAAGCTTGACATGCTGCTGCTCAGTGTGTCTAGAACCTGCACTGCTGACGTGCTCGCTCTACCAAACACTGAGGCTCTGTCCGAGACCTTCAAAAGGAAGAAAGGATGCAATGTCAGAATGCACCAAAAATGATGGCTTGGATTAACCTGAAAAATGCTGCAGGCAGTGTATTAATTAACCCAATGTAGAGTCGGAGTGCCAAAACAGAACTGGATATTTACAGAATATTATGTATGATCGGGTTACGGTTCATGCTTCCATATTTTCTCCAGTTTAGCTGCTTGATGATTCTTAGCCTGGGTAAAAGTAAGACTTGCCTTGCCAGAGGTGCTTAGCCTGGGCTTCGCGGCCTTGTTCTTCTCCGATGAGGCTCGAATCAAGTGCGACTCTTTGGAAACCGATCGGCGAGCCTTGCCGCTGGTGGACGGGGGCGAGCCCTTCCCCTTATCGGGGAAGCTCAGCCCATCGGGCTCCATTGTGTCCTCGATCGGCGTAGTCTTGTTCTTGCCATGCGCCTTGCCGGCGGCCGCCGAGAAGGCCTTGAAGTCCTGCTCAACCACGAAGCCAGAGAAGGCCCTGAACGAGAGCTCCAGCGGCGACCTGTCTCCGGCGATCCCCGCCGAGCACACGCCGCCCATGGCAGGCAATGCCGACGACGCGACTGAACACCTGCGGACTAGATGCGGAATTGAAGGGGATCGCAACAGGAATCCGTCGACGGCGGCCACGAAGAAGTCAGCAATCCAAGCCTTGGCGTTGACGAGGCGCCAACTGACACGAGAAGAAGACCAAACGAAGGGGAAGATGAACAACTATCCGGCCATGTAGCACCGGCCGAAGGGAAGAGGACAGGGCCGCCAAACGCGGCGGAAATTCTCCCGTCGATTAGTCAAGGAAGCCGGCGTCGGAGACAGAGGGGCAGATTAAAAATGAACAAGAACAGCAGATTATATCTTGTCGACGCGTGACAGGTGCCCGAGAAATCTTGGCGCGATGGCAGCGCCCGCGGCACGGCGCAGGCGACAGGTACGTCTCACCGGCGGCGTGATGGCGGCCGGACGGGGCGGGGGTAGGAGGTAGGAATCCAGTGCTTTTCGGTGGTTATTCCGATGTGGATTTGATCGATCGGAGAGACGGCCGTGTTTCTTTCCGGTTTGGTGCGCGACAACTTTTTAAATTTGTTTCTAGAGAGAAGAAAAAAAGGAGTGGGGGTGGGAAATGACAAAGTCCACGCTTGGGAGAGGGTTTATTAATTGGTACGGCCTGTCAGCCCACTGCAGCTGTGACTTTTGGTGTGGGTTTGACTTTGGGCGCTTTGTCGACTATCCCCTTGTTTTGTTCAGCCTTCAGCGGCTGCTCGGAGCACGAATAGTCGTGTGTCCACTTGCGGTCTCTTCGTGGCAAAGAATGGGAGGCAGAGAGATGGAGCAAATTGCACAACCTTTCAACTGGTAAGGATAAAGTAGATGTAGATGATCCAAAAGTTTTTGTCCGATGTTTCACCGCAAGACAATTAGATAGCAAATCTTGTAATCACAGCATCAATCCGCGCAACCTAAAGATGAGGAAAAAAATTAGTGCACAACGTGTATATGAACAACACGCCTCACACCAAGGCACGATAATCATTTATCACACAAGAACCTCACGAAATTATCACTTTATTCGATAAATAGCAGCGCCGTCCCCGGAGGGATGAACACAGTGTTCAAAACCCTAAAATTCAACCTAAGATACATGGTCGACGGCCAAACCCTTCTTATGGGTGACTTCAACCCTAATTCGGTTGGGACAGACCCCAAACCGATCTAAGACCCAAACCCGGTCAAACCAAACCTTAAACCAACTTTAAAACAAAATTCACGTAGTATCCTGGGCTAAGTCCAGGCTATGTCCTGGACGAGCGAAACTGCAACTTTTCACAGGTATTCTGAAATTCGGTTTCACCTCCTCCTTCTTCGGTTCTGCCTTAGACTTATTATTGCATGTCATTGGTTGTCCTGCCATTCAACCTTTGATAGGATGCCCTCATCGTCCTCCCCTCCTTGTAAAGGTGTTGTCATCAACGCTAGAAGATCTTCTCCAACAGGTGGCTTCAGATTACCAACATCGTCATGCTTCTTCTCCATCTTCAAATCTTGCTAACCTTCCACACCCCACCTTCTCCCTCTCGGCTAGCTGAACTTGACATGGTACTTTGTGTCTCCTTTCTTCGCCATATACGGTTGGATTGGGGCACCACCACCTTTTTCTTTGCAACACTTGATGGAACCATGTTGATGTGTATCTTCCTCATACGACCCTTCAAAACAGGAGCAAAGCCCGGGCCACACAACTGACGAACACATCCATCCTTGCCTTTCTGCATACGCACAGCTGCTCCAACTCTCCGCACAGCAGGTCTAACAAAAATGTAGCAACCACCCGCGCCTCCATATGCACCGATCCATGATCATTACAAATATCTTAGGCCTGAACACCTTTGTCGACACAAACTGGAAGTGTAGAACACGCTGCCACATCTGTTTGTTCACCACTAAGAGGCTTGTCTTCAATCTGGTCACCAACATGCACGACACTAGACTTGTCATCTACTGCACGGATGAATCAATATGAGTATTGATTCTCCCTGCATCTTGCACCTCTTTGTGAAGCTTGATTGTCCTCGGTTGCGGCGTCATCTTATGCACTTTCTCCTTGCGCACAATTAACACCACATCACACTGGATCTTTTCATTTGTCATAAGCTTGAACATTCGCTATTTGCCATCATGCTTGAAGGTATATGTATTTGATCTCCCAGCATGCATAGCATTGCGATCATACTGCAATGGACACCCAAGTAGCAATCCACATACCTCTAATGGCAATACATCACACTCCACCTCATCAGCATGCTCACCAACTATAAATGGCACACACACTATGTATAACCTTTAGCATACCGCAACTATTCAACCACTCTAGATGCTTAAGTTCGGGAATACGCCATGTGGACAATCCCAATGATGCCACCCTTGCCTTTCTTATGCCATTGGTAGAATTATCACCATCGATCATCAGCTTGCACGCCTTGTCCTTGATCATACACTGCATCTAAATAAATTCCAATACTGTCCTCTATAAGTTGTTGTGCAAGTATAATCACTTACCCGCTTGAGTTGCATGTTGAGCTCACTCAACGGTACATCTTCTTCCACCTTGTCAAGAGCAACTATTTTCACCTCCACATGAGCTATGACTGGCGCTACCTTGATGACATCAACCACCTGAACAGTTGCCTTATCCCCGTAATTTGACTTGGATCTCCGTGCCATACGCTGTGCAATGAACTCCATAAGATTCTCACATTTATATCGAATATCCTGCAACTGTGTGTTTTACTTGTCATCCCGCACAAGCTTTCTCGAACTCTTCTCCCTAATTGAATCATAATCTACTGCAGTAGGCCTTTGTCGTTACGCCATAAAACCTCGTCGCGGTGGACTCGGTGGTCGCGGCAGCATCAGACTATGATGTCGTTCACGTACGACCAATAGCACAAAAGGCCATGATGTAAACCAATTGGTTTACAGTCTGACGTGGGTGTACCCTTCGGGTGCTCCACCACGAGGATGCCTGGTGCACGTACAAGCTAAGGCCCATGGATAAGCCGGGAATCCACGATCAAGGCCCACGAAGGGGGCCCGAGAAGCTGGCGTATGCCCCAAGATTAGTAAAACCTAAGTCGGTAGAAACCTACCTTACCTGTAAACCTAGTTGGTTGCGAATACCCGGGACCCAGCCTCCTATATAAAGGCTGGGAGGGCCGCCGATCTAGGGCACGCAATACTCAAACCACCAAATCCTAGCGAGATTGCCATCTCGCCGGAACACCATTGTACACCTCATACATTAATAATCAGACAAGAAGAAAGTAGGGTGTTACCCTCCGGGGCCTGAACCTAGGTAAACCTTGCTTGTCACCCGACGATACTACCAACGCTACCACGTCTCTCCCCCTCAATCTCAACCCTAGGTACCGAACCATGGGATTTGATGTGTTAACACCACGTCAATTGGCGTCGTCTGTGGGAAGATCTAGCGTTGGATCTGCGGTGTCGGCGGCTCCATCGTCAAACGGCAACTCGCCGACTTCATCAACTTCACCAGCAAACAGCAACTCGCCGACGCCATCGACTCCAGAAGCAAACGACAACTCGCCGATTTCATCGATCACCGCACCGATGTACTTCGGCACCATCGGGTTCAACCCGCACTCGCCAGTCGCTCGCCCGGCGTTCGCGGACCTGCACTCAGGTGCGGATCTGACTTTCGGGTGTTTCAACTTTCATGTTAGCTAGTGGGGAACGCATGACCTGACGAACCCGCGTCAACTCGTTGCAATCGCGCATGTGTCTCCATCGACTGCCTCCGCACCGACTGTGGCATCGGCCGCACCTTCATCGACTGCACTTTCGTCGCCTGCATCATCTGCAAAATTCACGCCTTTTCGTTCGTGAAAGAACCGTCTTCCTCGACTGCCTCGCCAAACTCCGCATCGGAATCTTTTGACTCACCCGACGAAGTCGAGAAGGAAGTCGGTTGCGCTTACCAGTACGACAGCGACGAACCACGAGTGCAGCTAGACGACTACATCGACTCCAACAACTCCACCGACAACGGCAGCAATGAGGACCGAGGCAAAATCTCGCATAGCATCCCCTTCCATGTTTGCATGGCTATTGTGGGCAACAGGGCAGACCCTGGAACATCTGAGGCTGCCGCTCGCCGCGAGGCACCAACATATCCCTGGACGGTAACCATGCTAGACAGAAGAACAACGCTTGTCATCACGGAGGAGATGGCGGCCAAAGCAAACAAGGCCATCGAGGAGTGCCTCATAATGCCCGACGACTCGACCCGTGAAGAGCTCGCGACATACCAGTACCTCATGTGGCAAGAAAAACTTCGGCTGAAGAACTACCGTGCAACACTCGACGAACAAAGAAGGCAGGCCAGCGTGTCGAGCGCACGGCGAGCGGGACTATCTATACACTCCACAGGACAGACAGACCCGAGGCATCAGTCCAGGACACGACAAATCTCCGAAAGAGACAGAGCAAACCTAACCCGCAACTTGGACCTCTCGTTCATGACGCATGACGAAGAAGGGATCCCTATCCCCAAGACAGCCATGGGAGCCCTGCTCTCGGTGGCTACATATCTCAGAACTACACCCGCGGATGATCCCAACACGGCCCCGCATCGACAGCAGATCAAATCGCTCAATTTGGCCGCCGCAGCCATAACACCAGGAGCTGAAACTGCGGGAGGAAACACGCCACATGGAGGAAGCAGAACCCACCGTGTGGGAAGTCCACGACGAGACTTGCAGACTCGCGACGATCGTGACTGAGCCATAACCATCCATGAGGATAGAGACCGCAGACATCGTGACGATGACAGGCGGAGCCGAGGACAACTCGACACTCGCCACCGCCAGGAGGGCGCGGATTTGCGCGACGTCATAACTCAACGTCGAGTCAACAAAACTCGATCCAGAAGATCTTCTCACTCCTCCAGCAATGAATCATACTCTGATGATGAGTTCGAGCCTTGCGGATATTTGTGCTTCAGTCGACGCATCCGCGAGTCTCGGATGCCCAAAGGGTTCAGGCTAACATCCGAAACACCCAAGTTTGACGGCCGCCAAGAACCGTCATCCTGGCTGGAAGACTACAAGATCACAGTCTCCTGTCAACGAGGCACAACGACAACGGCAATGCAATACATCCTGTTGATGCTTGTGGGTTCAGCCCGCGACTGGCTCAAAAGTTTGCCCCGTAGTAAATATGACTCATGGGATACTTTCACGGAGGACTTCGTCAAAAACTTCGCCGTAACATGCGACCGTCCTGCGACATTCGAAGAGCTGCGAGCATGCAAGCAGTGATCGGATGAGTCGCTTCGATCATACATCCGGCGTTGGACCACCATACGCAACTCCGTGGGCACGGTGTCGGAAGACAGAGCGATCGACGCCTTTACACAAGGCCTCGCTAGACGAGACTTTCGTGTGGCACACGGAAGGGAGAAGTCGAGCTCCATCGCCCAGCTCATGAAGGTCGCCAACGAGTGGGCGGACGGAGAAGATTCGGTGCGAGACAAGGACCGTGAGTCACCACACCGTGACAGCAACAGCTGGAGTCGCAGAGATAGCCGCGGCAACGATCGGAGGCAAAAACGCAAATCTCATCATTACGACGACACGGATGGCGCCGAACTAGTGGCGGCTGGTTACGTCGACACTCGCGATGAACGTGACCGTAACGGAGGCCATCAAGACGACCGTAGTGGGAGTCGACAGGAGGACCGTAGAGACAGCCGTGACTATGGTCAGCGCAGCGATGGGTACCGCAAGCGGGAGTGGCGGAAAACCCGCGACGACTGGCAAGATCAGCGCACACCCGCAGAAGAAATAGAGGAAGAGTGCAGATTCCACATGTTCAAGGGTGTGGATGGAAAACTTCACTCAAGCCAACTGTTGAAAGACTTTAGAAAATTCACCAGACTGGCGACTGAGTACGCCCGACGCTTCCACACACTCCTCGCTGCGGCCGCAAACGGAGCTCCTCCAGCACTTCCTGCACCCCCAGCAGCCGGACACATGGCGGGTGCAGTACATCACCAGCCACACATAGAAGCCCCTAGCGCGGCAGGAGATCAATACCCCGAGCCTCGCGGCCAGATGAACATGATACAGAAGGGACGCCCCTCCAACAGGGAGCAAAAACTCATAACTCGCCAAGTCAATTTGGCCACCATGCCTCCTCCTGCTGTGCCCGAGTACCTGAAGGGGTCAGAAACTAGCATCATGTTCTCCCGCGACGATCACCCACCGGCCGTTGTTCATCCAGGGCACGCCGCTTTGATACTCGACGCTCAAATTGGCGGCTTCACCATGTCCAAGGTTTTCATGGACGGAGGGAGTGGAATCAACATATTGTTTGCCGACACTCTTCGCAAAATGAACCACTCAACCAAAAATCTGGCAAAATCAGATAACACCTTCCATGGCATAGTCCCGGGCAAAGCGGTCTACCCGCTCGGCACAGTACAATTCCCAGTAGTCTTTGGCGAGCCGTGATACGTCTCAAACGTACCTATAATTTTTGATGTTCCATGTTGTTATTATACCAATTACTACATGTTTTATTTACACTTCATAGCATTTTTATGCATTTTCTGGGACTAACCTATTAACAAGATGCCAAAGTGCCAGTTCCTGTTTTCTGCTATTTTTCTCTTTGAGAAAAGCTAGTCGCAAAATATTCTCGGAATTGGACGAAAATCAACGTGTGCAAATATCTCATCGGAAGACTCCAGAAGCCAAAAGAGGAGATGGAGAGGGGCCACGAGGCAGCCACGTCACCCTAGGGCGCGGCAGGGGGTGGGACCGCGCCCTGCCCTGGCGTGGCCACCTCGGTTGCCTCCCGACGCCGCACTTCGCCTATATATTCCCGATGTCCCGAAAACCCTAAAAACACCGATCATATTCCACGAAAAGTTCCGTCGTTGCCGCTGTCGTCAACCCTAGATCGGGAGGGTTCTAAAGCTCTTCCCGGCACCCTGCCGGAGGGGAGATCCTCACCGGAGGCCTCCACACCGCCATGCCTGCCTCCGGAGTGATGCGTGAGTAGTTCATCCTTGGACTACGGGTCCATAGCAGTAGCTAGATGGTTGTCTCTCCACCTTGTACCTCCATGTTTAGATCTTGAGAGCTGCCTAATGATACGTCTCAAACGTATCTATAATTTCTGATGTTCCATGTTGATATTATACCAATTGTTACATGTTTTATATACACTTCATAGCATTTTTATGCATTTTCTGGGACTAACCTATTAACAAGATGCCACAGTGCCAGTTCCTGTTTTCTGCTGTTTTTATATTCCAGAAAAGCTATTCTGGAAATATTCTCGGAATTGGACGAAACTTGGACAGAACCTCCTATTTTTCCAACACGAAGACGGAGTCCAGAGGAGAGACGGAGGGCCACGTGGCACCCACACCATGGGGCCGCACGGGCCCCCCTGCCGCGCCGTGGGGTGGTGTGGGGCCCTCGTGGCTCCGCAGCCGCCGCCCTTTCGCCTATTTATTCTTCCCGACGCGAAAACCCTAAAGACCCGAGCCATTATCCACGAAAAGTTCAGAGACGCCGCTGCCGTCAACCCTAGCTCGGGAGGGTTCAGAAGCTCTTCCCGGCACCCTGCCGGAGAGGGGAATCATCACCGGAGGGCTCTACATCACCATGCCTGCCTCCGGAGTGATGCGTGAGTAGTTCATCCTTGGACTACGGGTCCATGGCAGTAGCTAGATGGTTGTCTCTCCACTTTATGCTATCATGTTTAGATCTTGTGAGCTGCCTATCATGATCAAGATCATCTTATTGTAATGCTACATGTTGTGTTTGCTGGGATCCGATGAATATTGAATACTATGTCAAGTTGATTATCAATCTATCTTATATGTTATTTATGATCTTGCATGCTTTCCGTTACTAGTAGATGCTTTGGCCAAGTAGATGCTTGTAACTCCAAGAGTGAGTATTTATGCTAGATAGTGGGTTCATGCCTCCGGTAATCTGGGAGAGTGACAATAACTTCTAAGATTGTGGATGTGCTGTTGCCACTAGGGATAAAATAACCGATGCTTAGCTTAAGGGTACGCCGTTAGGTCTAATGCATTTATTTACTTTACGCACATTACTTAATGTAATTATCCGTTGCTTGCAACTTAATACCAACGGGGAACTCGGTATGACAGCCTGGCAGTGGATTATTAGTCATAGACGTTGTTGGATAACGGTCTATGTATTTTGTCGTAATGCCCACATGAATATCATAGTAATCATCATGTCATATATATGCATTGTCATGCGCTCACTATTTTGTCAATTGCCCAGCTGTAATTTGTTCACCCAGCATGTTAGTTATCTTTTATGGAGAGACACCAGTAGTGAACTGTGGACCCCGGTCCATTCTTTTACACTGATAATACAACCAACTGCAAACACTGTTCCTTTTTATTCTCTGCAATTTACTACTGTTTTCCACACCATACGTTTAATCCTTTGTTTTCAGCAAGCCGGTGAGACTGACAACCTCACTGTTTCGTTGGGGCAAAGTAGTTTGATTGTGTTGTGTGCAGGTTCCACGTCAGCGCGCCACTGACAACCTTCCGAAGTGATTTCTTGCTCCTACTGGTTCGATTAAACCTTGGTTTCATACTGAGGAAAACTGCTGCTATACTGCATCATACCTTCCTCTTGGGGTCTCCCAACGAACATGTGATCCACGCAATCAAGCATATTTTCTGGCGCCGTTGCCGGGGAGCAGAAGCACTTCGGTTCAGAAATCTCCTTGCATCCCTTCCACACGCCATATTTTCTGACGCCATATTGGGGAGCAAGAGGATTTCTGCAAGGGGAGTTTCACGCTTCCAATCTCTTTACTTTGTTATTGTCTTGCTTAGTTTATTTTTATCTTGTCTTGTTTGCTTTATTTATCAAAAACACACAAAAAATAGTTACTTGCATCTAGTTTATTTCGGTTTGTTATTATGTCTAGTTGTTTATTTGCTATCAATGGCTTATCTCTATGAAACTAGATCTTGTTGGCAAGGTGGGTCCACTGAGGATGAACGAAGATATTATAGGAATTACCGCTTGTCACAAAAAGGGATGTACTTATGGAAAATCTTAAATCAACTAGAGGAATATGCTAGAAATTTATGCTTTATATTTGGCAAATCTTTTTGCTTTAATGAATCTGATTGTTATAGGAAGTCCAAACATTTTTCTTTCCAATGTGCTTGTAATGATAATGAAACCTTAGCTTCTTATGTTAAAGGTTACTATAATGGGTATGAGGTGGAATGAATTGAAGAATTTATTGTTTTTAAGGTGCCCTTGAAATTAGTTCTTATCTTGAGCATAAAATTGATGCCCCTTATAAATCTGAAAGTTTTGGCATACTTAAATATTGTTATGATACCTACAAGGATAATAATTCTTATATTACTGAACATCTTAAGAGGATGTTTCCTCCAAAAGATGAAACTTATGCCTTGCAGGAACCTGTGGAAGAAGAAATTGCTGAAGCTGAAAGCTCATTGGATGAAAAAGAGGAGGAGAGTGAAGAACAAAAGGAGGATCTACCTTCTAATGATAGTAACTCTTTAACTCTTACATTATATGATTGCCCTCCGTGCCTACCTAAGGAGGAAGAATGCTATATTGTTGAATGTCATGATTCTATTGAAATATCTCCTTTTGATAAATTTGAAGTAGACAACTCCTTGACTCAAGAAAAGGAAATTGCAGAAAGTAAAAATGTGCTCCCTAATGTCTTATATGATAATGCTCTTGATGATGGTCCTATATTGCCTAATGATATTTGTTATACTATTATTGTCAAAAGTGGGTTTAATGACCCCACTGTTTTTGAGCTTAATAAAAATTATGTGTTTGTAGATCATGAAAAGCATGCTTTATGTGATAGTTATATTGTTGAGTTTGTTCATGATGCTACTGAAAGTTATTATGAGAGAGGAAAATATGGTTGTAAAAGTTTTCAAGTCACTAAAACACCTCTCTTTATGTTGAAAGTTTTGAAGTTTATTTGTTTCATCTTTCTATGCTAGTTGCTTTATGCTTCAATAATTTATTTTGTTACAAGATTCCTTTGCATAGAAGTGGGTTAGACTTAAATGTGTTTGATATTTGCCTCTTGATGCTCTCTTTGTTTTTCAACTCTTATTCTTATGAGAGCATCATTAAAATCTTCAAGCCTAGCTAAAAGGCATTAAAGAAAGCGCTTTTGGGAGGCAACCCATTATCTTTTGTTTTCAGTTTTTAGTCAAGGAGTTGTTTACTTCTGTAACAATTCCTTTGTATCTTTATTTTATCGCATTGTTGTGCCAAGTATTGCCTCTAATAGGAAGATGATGCTAGATTTGGATTTCTGCGCAGGAACAGATTTCTGCTGTTCACCGTTTTAATTCTGTAAAATCACAGAAAAATTATTTAAATCTAAATTTTTGTGCGTGATCCTCAGATATGTACGCATCTTTCGTTAGTTTAAAGTTTTTCGATCTGAGCAACGTAAGTGCCTCGAAAAAATTCGTCTTTGCGGACTGTTCTGTTTAGACAGATTCTGTCTTTTATTTTTCGCATTCTCTCTTTTACTAGTGTTGAGTGGAATTCTTTTTTAGGGTGAAGAGCTTCACATAACATCAGTGGCAGTAGCTAATGTTAAAAGTAACGGTCATGTTTGTGTCCTTATAGAACATGTGAGTTTTTGATTGTGCACTAACCCTCTAATGAGAATTACTTTGAGTTTGGTGTGGCGGAAGTTTTCAAGGGTCAAGAGAGAAGGATGATATAATGTGATCAAGAAGAGTGAAGAGCTTAAGCTTGGGGATGCTCCCATGGATCACCCCAGCAATTTCAAGAAGACTCAAGCGTCTAAGCTTGGGGATGCCCAAGGCATCCCCTTCTTCATCAGCAACTTATCAGGTCATCTCTAGTGAAACTATATTTTAATTCTTTCACATCATATGTGCTTTACTTGGAGCGTCTGTGTGCTTTTATTTTCAGTATTTTATTTTTCTTTGGTCAACTTGATTGGACCCCAGCATTCTTGATTGGGAGAGAGACACGCTCCGCTTTTTCATATGAATACTCCTATTCTTCACTTATACTTGTTGAGTATTCTTATCTAGCTATTGCTATGCTTTTAGCTCCTGTTTTGCATGCATCTCTTATTCAGAGCTGTTAGTTCTTTTAAAGAAAGTACTCTCTTGCTTCACTTATAATTGTTTGGAGAGTTTATGTTGAAATAAATTGATTGGTGTTTGGTTGGAACAGAAAATGTTGCATGTGGTAGATGGTATAATGGAAAAAGCTTACATATTCTTGTAGATTGTATTGGATAATTTGATACTTGTCAATTGTTTTGAGTTATCAAGTAGTTCATGTTTAAGCTTTTGTATCATGTAGTTAAAACCTATTAATGAAGAACTACCGTAAAGCTCGTTGAAATTTGGTTTGCATGATTGGTATCTCTAAGGTCTAGATATTTTCTAGTAAAAGGGTTTGGTTAACAAGGAAGACAGTGTAGAGTCTTATAATGCTTGCAATATGTTTTCATATAAGCCTTGCTGTGTCGGTTGATATCCTGTGTTTGCTTCAAATAACCTTGCTAGCCTAAACTCTGTACTGAGAGGGAATGCTTCTCGTGCATCCAAAACCTTGAGCCAAAATCCATGCCATCTGTGTCCACCATAACTACCTATATGTGGTATTTCCTTGCCATTCCAAGTAAATTTTTCATGTGCTACCTTTAAACTATTCAAACTTTATTACTCCTATTTTGTGTCAATGTTTACCAAGCTCATGAGGACGGGGTGGATGTCTTTATGTCAACTGTCAAACAGACTTTACCACCGGACTAGCGGCATATACATCCGCTTATCCATTAATTTTGCAAAAAGAGCTGGCAAATGGGGTGCCCAGTCCCAATTAATTACAACTTTAACCGCTTAATTCTCTTCACATTTTTGCCCTGATTTATCAGTCAAGCAATGACAAACAGTGAAATATCTGCATGTGTAAACAAAAGAGAAAGAGGGATGATCTGCCTTGCTGGTAGAAATAACGTCCTTCATGGGAGCCGCTCTTAAAAGTCTGGTTGGCAGGGGTCATATTGTACTTTCCATTTTCTGATTCGTTGACAATTAACAAACACCTCTCAAAACTTATTTTTACTCTCTATATGATTTCAAAAACTTAAAAAGCTCTAGCACATGATTTAATCCCTGCTTCCCTCTGCGAAGGGCACTTTTATGTTGAGTCAGTTTACCTACTTCTTTCTATCTTAGAAGCAAACACTAGTGTCAACTTTGGTGCAACAATTTTTATATGCTCGTATATTGCACTTATTATATGCTTTGTGTTGACAAATATCCATGAGATATATATGTTGAAAGTTGAAAGCAATTGCTGAAACTTAAATCTTCCTTTGTGTTGGTTAAATACCTTTTACTTAGAATCTATTGCTTTATGAGTTAACTCTTATGCAAAACTCTTTGATGCTTGTCTCGAAAGTACTATTCATGAAAAGTTTTTGCTTATATGATTCAGTTGTTTGCTCATTATCTACTTGCTAGCAAACTATAGACCATTGACCTGGATCACTTCATTCATAACATGTGCTTTACAGTATTATTTGATCAAGATTATGATTGTAGCATGTCACCTCAGAAATTATTTTGTTTTTATCGTTTTACCTACTCGAGGACGAGTAGAACTAAGCTTGGGGATGCTTGATACGTCTCAAACGTATCTATAATTTCTGATGTTCCATGTTGATATTATACCAATTGTTACATGTTTTATATACACTTCATAGCATTTTTATGCATTTTCTGGGACTAACCTATTAACAAGATGCCACAGTGCCAGTTCCTGTTTTCTGCTGTTTTTGTATTCCAGAAAAGCTAGTCTGGAAATATTCTCGGAATTGGACGAAACTTGGACAGAACCTCCTATTTTTCCAACACGAAGACGGAGTCCAGAGGAGAGACGGAGGAGGGCCACGTGGCACCCACACCATGGGGCCGCGCGGCCCCCCTACCCGCCGTGGGGTGGTGTGGGGCCCTCGTGGCTCCGCAGCCGCCGCCCTTTCGCCTATTTATTCTTCCCACGCGAAAACCCTAAAGACCCGAGCCATTATCCACGAAAAGTTCCAGAGACGCCGCCGCCGTCAACCCTAGCTCGGGAGGGTTCAGAAGCTCTTCCCGGCACCCTGCCGGAGAGGGGAATCATCACCGGAGGGCTCTACATCACCATGCCTGCCTCCGGAGTGATGCGTGAGTAGTTCATCCTTGGACTACGGGTCCATGGCAGTAGCTAGATGGTTGTCTCTCCACTTTATGCTATCATGTTTAGATCTTGTGAGCTGCCTATCATGATCAAGATCATCTTATTGTAATGCTACATGTTGTGTTTGCTGGGATCCGATGAATATTGAATACTATGTCAAGTTGATTATCAATCTATCTTATATGTTATTTATGATCTTGCATGCTTTCCGTTACTAGTAGATGCTTTGGCCAAGTAGATGCTTGTAACTCCAAGAGTGAGTATTTATGCTAGATAGTGGGTTCATGCCTCCGGTAATCTGGGAGAGTGACAATAACTTCTAAGATTGTGGATGTGCTGTTGCCACTAGGGATAAAATAACCGATGCTTAGCTTAAGGGTACGCCGTTAGGTCTAATGCATTTATTTACTATACGCACATTACTTAATGCAATTATCCGTTGCTTGCAACTTAATACCAACGGGGAACTCGGTATGACAACCTGGCGGTGGATTATTAGTCATAGACGCTGTTGGATAACGGTCTATGTATTTTGTCGTAATGCCCACATGAATATCATAGTAATCATCATGTCATATATATGCATTGTCATGCGCTCACTATTTTGTCAATTGCCCAGCTGTAATTTGTTCACCCAGCATGTTAGTTATCTTTTATGGAGAGACACCAGTAGTGAACTGTGGACCCTGGTCCATTCTTTTACACTGATAATACAACCAACTGCAAACACTGTTCCTTTTTATTCTCTGCAATTTACTACTGTTTTCCACACCATACGTTTAATCCTTTGTTTTCAGCAAGCCGGTGAGATTGACAACCTCACTGTTTCGTTGGGGCAAAGTAGTTTGATTGTGTTGTGTGCA
The DNA here is from genome assembly GCA_947311845.1 of Poa pratensis. Taxonomy (NCBI): domain Eukaryota; kingdom Viridiplantae; phylum Streptophyta; class Magnoliopsida; order Poales; family Poaceae; genus Poa; species Poa pratensis. The sequence continues at coordinate 11,197,699 of CAMZMU010000125.1, read as the reverse complement.
GGTTCCACGTCAGCGCGCCACTGACAACCTTCCGAAGTGATTTCTTGCTCCTACTGGTTCGATTAAACCTTGGTTTCATACTGAGGGAAAACTGCTGCTATACTGCATCATACCTTCCTTTTGGGGTCTCCCAGCGAACGTGTGATCCACGCAATCACCTAACATGATCAAGATCATCTTATTGTAATGCTACATGTTGTGTTTGCTGGGATCTGATGAATATTGATACTATGAGCAAGTTGTTTATCAATCTATCTATTTATGTTGTTTATGATCTTGCATGCTCTCCGTTGCTAATAGATGCTTTGGCCAAGTAGATGCTTGTAACTCCAAGAGGGAGTATTTATGCTAGATAGTAGGTTCATGCCTCCAGTAATCTGGGCTCGAGATGACAGAAAGGACTAAGGTTGTGGATGTGTTGTTGCCACTAGGGATAAAACAACGATGCATTGTCTACGTGTCATTTGCATTGTTTACATTACACACTTTAATTCATCCAATAATCTGTTGTTTGCAACTCAATACCGGAAGGGGTGCGGATGCTAACCGGAAGGTGGATTATTTAGGCATAGATGCGTTGGATAGCAAGTCTATGCACTTTGTTGTAATGCCCAATTAAATCTCATAATAATCATCTTGTCATATATTGCATTGTCATGCGCTCATTATTTGTCAATTGCCCAGCTGTAATTTGTTTACCCAACATGTTAGTTATCTTTTATGGAGAGACACCACTAGTGAACTGTGCACCCCGGTCCATTTCCTCATACTGATAAAACCACCAACTGCAATTATTTGTTCTCTGTTACTTTCTGCACTCATTACTGTTTTCCACACAATATGTTTAATCATTTGTTTTCAGCAAGCCAGAGAGATTGACAACCTCTCTGTTTCGTTCGGGAAAAGTAGTTTGCTTGTGTTGTGTGCAGGTTCCATGTCAGTTGCGCCGCTGACAACCTTCTGAAGAACCTCCGTGTCCCCCTGGTTCCATGTCAGTTGCAGCCAGAGAGATAGAAAAGCTCCATGATAGTACTAGTAAACTTGGTGAATCTTTTGGAAAAATTAACAGAAGGGTTACTGTTTTAGAAACTAGTGCTATCCATGATAATCAAAATTCTAGGATTGGAGAATTAGAGGAGGTTATTGATACTTTGAGTTCTACTTTTTCCTCACTTAAAACTAAAAAGCAAGAGCATCTATTAGACAAGGGGAAGAAATTCATATATGTGTGCCCAAAGTACCTAAACCGAAACCAACATTTGCTGATTTGTTTGAAACTGAGAAAGAATTTTGTGGATTAGTTAATGAATCATGCAATGGTTTGTTTAAATTTTCTTCTCAAGAATCCCCTAAACTTAAAAATGCAAGCAGTGTTTTTGATGAAGCTTTTGATGATGTTGATGTTTCTAGTCTTGACAATACTTGATTCATGTTTCATGCCTAGCTAAAAGGCATTAAAGAGAAGCGCTTATGGGAGGCAACCCATTGTTTTTACTTTCTGTTATTTTTGTTTTTTGTGTCAAGGATCTTGTTTACTTCTGTAAAAACTCCTTTGTATCTTTTATTTGCTGTTCTGTTGTGCCAAGAAAAGTCTCTTATGACAAGATGGTACCTATATTTGGATTACTGCACAGGAACAGATTTCTGAAACGTCCCGTTTCTCGCCGTAGAAAAGCAGAAAATTTTGAAAAAATCTGCCAATTTTTTTGCATGTTCCTGAGATATGTACGCAACTTTCGTACGACTAAAGTTTTTCGATTTGAGCGACGTAAGTGTCCCTCAAAAATCATCTTTACGGACTATTCTGGTTTTGACAGATTCTGTCTTTGTTTTGCATTCTATCTTTTACAAGTGTTGAGTGGTTTCTTTTAAGGTGAAAGAGCATCACTTAAGCCTAGTAATAGTAGCTAATGTTTGAAAATGATTGCTTATGAATTTGTGTCCTTACAGAATCAAGTGAGATTATTTGTTTTGATGCACTAACCCGCTAATGAGAAAAATGTTGAGTTTTGGTGTGAAGGAAGTTTTCAAGTGTTAAGAGAGGAGGATGATATTATAAGATCAAGAAGAGTGAAAAGATTAATCTTGGGGAAACTCCCATGGATCTCCCCAATATATTCAAGAAGACTCAAGCGTCTAAGCTTGGGGATGCCTTGGGCAACCCCTTCTTCATCAACAAACTATCAGGTCATCTCTAGTGAGACTATATTTTTATTTCTTCACATTATATGTACTTTTCTTGGAGCATCAGTGTGCTTTTGTTTTCAGTTTGTTTTTGTTTTGTTTGCTGCTCTATACTTGTTGGATCCTAGCACTCTTGTTTGGGAGAGAGACACGCTCCGCTTTTTCATTGGAATACTCTTGTTCTTCACTTATATTTGTTGAGTATTCTTGTCTAGCTACTGCTAAAGCTTCTATCTCTCTGTTTTCATATATCTCTCGTCAGAGCTATTAGTTTCTTTTGAAGAAAATACTCTCTTGCTTCACTTATATTTGCTTCGAGAGTTGTTCAAATAAGTTGATTGGTGTTTGGTTGGAACCGAAAATGTTATGCATGTGGTAGTGGTATAAAATGCTTACATAAGTCTTGTAGATCATCGTCTTGAGTAATTTGATACTTGTCAATTGTTTTGAGTTACCAAGTAAGTAATGTTTAGACTTGTGCATCATGTAAGTAAAGGCTATTAGTGAAGAACTATTGTAAAGCTTGTTGATATTTGATTTGTATCATTGGTAGTTCCAAAGTCTAGATATTTTCTAGTGAAATGTTTTGGTTAACAAGGAAGACAATGAGGAGTCTTGTAATTTTTCAAGCATGTTTTTTATATGAGTTCTTGCTGTACCGGTTGACAGTCTGTGTTCACTTAAATAACCTTGCTAGCCTAAACTCTGTACTAAGCGGGAATGCTGCTTGTGCATCCAAAACCCTTTAGCCAAAATCCATGCCATCTGTGTCCACCATAACTACCTATTATGTGGTATTTTCCTGCCATTCCAAGTAAATTTTTCATGTGCTACCTTTAAAATATTCAAAACTGTTACAACTCCTTTTTGTGTCACTGTTTACAAGCTCATGAGGATATGGTAGATGGTCTTTATTTCACTTGTTGATCAGACTTTACACCTGGACTAGTGGCATATACATCCGATTATCCAATAATTTTGCAAAAAGAGCTGGCAACGGGGTGCCCAGTCTCAATTAATTACAACTTTAACCATTAATTCTCTTCACATCTTTTTGCCCCTGAGAAATCAGTCAAGCAATGTTCATAAGTCTGTAAACAAAAGAGAATGAGGGATGATCTACCCGCTGGTAGAAATAACATCCTTCATGGGAGCCGCTCTTGTAAGGTCTGGTTAACTTGTGACTTAAAGTATTGTCTATTTACTAATTTGTTGACCACTAACACACACCTCTCAAAATATATTTTTATACTCTCTATATGCTTTCAAAAACTTAAAAAGCTCTAGCACATGATTTAATCCCTGCTTCCCTCTGCGAAGGGTCTTTCTTTTACTTTATTGTTGAGTCAGTTTTCCTACTTCTTTCTATCTCCACAAGCAAACACTAGTGTCAACTTTGGTACAACGGTTGTTATATAATGATATGTTTGACTTATTGCATTACTTTGCCTTGACAATATCCATGAGATAAATATGTTAAAGTTGAAGCTAGTGCTGAAACTAAATCTTCCTTTGTGTTAGTCAAACACTTTCATTTAGAATCTACTGCTTTGTGAGCTAACTTTTATGCAAACTCTTATAGCTCCATTGTCTCCAAAGTATTATTCATCAAAGTTTGCACTCGTATGATTCATTTTGTTTACTCCTTGTTTACTTGTTAGCAAACTATAGACCATTGACTTGGATCACTTCATTCAGTTCATGTGCTTTGCATTACTATTTGATCAAGATTATGTTGGTAGCATGTCACTTCAAAAATTATGTTGTTTTTATCGTTTACCTACCCCAGGACGAGAAGGAACTAAGCTTGGGGATGCTTGATACGTCTCAAACGTATCTATAATTTTTGATGTTCCATGCTGTTATTATACCAATTACTACATGTTTTATTTACACTTCATTGCATTTTTATGCATTTTCTGGGACTAACCTATTAACAAGATGCCGAAGTGCCAGTTCCTGTTTTCTGCTGTTTTTCTCTTTCAGAAAAGCTAGTCGCAAAATATTCTCGGAATTGGACAAAAATCAACGTGTGCAAATATCTCATCGGAAGACTCCAGAAGCCAGAAGGGGAGACAGAGTGGGGCCACGAGGCAGCCACGCCACCCTAGGGCGCGGCAGGGGTGGGCCCGCGCCCTGCCCTGGCGTGGCCACCTCGGTTGCCTCCCGATGCCGCCCTTTCGCCTATATATTTCCGATGTCCCGAAAACCCTAAAAACACCGATCATATTCCACGAAAAGTTCCGTCGCCGCCGCCGTCGTCAACCCTAGATCAGGAGGGTTCTGAAGCTCTTCCCGGCACCCTGCCGGAGGGGAGATCATCAGCGGAGGCCTCTACACCGCCATGCCTGCCTCCGGAGTGATGCGTGAGTAGTTCATCCTTGGACTACGGGTCCATAGCAGTAGCTAGATGGTTGTCTCTCCACATTGTACCTCCATGTTTAGATTTTGTGAGCTGCCTAACATGATCAAGATCATCTTATTGTAATGCTACATTTTGTGTTTGCTGGGATCCGATGAATATTGATACTATGAGCAAGTTGTTTATCAATCTATCTATTTATGTTGTTTATGATCTTGCATGCTCTCCGTTGCTAGTAGATGCTTTGGCCAAGTAGATGCGTGTAACTCCAAGAGGGAGTATTTATGCTAGATAATGGGTTCATGCATCCAGTAATCTGGGCTCGAGATGACATAAACGACTAAGGTTGTGGATGTGTGTTGCCACTAGGGTTAAAACAATGACGCATTGTCTACTTGTCATTTGCATTGATTACATTACACACTTTACTTCATGCAATAATCTGTTGTTTGCAACTCAATATCGGAGGGGGTGCGGATGCTAACCGGAAGGTGGATTATTTAGGCATAGATGCGTTGGATAGCAAGTCTATGTACTTTGTTGAAATGCCCAATTAAATCTCATAATAATCATCTTGTCATATATTGCATTGTCATGCGCTCATTATTTGTCAATTGCCCAGCTGTAATTTGTTTACCCAACATGTTAGTTATCTTTTATGGAGAGACACCACTAGTGAACTGTGCACCCCGGTCCATTTCCTCATACTGATAAAACCACCAACTGCAATCATTTGTTCTCTGTTACTTTCTGCACTCATTACTGTTTTCCACACAATATGTTTAATCATTTGTTTTCAGCAAGCCAGAGAGATTGACAACCTCTCTGTTTCGTTCGGGAAAAGTAGTTTGCTTGTGTTGTGTGCAGGTTCCATGTCAGTTGCGCCGCTGACAACCTTCTGAAGAACCTCCGTGTCCCCCTGGTTCCATGTCAGTTGCAGCCAGAGAGATAGAAAAGCTCCATGATAGTACTAGTAAACTTGGTGAATCTTTGGAAAAATTAACAGAAGGGTTACTGTTTTAGAAACTAGTGCTATCCATGATAATCAAAATTCTAGGATTGGAGAATTAGAGGAGGTTATTGATACTTTGAGTTCTACTTTTTCCTCACTTAAAACTAAAAAGCAAGAGCATCTATTAGACAAGGGGAAGAAATTCATATATGTGTGCCCAAAGTACCTAAACCGAAACCAACATTTGCTGATTTGTTTGAAACTGAGAAAGAATTTTGTGGATTAGTTAATGAATCATGCAATGGTTTGTTTAAATTTTCTTCTCAAGAATCCCCTAAACTTAAAAATGCAAGCTGTGTTTTTGATGAAGCTTTTGATGATGTTGATGTTTCTAGTCTGTTCCTTTTTATTCTCTGCAATTTACTACTGTTTTCCACACCATACGTTTAATCCTTTGTTTTCAGCAAGCCGGTGAGATTGACAACCTCACTGTTTCGTTGGGGCAAAGTAGTTTGATTGTGTTGTGTGCAGGTTCCACGTCAGCGCGCCACTGACAACCTTCCGAAGTGATTTCTTGCTCCTACTGGTTCGATTAAACCTTGGTTTCATACTGAGGGAAAACTGCTGCTATACTGCATCATACCTTCCTTTTGGGATCTCCCAGCGAACGTGTGATCCACGCAATCACCTAACATGATCAAGATCATCTTATTGTAATGCTACATGTTGTGTTTGCTGGGATCTGATGAATATTGATACTATGAGCAAGTTGTTTATCAATCTATCTATTTATGTTGTTTATGATCTTGCATGCTCTCCGTTGCTAATAGATGCTTTGGCCAAGTAGATGCTTGTAACTCCAAGAGGGAGTATTTATGCTAGATAGTAGGTTCATGCCTCCAGTAATCTGGGCTCGAGATGACAGAAAGGACTAAGGTTGTGGATGTGTTGTTGCCACTAGGGATAAAACAACGATGCATTGTCTACGTGTCATTTGCATTGTTTACATTACACACTTTAATTCATCCAATAATCTGTTGTTTGCAACTCAATACCGGAAGGGGTGCGGATGCTAACCGGAAGGTGGATTATTTAGGCATAGATGCGTTGGATAGCAAGTCTATGCACTTTGTTGTAATGCCCAATTAAATCTCATAATAATCATCTTGTCATATATTGCATTGTCATGCGCTCATTATTTGTCAATTGCCCAGCTGTAATTTGTTTACCCAACATGTTAGTTATCTTTTATGGAGAGACACCACTAGTGAACTGTGGACCCCGGTCCATTTCCTCATACTATAAAACCACCAACTGCAATCATTTGTTCTCTGTTACTTTCTGCACTCATTACTGTTTTCCATACAATACGTTTAATCCTTTGTTTTCAGCAAGCCGGAGAGATTGACAACCTCTCTATTTCGTTGGGGCAAAGTAGTTTGCTTGTGTTGTGTGCAGGTTCCACGTCAGTTGCACTGCTGACAACCTTCTGAAGAACCTCCGTGTCCTCCTGGTTCGATAAACCTTCGTCATATTTCAAGGGAAAACTGCTGCTGCACTACATCATACCTTCCTCTTGGGGTCTCCCAACGAACGTGTGTTGTCATGGTCAACAAGAAGATCTTCTGGTGCTGTTGCTGGGAAGTAATAAAACACTCTACCGTTAACACGCCATCAAGCCGGGAAACTTCAGGACAGAGAAGATCGATTTCGAAGTCGTCGACTGGAAGAAACAATATCACGGCATCCTTGGGCACCCGACGTTCGCTCGGTTCATGGTGGTCCCGCACTACGCTTACCTTAAGCTGAAGATGCCGGGACCCAATGGTGTCATCACGGTGAGCGGAAACTTCCAGCGCTCGGATAGCTGCAACAGGGAGTTCAGCAAAATATCCGAGATGTTCGGCATGCAGGAGCAACTCGTCGATCTCTCCCTCACCAACGACCGCACACTTTTTCCTGAAGCCAAAAAATTGGCTCCCGACAGTGCCTTCAACGCTACAAACGATACAAGGTCACATCAGGTGCACTCGACAGATCCTTTGAAGATGGTCAACGTGTCATCAAGTCTAACTCCCGCATAGGAAGGCGCGCTCGTCAACTTCCTCCGTGAGAACTGGGAAATCTTTGCCTGGTGTCCAGCCGACATACCAGGTATTCCCAGGGAATTTGCCGAGCACTCCCTTCAGCTATTTCCAGACACTCGACCTGTGAAGCAGACGATGCGTCGATTCTCCGAACCAAAGCGTGAAGCCATCGGTTAGGAAGTCGACAGGTTACTCGCAGCCAAATTTATTCGCGAGATCAAAAAATCAGACTGGGTGTCAAATCCCGTCCTTGTACCAAAAAAGAACTCAGACATACTTCGTATGTGTGTCGACTTCACATCCCTGAACAAGTGTTGTCCTAAAGACCACTTCCCGCTACCCCGCATCGACCAGATAGTCGACTCAACTACGGGTTGCGCGCGTCTATCCTTCCTGGATGCCTACTCGGGCTACAACCAGATAAGGATGAGGGTCGAAGATGAGGACAAGACAACATTCATAGCGCCATACGGCGTCTACTGCTACACCACAATGCCCTTCAGGCTCAAGAACGCGGGTGCTACGTACCAGTGCATGATGCGAAACTGCCTCAGGGAGCAGATCAGACGCAACGTCCAGGTCTATGCTGACGATATCGTCATCAAAACAAAGAGGGAGGACACGCTCCTCAAAGACCTACGCGAGACATTCGCCAACCTCAAGCACTACCATATCAAGCTAAACTCTAAGAAGTGTGTCTTTGGCGTGCCAGCCGGACAGCTCCTAGGATACCTTGTTTCGGCTCGAGGCCGACCCGGAGAAGATACAAGCTATCTTAACCATGTCACAGCCGACCAAACTTCGAGAAGTGCAGAGGCTAGCAGGTCGGTTGGCTGCACTTAGTCGATTCATTAGCAAGCTCGGTGAAAAAGCACTCCCGTTCTATCAGCTGATGAAGAAGTCAGAAAAAATCGAGTGGACGCCAGAAGCTCCAGCAACCTTCATCGACCTCAAGCGTGCACTCACAACCCCCTAGTCTTGGTCGCGCCTCGGGAGCAGGAGCCGCTATATTTATATGTCTCTGCCACCAACAGGGTGGTCAGCACCGTGCTTGTGGTTGAGCGCGCGGAAGAAGGTCACGCCCATGGCGTGCAGAGACCCGTCTACTACCTCAGTGAGGTTCTTTCCATATCAAAACAGCGGTACCCGCACTATCAAAAGCTGGCTTACGCCGTATTCATGTTATCGCGCAAGGTCGCGCATTACTTCGCCGAGCACCCGATAACTGTTGTTAGCTCGGCAGCACTCGGTGACATACTTACCAACCCCGACGCAACCGGACGAGTCGCCAAGTGGGTCATCGAGCTGGGACCTCGAGATATCAAGTATGAGCACCCGAAAGGAATCAAGGCGCAGGTACTTCCTGACTTCACCACCGAGTGGATCGAGGCCCAGCTGGCAGGAGTCCCGGATGTGTCCAACTCCTAGACCATGTACTTTGATGGGTCGAAGAAGCATGAAGGTGCAGGCGCAGGCGTCGTACTCATATCACCAAAAGGGGACAAGATCCGCTACGTCTTGCAGATGGATTTTTCAAAACCCTCCTGACAAGGATATACATCTCGGGTACCCTACCGTGAGGGTACCTAGTGCACGTGATGACTAGAAGCCCAATAGTGAAGAGACGACTCGAAGCCCAAGACGAGAGGCCCAACAAGATGGAGTACCCTCCAAGTTTAGACATAGACATAGTCGGTTTATACTTTCCTTATGTGTAAACTAGGTCGGTTACAAACTCCCGAGACCCAGCCTATTTAAAGGCTGGGAGGGGTGCCGATCTAGGACCAAGCCATACTCGAACCACCAAAGCTCTTGCGAGATCGTCATCTCACCGGAGCCACCTTGTAATCTCATAATCTCCAGCGATCAATAACAGACAAGCAGCAAGTAGGGTCTTTACCTCCACCCGAGGGGCCTGAACCTGGGTAAATCTTTGCCTCTGCTTGTCAGCCGATGAAACTACCAGTACTACCACGTTCTCTCCCCATAATCTCAACCCTAGGTCCTTAACCATGGGATTTGATGAGGGTACACCTCGTCAATTGGCGCCGTCTGTGGGAAAGAATAGTGCTGGACTCACGGTTTCTTCGGTTCCATCGGAAAACGGCGACTCGCCGATCGGATCTACAAACGGCAACTCGCCGGCTGCATTGACAAACCAGAACTCGCCGACTCAGGCGGCACACGGCAACTCGCCGGCTCACTCGACAAATGGCAACACGCCAGCTTCACCCGCAAAAAGCACATCAGATCCTCTGATGGATTTCGAGCCACACTCGCCAGGATTCCAGGAGGCCTTCTCCGATCTCGAGTCAGGTTTGGGTTTAACCGTTGGTTCGTTCAATTTTTTCGTCAACAAGCTTGGTGTGCAGGACTTGACGGATCCACACCAACTCGCGACTTCCGCACCTGAGGCTCCATCGGTTGGCTCCTTCGACTGCGGATCCCTCAACTGCGTCCATACCATCGTCGATCCTCCAAGCTTGCTCGTCCGCAACAACCATGTCCACACGAGAGATGCACGAGCTCATCGAAGAACTTCAGGGCGAGGAGGCCGAATCAGCATACCGCACAAACGATCCCGAGCTCGATCTCTCACTCGAGGATAGTTTCGACTGTGGGATCTCCTTCAGCGACTTCGACGAACTCGAAACTCATATCGACAACCACGTCGAGATCTGCACCAACAACAACAACCTCGACTCGGAGATTCATAACAACTCCGACGCCGAGATGAGCATAGGCGATGAAGGCATCAACTGCGAGATCCGTTCGGACGGACCACTCGAGGGGATATCGACTCAGACATGAGCCTCGATGAAGAGGTCGAGTCCATGACGGGATTCGAAGACACACATACATACCCTCGGGTGATACCCCAGCAGGTTTACGTCGCCATCGCCGCAGAATCATCAGACGCTGCGGCCAGCCGCAGGCCTACAGAATTCCCGTGCACAGTTACTATGCCGGACGGAGTCACAACTCTCACAATCACTGCTGAGATGGCAGCAAAAGCAGACAAAGTCATCAAGGAGTGCACAATGATGCCAGCAGACGCAACACAAGAGGAGACGCTGACCTTCCAGTACTTCAACTGGCAGGAATCACTTCGACTGCGGCAGGTCAGAGCAACACTCGAAGAACGCAAAAAGCAAGCTAGCTTATCGAGTGCGCGAAGAAGACAGCTCTCCCTGAGCTCCACTAGGCGAGCAGACACAGGACCCAGATCAAGGTTGTCACACCTCTCGCCAGACGAAAGGGCGGCGCTCACCCGCAACTTAGGCAACTCTTTCATGACATACGACGAAAAGGAGTGCCAGTACCCAAAACAGCTGCGGGTGCCCTCTTCACCGCTGCAGCGTACCTAGAGGCAATCAAACCTCCAGCTGATGACCCCAATGCAAAACTGCATCGCCAGCAGATCAAATCACTCGCCTTAGCGGCGAAGGCCATACGCCAAATTCCAAAACTCCAGGTGGGAGTCGAGACCGTGCCCTAGTCGACACGCGTCGGGAAGAGCATAATCACAGTGGTCGCCGCCACCACTCGAAGGAAAGAAGCGGCTCGCGTAGGCGCAGGTCCAGGAGCAGATCACGCAGATCTTACAGTAGCGACTCATACTCTGATCGAGATCCCGAGCCACATGGAGCTCTGTGCTTCACTCGACGCGTCCGCGAGACACGGATGCCCAAAGGGTTCAAACTCACATCTGAACAGCCCAAGTACACGGGTCGACAGGAACCTTCTGGGTGGCTGGAAGACTACAGGCTGGCTGTCGCGTGCCAGCGAGGTACAAACACCACGGCCATGCAATACATACGACTGATGCTCGAAGGCACAGCCCGCGACTGGCTCAAGGCCCTACCTCCATCAAAGTACGACTCGTGGGATCACTTCCGCGATGACTTCATCAAAAACTTCGAGCCTCTATGTGAGCGCCCAAAAACGTTCGAGGAACTGCGGGCCTGCGTGCAACGTTCAGACGAAACGCTGAGGTCATACATCAGACGATGGACTGAGATACGCAACTCAGTCGGAGTAATTTCAGAGACATGGCCATGGATGCTTTCATAATGGGACTCGCCAGGCGGGATCTCAAAGAAGCACTCGGTCGCAAAAAGCCAACCTCTGTGGCTAGCCTCTTGATGACCGCGACTGAGTGGGCAGACGGAGAGGACATGGCGCGCACCACACGCGGGTCCTCACCCCGTGACAATCATGAAAGCGGCAGTCGAAGCCGCAGAGACTCGTACAGAGACGACCGAAGGCGCAAACGTTCAAAACGTCACTACGACGATGACAGACCCGAATTCATGGCGGCTGGGTTCTCCACACCCCGCAATGACCAGGACAGAAGCGACCGACGGTCGGAAGATCGGCGAGACAGTCGAGATGATCGGCGAGACAGTCGAGATGATCGTCGAGACAGCCGAGACCGCGGCCAACGCAGTGATAGCTACAAGAGGAAGGACTGGCGCAAGTCACGGGCACAATCTGAGCGATCATTCGAAGAAAAGATGGACGCTGATTGCAGATTCCACCTGTACAAGGGGGACGACGGAAAACTGCGATCCAATCACTCGATGAGAAACTGCAGGGAGTTCGACCAAATGGCGACTGATTACGTAAATCGCAGAAAGGCAGCAGCCGCACAAGCACCTGCACCCGTGCCTCAGCCAAACAACGTGCCTGTTCTGATGGCACCACCTCCACCACCACAGCCTGCTGCAGGCGGAAACCTCGCGGGTGCCATACAGCACATACCTCGGGTGGACGAGCCACAGTACCCTCCACCCCAAGGGCAGATGTACATGATACAGAAAGGTCGACCTTCCAACAGGGAGCAAAAACTTCGCACTCGACAAGTAAACATGGCGGTCATGTCACCTCCTGCGGTAACAGAATACTTGAAGGGATCCGAAACTACAATAAGCTTCAGCAAAGAGGACCACCCTCCATCGGTTGTTCCCCAGGGCACTCTGCTCTGGTACTCGACGCGCAAATTGGAGGCTACGCCATGTCCAAGGTCTTCATGGATGGTGGGAGCGGCATAAACATCATCTTCGCAGATACGCTCCGCAAAATGAACAGGTCAGTCGAAAACCTGCCAAGATCTCAAATACCTTCCACGGTATCGTTCCAGGGAAAGCAATAAGCCCAGAGGGCACCATACAACTCGACGTGACGTTCGGGGACAAGCACCACTTCAGGACAGAGTCGATTGAGTTCGAAGTGGTCGACTGGAAGTCACAATACCATGCTATACTTGGACGCCCGACGTTCGCTCGATTCATGGCGGTGCCACATTACGCATACCTCCAGCTGAAGATGCCTGGACCAAAAGGAGTAATCACAGTCAAGGGGAACTTCCAAAAGTCTGACTCTTGTGACCGAGAATTCAGCAAAATCTCTGAGATGTTTGGCATGGAAGCAACACTCGCTGATCTAGCGGTCTCCAACGATCGAACACTTATGCCAGACACAAAAAGGTGGCAGTCGACAGAGCATTCAATGCCACCAATGACACAAGATCGCATCAGGTGCACCCGACTGACCCGACCAAGACAGTCAATGTCTCGTCGAGTCTGCCTATCGCATAGGAAAGCGCGCTCGTCGAATTCCTCCGTGAGAACTGGGATATATTTGCATGGTGTCCAGCAGACATGCCAGGTATTCCCAGGGAATTCGCCGAGCACTCTCTCCAGCTACTTCCAGATGCTAAACCAGTCAAGCAAACAATGCGCCGCATATCCGGCCCAAAAAGAACTGCAGTCGAAGCCGAAGTCGACAGGCTACTCGCAGCAGGATTCATCAGAGAGATCAAGAAATCACAATGGGTGGCCAACCCCGTACTCGTAGAGAAGAAGCACACAGATATCCTTCGGATGTGCGTAGATTTTACAGCACTCAATAAGTGTTGTCCAAAGGATCACTTTCCACTACCTCGAATCGACCAGATCGTCGACTCCACCGCCGGGTGCGCTCGCTTGTCCTTCCTGGATGCCTACTCGGGTTACCACCAGATAAGGATGAAGGAAGAGGATGAAGAGAAAACGGCGTTCATAACCCCACTCGGGGTCTACTGCTACACCACAATGCCTTTCGGGCTCAAGAACGCAGGCGCAACATACCAGCGCATGATGCAAGATTGCCTCAAGAAGCAAATTGGGCGAAACGTCCAGGTCTATGTAGATGACATCGTCATCACCACAAGAGAGGAAAACACACTACTCGATGACTTGCGAGAGACATTCGCAAACCTCAAACGCTTCCACATCAAGCTCAACCCGAAGAAGTGCACGTTCGGCGTGCCAGCCGGGCAACTCCTCGGGTATCTAGTCTCAGCTCGAGGAATCGAGGCAGACCCGGAGAAAATACAGGCCATCTTGACGATGCAAAGGCCTTCAAAGCTCCATGACGTGCAAAAATTAGCGGGTCGAGTGCAGCGCTCAGTCGATTCATCAGCAAGCTAGGCGAAAAAGCACTCCCGTTCTATCGACTGATGAAGAAAGCAGATAAATTCGAGTGGACGCCAGAAGCCGAAGCAGCCTTCACGGACCTCAAGCGAGTCCTCACAAGCCCTCCAATCCTCGTAGCACCAAGGGAACGCGAGCCACTATACCTATATGTCTCTGCAACTAACAGGGTGGTGAGCACTGTTCTAGTGGTCGAACGCAGAGAGGAGGGACACGCCCAAAGCATACAACGTCCAGTCTATTACTTGAGTGAAGTGCTCTCCACATCAAAGCAGCGGTACCCGCACTATCAGAAGCTGGCTACGCCGTGTTCATGTCCTCAAGGAAGCTGACGCATTACTTCTCCGAGCACCCGATCACTGTAATCAGCACTCAGGGATCGGGGACATCCTCACAAACCCCAACGCAACTGGGCGAGTAGCAAAATGGCTCATCGAGCTAGCACCAAGAGACATCAAGTATGATTACCCGAAGGCCATCAAAGCACAAGTTTTACCTGACTTCCACACCGAGTGGATTGAAGCTCAGCTCCCAGGAGCACCAGATGTGTCCAACTCATGGACTATGTACTTCGACGGCTCAAAGAAAAACGAAGGCGCAGGCGCAGGTGTCATCCTCATATCACCAAAAGGCGACAAGCTCCGCTACATCCTACAAATGGGTTCGAGTTCCCGTCCAATAACGAAGCAGAATATGAGGCTCTGATCCATGGCATGAGGATGGCCAAAGCCCTCGGGTGCACTCGACTGATGATCTACGGCGACTCGAATCTGGTGGTGCAGCAAACAATGAAGGCCTGCGACGCAATCGCAGATAACATGATCGCCTACCGTGACCTGTACAACATCATGGAGGGCAGCTTCGAAGGCTGCGAGTTGCGGCACATAGGGCGTGAGAGCAATGAAGAAGCAGATAAGTTAGCCAACATTGGTGCGACCAAAGCACCAGTGCCACCTGGTGTCTTCTTCGAGCGCATCGAGCACAGATCAATCAAAAAGAAGCGGCAACTCCTGCATCAGCCGCACCAGCCAAGAGCAAAGCACCTAGCACAGAGGACCCACCAGTCGAGGTACTCCTCATCGAGCCAACTTGGACTCAACCTTTCCTCGCATACATACTCCGCGGCGAGGTACCCGAAGACTTCACAGAGTCAAGACGCGTCACTCGACGATCTAAAGCATACACTGTCATCAACGGTGAACTTACAAACGCAGCATATCAGGTATGTTCCAACGTTGCATAGCATTTGAAGATGGCCAAGCCATCCTTCGTGATATTCATGCAGGTACTTGCGGGCATCACGCCAGCAGTCGATCACTCGTAGCCAAAGCCTTTCGCGCAGGCTTCTACTGGCCCACAGCACTCAAAGACGCGGAGGACATAGTCAAAAGGTGCATCGGCTGTCAAAAATTCGCCACAAAGCCGCACGCACCCGCATCGGCGTTGAAGACAATACCATTGGCCTGGCCCTTCGCCCAGTGGGGGCTCGATATGGTTGGGCCACTCAAAAAATCCTCCCATGGAGGGCATACTCACCTTCTGGTGGCGGTCGACAAGTTCACCAAGTGGATTGAAGCCCTATCACAAGTTCGACTGCCACTACAGCAGTCAATTTCATAAAATCCATCATATACCGCTTTGGTGTGCCAAGTAGCATCATCACTGACAACGGTACAAACTTCACGGCTGAGGAATTCAAATCCTTCTGCAAAGAGCAAGATATCACGCTCAATTATGCATCTGTGGCGCACCCGCAGTCAAATGGCCAAGTCGAAAAGGCCAATGGGCTTGTGACGAGTGGAATCAAGAAGCGCCTCCTGGTCCCACTCAAAAGGCAGCGGGTGCTTGGGTCGAAGAACTTCCGTCTGTGCTATGGAGCTACGCACAACTCCCAATGCTTCAACACAATTTACCCATTTTCATGGTGTACGGTGCAGAGGCAATCCTGCCATCTGATGTAAGATTCAATGCACCAAGAGTCGAAGCATACAACGAAGAAGATGCAGACGAGGCACTCGAAGACGCAGTCGACTTGCTAGAAGAAGCACGTAACACGGCGCTCGCACGCACAGCTGTTTATCAGCAGGACCTCCGCAACTACCACAGCCGTCGACTGCGTACCAGGTCCTTCGAGGTTGGCGACCTGGTACTTCGACTGAAGCAAAAGAAGGTGCACAAACTCGCTTCTCCATGGGAAGGACCCTTCATCATCACCGAGGTCATTGGTGGTGGAGCATACAGACTGAAGCACGCGAAGACAGGAGAACTCTCGCATAATCCTTGGAACGTTGCGCAGCTGCGCCGTTTCTATGCTTAGATTGCTCAGTCGCACAATGTAATAGGCACATATGTCGGATAGCTGCAGGTTTCAGACGCGCTCTTTTCCTTACCAGGGTACCTAAGGGGACTGGAAGGTTTTTAATGAGGCGGCCTGCAGCTTAACATTAAAATGGAATATAATTCATGATTCCTCATATTTCTCCCTGCTTACTACTCGCATAACTTGATTTCACAAAATTAGCCTCACCCGAGCACTCGGGGGCTGCGCTATCTCAAAAAGCATGTGCTTCCGCTTGTTCACAACATAATACCCCAGCCGCACTCGAATACTCGGGGGCTGGGTCATAAAAATCATACATAAACACAAAAGTTGCTCAACCCACTCAATTATTCGGAGTTGAGCCTAGAAGCATCAAGTGAAGCTTCAAGTACTGCAAAAATTCACAACCGCACACGAATACTCGGGGGCTGTGCAGCTTATGTTTATACTATAAATATTTCTATCAAGCTCACTCAAAATGCACGGGGGCTGGATAGTCCTAATTTTACAGCAAGTTGCTTCATACACCCCGCTCAACAGGCTCGGGGGCTGCATACATGTAAACAAATAATGTACAATAATCACAAGTGTTGCGTTTTACACTTTGGGTCACCCCCATACACATAACCTACTCAACAGGTTCTTCCTTGGGCTCGGTCCATTTTTCCTCCTCCTTCAGCACACGATGGATTAGGACCAATGCGTCCACTCGTGTCTCTTGGTAGTGCTCCTCCATCGGCACAGGACCACCACCTGGTAGGGTGCGGGTCCCATCGCAATCCTTTTCAAATCAAGGTGCGGAAGGTGCGATCGCACAAAGGCAAGAGCAACGTTAGCCCCGCTAATCAGTTGCTCACGCACAAACTTCTTGATCGCCTTGCCTTTTCGAAATTTCTTCAGCAAAGCCACAAGGCCCTGTGGTTGCTCATTCAAAGGAAACAAAGCTTCGTGGACTCGAAATAAAGCCAACCTGCAAGTCTCCAGTCGAATGGCTGTGCGCCAAGCCCGGTCCAGAAGCCTTACCAAAATGGCGCTCTTCGCCCTGTCTGACCAGAAGGGGTGGGCGGAGTACTCAGTGCTACTCGCATGACCATCGAGTCGATCCTGAATTCGTGCCTCCTCCTTTATGGGTCAGAGCAAACACCTGCGCAAAACAAAGGGCTCATCATCGCCCAGTCGAGTCACCTTGCAAAGAATAGATCTCGATGATCCAAAAATGTCTTACATTCGAGTTGCAGATTTACTCTCTCCAACTCCTCAAGCAAAAAGGCTTCTCGCTCTGTAGTTGGGGATGGCCTCGACTGCAACTCAGCATACGCATCTTGTGTTTCCTTCAGCTCGCGAGTAACTTCGGAAAGCTTTTGATGAAGGTAGTCCATAATTTTCTGGTCATTAACGCTTCGCGACTTCGAAGAACCACCCACAACAGGGCCAGTCGATGGTTTAGAAGCTCGGTTCTACAGTCAGAATAATTCAATGCATAAGGAAGCATAAAGAGCTCAAACAAAAGGCTCGGGGGCTGCGCCTCCCGATCACTGAAGTTCATATTTCATAACAAGACAGATACGATGTCTGATAATTTACATATAGCAAAAGCAAAATGACGAAATTCCTAGACCTAGTCAAACAAAGGGGTCACTGGCTAAGTCGTCGACTTCTTGGAGGAAGTTTTCTTCGCCTGGACCTTGGCTGCCCTTTCTTCAACAGTTGTTACCAGCTGTTGGGCATATGTTTTGGCGGCTTCCATCCAAGTGCCGAGCCCGACGGTTCTGCCATCAGGACCCCGTGGAAACTTCTTCGTGGCTGCGTCAAAATCTGCCTCGACTCCGTGCGCGAGCAACATGAGAAAAGTAGTCTGAGCACCACTTACCATTTGCTCGCGACAGAAGTCAGCGACGGCAGTCCCTTCAGGCTTGAATAGCTCAACCAGCTCTGCAAAGGAAGATGGTAGCTCCTCGCCGGGGAAGAAGCTGCCATGGAGGGCGCCCAAGGCACTCGCCGCCTGCGTCAGCATCTCCCCTGCTCTGCTACTGGTAGCCTCCGAGACAGCCACACTTTCATCAAGTGAGGTGCCAAGGCTTTGCTTGCCAGTAGCAGTCGGGCCATCCATCACGCCTAGCATATGGACAAAATAATCAGCACCATATATCAGAAACCTCAAACATCTAAGGAACACAGCAAAAATTCGTACCAGTTAAGCTGGTGCTGGCGGCAGAAAGTCGACCAATTGCCGACTCCTCTCTAACTCGGCTGCTTTCAGCCTCTTCTCCAGATCAGCCACTCGACGGGTGGCGTTGTTCAAATTTTCTGCCGCATCAGCGGCGGCCTCTGCAAAACAAAACACATGATCAGCAGACTGCAAGAGGAATCACCCTCAACAAGTGGTAATAGCATAAAGAGATACGCACTCTTCGCAACTTCGAGTTGCTGCTGCAGGGTGGCGGCTTCAGTCTCCTTGTGCACATACTTGGCACCAGCCTTCAGCAACTCTCGCACAAATGCCTAAGTACACGACATGGGCAAATTCATAACTCAATAACTGAGTCTAGGCAAAAAATTTGCACTCGATGAGGATTAAAACTACGGCAAGCATAAACTTACGTGCTCCAAGAAGGAAGAAGTCGACGCAGGGACACCTGCAGCCGCAGCTCCGCTCTCAGTTGCTGCAACCTCCGGCTCGGGTGGTGTAGCTGTGGCTGTAGCGGCAGGAGTCGCAGGGGTAGGCGGCTGCTCTGGTGGCAGCGTCCGTGCAGTGGATGCTGCGCTGCTCTTTTCCGCCGTAGGTGGCGGAGGCATATCCTCATCCGAGGAAACACTGTTCACACATTATAAGTATACAAGGTGGTATTTTCATAACGTGACAAAGCATATGCACATAATACTTACTCTTCAGTAAGGTCGCACAATCGACCAGGTGCAAGCACACCCATGCTCGGGCGCGATTTCTTCGGTGGTCGAGGGGGAAGCGAGCGAATCGGGGGAATCTCGAGTGGCGCCGTCATCGACTCCGTCCTGTCTTCCTCCTTTTCCTCCGAGTCAGCGGTGTCTTCCTCGTGCGCGACCGCT
This sequence comes from Poa pratensis, assembly GCA_947311845.1. NCBI lineage: Eukaryota > Viridiplantae > Streptophyta > Magnoliopsida > Poales > Poaceae > Poa > Poa pratensis. The sequence goes on along the minus strand of CAMZMU010000125.1, from coordinate 11,178,252 downwards.
TCTGCTTGCCCTGCACCTCAGCATCGCCCTCATCGGCTTCTGGCGTGTGTGCGGTGGCGAGTGAGGCCATCTCATCATCAGAATCTGCCTCGAAAGGCTCATTGTCTGGCACTGGGCCGCTCTCTGGCAAGGGAGGCATCGACTCATACATTTTGTGTCCCTGCACAAATAAACAGCAAAGGATTCAACATCACACATGCATAACATATCAACTGAGATATAGTATCAACTGTTACCTCTGGTAAAGGGTTGCTGGTTTCATAAGGAGGCACAGGCGAGTTCATCTCGCAGGGATCTTCATCAGTCAATTTGGTAAGGCTTCTTACCAACTTCTCCGCCTCCGCATCAGAAAGCTCTACTGCGCGTGAGCGGGTTGGATCAGAAGCACCACTGTATCCCCACATAGCATGTGCTCGGGCTCGAAGGGGTTGCACTCGCCTCTTGGCCATAATGGCTAGCAGGTGGATGCCCGTGACCTCTCGACCAGCAGTGGTCTGAAGCTTCAGCACCTTCTCCATCAAACTGTCAGCCTCTTCGGCTTCGACTCCGGTCGGCTGGGCAATCCAGGATGGCCTCTTCTTTACCAGGGCGTCTGCGTCAAAGGTAGGCAACCCGAAGGTTTGGGCGCCTATTGATGGGGATGATAACCCGGTAGGCCCATGAAGAGGGAAGCATGACCCGCCAGGCAGGAGGCCCGGCCAGGCCAGCTAATCGTCAGCATGGGCCGGGTTATGTTGCTGGGCCAGAGGCTTTGGCGGTAACCTGGTTCAGGAAGGGAAGTTTCTAGAAGACCAGAGGCGGTTCATGACTTGGAAGACACGAAGGCTAGAAGAGCTAGAGTAGGATTCCGAGTCTGGGTAGAGCCCCGGGTTCGTGTTGTAACGTGCCAGGAGACCCGATCGTCTATTTAAACCGGTCCATGAGCCCTAGTTGAGGAGAACTTTACGACCCAAGCTAGGCGAGAGAACCATCGAGAGAAACACCACAACCTTGTAACCTAGATCGAGATCCGGCTCTGTTGTCGTTGCCGGGTTATCGAGATTGAGATTAATAACAAGATAGCAGGAAGTAGGTCTTTATCTCCAATGGAGAGGCCGAACCTGGGGAAACCCTTTGTCCCTGCAGTGCTAAACAATCTCCCAGACGCCAGTGTCGCCTTGCCCACCAACTCAAGCTACCCCAAAGTAGCATCTGCCGTTATCTACCCCACGACAGTTGGCGCCGTCTGTGGGAATCGCGTCCAAAGGTGTCATCATCATGGAGAAGCAAGGCAAGGAGTAGAGAACTATGTTTTCGGCGAGATCACCCTCAACTCGCAAGGAGAGCCCATCGTTGATGATTCTGGCTGGGGGCCAGAATCAGATCTACTTGAAACAGGTGATGTTATTCCAATTGGCAAGTTTAACATTTTTGTTGGTATGATTACAACTAGATCTGCTAGTGATGGAGACTATGAATCTGTGTCAGGAGCTGCCACAATTGTTCAATCTGATGGAGAAGAATCAGTTGGTACAGCTGAAGATGAGTTGCCCTTGGGCGTGCATGAGGAAAGGTCACGAAACCCGGCCCCAATCCCGGGTGATGTGGCGGACTATGCTGATTCAGAATCGATCCTGCCCCTGTTCGAAGGCCGGTTCGGATATGGTGTAGAAGAAGAGGATGAAGAGGAGCAAGAGTCCGTCCCAAGCCCGGTTAGGAGGGTGGCAGTTTTACACCGCTCCTTCGATCAACGCGGGGGCATCACCGTCCACGGTCGTGCCACCAGCTTTTACTCCGGGTCAAAGGGTTGATGGAGACCGGCTTCGGTCAGAGGAAAGTGAAAACACGGCGCGTTACAGGAATAGCTTCGGTTTTCTCAATAACGAGCTCAGGGTGAGGAAAGAAACAATGCAACTGGGGCCCAGGCCATGTTTAACAATGGCCTGGTCCTAGATCCAACAGCACTTACGAGGATTATTACTCCAGAAAACGCAGCCAGAGCTATAGAATTGGATACACACGCCGGGCCTTGGAGCAGGTGCGCAGAGACACAATGGCAGAGAAGAAGATAGGGAGGTTAGGCGAAAGCAATTAGAGGATGAGGAAAATCGTCTCAATGAGATGACCAGGGCACACCGGAGGAGGCACCAGAGCCGGCTGGCTCCTGGAGAAAACGCCATAAATCCAGCAGTATTGTTTAGAACCCCAGAAGATCAACCAGTTGGTGTAACCCAGGTGGCTCCAGTTGTTAGAGCAAAATAGAACCAGACAGAGGAACAGGAGCAGCTGGAGTTGCAGTTGCAGCGGTGCCGGGTCTTCTCGCTGGGGGAGCCAGGGGAAATCCGGGTCTGCCGCCCAGGACACCAAGGTTTCATACGCCGGCGGGTCACTATTCCAATCCAGCAGATAACGTATATGCCGCAACTTTAGCACTTGATCGTATTCCATTAGGAGACTCGCCAGCAGAGGTTGAAGCTCGGCGTGCCATTGACATGTTACGCACTGCGGTTGCTCAGCAAGTTCAGTACTCAAAAGAGAAAAGTGCGCTTCACTCCACAACATATCGTAGCAAGAGTCGCCACGGGGGAAACCCGCCAGGCCGGGTTTGCCGCGGCACAGCAGCAAAACCCGCCCCAGCAGAACCAGAACCAGAATAATCAGCAGTATCAACCCGCCCCTGCAATTTCTGTGGCTCAGCAGATAGTCAATAGATCGCGAGCAGGAAGAAGTGCAGCTAATGCAAACCCGGCAGTACCTGCAGCTGGAGCACCACAAGGAGGACCGGGTCCCGTGCCAGCAGCATCTGCAAGCTCGCCGGGTAACAATCTTTTAGCAAGTTCTTCCACTTTGGCGGGTCCCAAGTGTCTTTCAGATGCCATTAGAGCAGAGCCTTTCCCTGAGAAGTTCAAGGAGCCAAGCAAGATTGCCAATTATGAGCCGAGCACAGACCCGGCGAGTTGGTTGAGCAGCTATGAGATGGCGATGTGTATACGCAATGCCACAGAGAACGTTTGTGCAAAGTATATGTATTTGATGATGAGTGATGGTGCAGCAAAGTTGTGGTTCAAGAATCTGCCAGAGAAATCTATCAATTCTTGGGATGAGTTGAAAACAATTTTCATCAAGCACTTTCAGGGCACGTGCAAGCGTTTATTTTCCATTGAAGATCTTGATCGTTGCGTACAGAGGAAGGGCGAGTCAGCTCGTCACTGGATGGGCCGGGTCACGGAGATCCTGCACTCTTCATCAGGTATCGAGCCCAAGGATGCAATTTCATCGATGGAGAAAACTTGCAAGTACGCTCCCTTGGTCCAGAAGCTGGGCCGCATGAAGGAAGGACACCGGGTTAAGCCCGTTACTATGGCAGAGTTGATGGATGCGTGCAACAGACACGCAGCCACGGACAAAACCCAGGATGATAGTGAGGAAGAAAAAGGGAAAGGTGCTGCGAACAATGGAGGAAAGAACAATGGCCCGGGAAACAATAACAACAGCAATCAGAACCAGCACAAGCGTGGGCATCAGGAAGGAAACTCAGAGCTAGTTGCAAATGCAAATGCCGGGTTTCAGAGGCAAAGGATGGATGGGAATTATCAGGAAAACAGAGGTTATCAGGAAAACAGAGGTTATCAGGGAAATAATGGGAGTTAGTGGTGGAAATAGTTATCAAGGAACACGCCCAATGAGCACTGAAGAGGCCTTCAGGATGCCGTGTCCTCGTCATAGCAAGAACGGCAGACCCGCCAATCATTCATTGGCCCAGTGTGTAGATTTGAACAGGTGGAAAAACAATGAGATTCAGAGAGCTCTGCAAGGAGCAAACAGGAGTGGAGGACCCGGCCCGAGTGCTAACCCGGCTGCGGGCCTCTAACTGGAGCAAACGCGGTACCAACTGGAAATACAGGACCCGGCCAAAATACAGGTAATCAGGGTGGATTCTCGAACCAGCCGAGGCAACTTGGCCAATATCATATATATACCAGTGGCACGACCAAGAGAGAAAGAAAGATAGTCAAAAGGGCAGTTAATTCAGTGGCTGTAGGGGTACCAAGGTATTTGAGATGGTCAGAGCATACTATTACTTGGAGCAGAGCAGATCACCCGGATGTGGTGGAGCACCCGGGTCTGCTTGCGTTAGTTGTGGCTCCTCAAGTTCATGGCTTTGAGTTAAAGAAGGTTTTGATGGACGGTGGCAGTAGCATTAATATCTTGTACTGGGAAACATTTATGCGTATGGGTCTGAAGGAGTCACAGTTGCAGAAAACGTCAACAATATTTCATGGTATAGTTCCTGGGAAGTCTGCTACACCTGAGGGAAAAATTTTTAGAGGTTGCTTTTGGCGAGTCTATCCATAACTTCAGTCAGAGTGGCTCACTTTGAGGTGGTGAAATTTCCAAGTCCTTATCATGCGTTGTTTGGAAGGCCGGCTTTGCCAAGTTCATGGCGAGGCCGTGTTATGTGTACTTGCAGTTGAAGATGCCGGGTCCCAAGGGGATCATACTATTCATGGTAACAGAGAAATTGCAGCAGAATGTGACGAGGGAGATGCAGCCCTGGCAGAGCGAACTTGTGCTAGAGAGGAGTTGAAAGCTTACAGGTCTAATCTTGACCCGCAGGACAACAAAGCGCTCAAAAAACCAACAACAGAAGATGACAGGGCAAAGTTTAAAGCAGCAAAGGATACTAAGATGGTGGATTTTGTGCCTGGGGATTCCTCCAAGCAGTTCGCCATAGGGACCAGCCTAACTGATAAATAGGAAAGCGCGCTCATCGAGTTCATCCGTGAGAATCGGGATGTTTTTGCGTGGACACCTAGTGACATGCCAGGCATTCCGACTGAACTCGCTGAGCACCGTTTACATGTTGATCCAAAGGCAAGGCCGGTGAAACAAGGTTTGAGAAAAATGAACGCAGAGAGAAGAAAAGCTATAGGAGAGGAGATAGCCCGGTTATTGGAAGCCGGCTTTATCATGGAGGTTTTCCACCCAGAGTGGTTGGCTAACCCGGTTTTGGTTCTGAAGAAAAATAATGAGTGGAGGATGTGTATTGATTTTACAAGTCTCAACAAGCATTGTCCAAAAGACCCGTTCGCACTGCCGCGCATCGACCAAATTGTTGACGCAGTGGCAGGCAGCGAGCTCTTGTGTTTTCTGGACGCATATTCAGGTTATCATCAGATCAAGCTTAACAGGCAGGATTGGGAAAAGACATCGTTCATCACCCCTTTGGTGCTTTTTGTTACAAGACCATGACTTTTGGGTTGAAGAACGCAGGAGCAACTTATCAGAGGTGCATTCAAAATTGTTTTCATGATCAGATTGGGCGCAATGTGCATGCTTATGTGGATGATGTGGTGATCAAGTCAGAAAAAGCCGGGTCATTTATCAGTGACCTTACAGAAACATTCAAAAATTTGAGGAAGTACAAGATGAAGCTCAATCCTACAAAGTGCGTGTTTGGAGTTCCAGCAGGAAAATTGCTCGGTTTCATTGTGTCAGAGCGTGGAATTGAGGCAAACCCGGAAAAAATCAGAGCCATCCAAGTTTGAAAAAACCTGAGGAATTGGCAGATGTTCAGAAGTTGACAGGATGTGTGGCTGCGCTAAGCCGGTTTATATCCCGGCTCGGAGAAAAAGCAATACCTTTGTACAAGTTACTAAGAAAACAGACAATTTTGTGTGGAATCAGGAAGCAGACGAGGCATTTGAAGCTCTGAAGAAACAATTATCAAAGCGCCAGTTCTGGCGGCCCCGGGTCCCAAGGAACCCATGCTGTTATACGTCGCTGCCGGGCCTCATGTGAGTGCTGTGTGGTGGTGGTCGAGCGTAAGGAGGAAGGCAAGGAAAACCCGGTTCAGAGGCCGGTTATTATGTTAGTGAGGTGTTATCAGAAGCAAAGCAGCGCTATCCGCATTGGCAGAAGCTAGTATTTGGTGTTTTCATGGCAAGTAGAAAGTTGAAACCATATTTTCAGGAGCATCCAATCACAGTGGTGAGTTCAATACCCTTAGCAGATATTATCAGGAATTCAGAAGCTACAGGAAGAATTGCCAAGTGGGCAATAGAGATGGGGCCTTACCACATTGACTATGTGCCTCGTACAGCTATCAAATCGCAGGCATTGGCGGATTTTCTTAATGATTGGACACAGTTGAGTGCACCACCTCTTGCGCCGGGTCTCAAGCCTTGGGTTATGCACTTTGACGGGTCTAAGCAAGCACAAGGTTCAGGAGCTGGAGTTGTGTTAACTTCTCCCAAGGGTGATAAGCTGAGCTATGTTTTGCAAATTCACTTTGATTGCTCTAACAATGTGGCAGAATATGAGGCCTTGTTACATGGTTTGCGTATGGCAAAGGAGATGAGCATCAAGCATATTAATTGTTATGGGGATTCAGATCTTGTGGCACAGCAAGTTTCAGGAACATGGGATAGAAAAGATGCGACAATGGCGGCTTACAGGAGAGAGGTGGACAGGGTAGCCGGGTTTTTCTCAGGCTATCAGGTGGATCATATTGACCGCAGGAAAAATGATGCTGCAGATGCTTTGTCAAGACTCGGCTCACGCAGAGAGCCGGTTCCACCTAACGTTTTCTTGGACGAGCTATGGACTCCATCAGTCAAGCCTCAGGGCGTAGAGGAACTGGCGGGTCAGGAAGACCCGGATTCGCAATTGGTAGCAGCAACTCATGAAATTCCAGAGTGGACAGAACCTTATTTGGCGTATCTTTTGCGTGGAGAGCTGCCAGAGCAGGAAGTTATATCCCGGCAAATTGTGCGCCGGGCTAAGGCCTATGTAGTTATTGATGGCGAGTTATATAAGAGAAGTGTTTCTGGAGTATTTCAGAGATGTGTGTCTGGAAAGGAGGCCGGCAAATTTTGAAAGAGATTCATGAGGGAGATTGTGGTCATCATGCTTCAACAAGGTCTTTAGTAGCAAAAGCTTTCAGACACGGCTTCTTCTGGCTCACAGCTCAGGCAGATGCAGAGCGCTTGGTGAGTAGATGTGATGGTTGCCAAAGATATGCAAGGCAAATTCATGTGCCGGCTCAGGAGTTGCGAACAATACCCTTGACTTGGCCCTTTGCAGTTTGGGGGCTTGATATGGTGGGTCCTTTTAGCATGTCTCCTTGCAAGAAAACCCACCTCTTGGTTGCCATTGATAAGTTTACAAAGTGGGTTGAGGTGATGCCTGTTACTAATTGTGAAGCAGCTACAGCAGTCAAGTTTTTGAAGCAGATCATACACAGGTTTGGGTATCCTCATAGTATCATCACAGATAATGGTACTAACATGTCCCTTGGTGAGATGGCAAAGTTTTGTGGAAATCAGGGTATACGTTTAGATGTTGCTTCAGTTGCTCATCCACAGGCCAATGGACAAGTAGAACGAGCAAATCAGGAGTTGCTTCGAGGTTTGAAACCACGTCTCCGGGTCCGTGTCTCAGAGCGCTGGAGCGTGGGTTGAGGAGTTGCCATCAGTAGTTTGGGGAATCAACACAACACCAAACAGATCCACAAAGATGACCCCTTTCTTTATGGTGTATGGGGCAGAGGCAGTTTTGCCAAGTGATATAATTCATGACTCGCCTCGCGTGGCGGCTTATGTTGAAACAGAAAATGAGCAGACCCGGCAGGATTCTGTGGACCTGCTTGAGGAGAACAGAGAACAAGCACTGGAGAGATCAGCAGTATCAGCAGATTTGAGGCGGTATCATAGTCGCCGGGTTAAAACTCGCACTTTCCAGGAGGGAGATTTAGTGCTGCGATGGGTGCAATCCAGAAGGGATGCACAAGTTATCTCCCCCTTGGGAAGGGCCCTTCATCATAAGCAAGAAATTGAACAATGGTTCATATTATTTGGTGGATGCAAGAGAAAAGTCCGAGTCTGTAATGACACATCGCACTCTACCTTTTCATTGGAAGAGCGTGAGAGGCCATGGAATATTGCGCAGCTGCGCCCATATTATACTTAGCATGAGAAAGAGATATGAGATGTAAAACACGATGTAACAGGCAGCAGGTTTCAGACGCGCTCTTTTCCTTACCAGGGTACCTAAGGGGACTGGAAGGTTTTTAATGAGGCGGCTTGCTGACCTAACCTTTTCTATCAATAAAGTGAAGGTTGAACAGAAATTTGTGTTTTTTCAGTTTCTTTTTTTTTTGATGTTTGATAGTAGTGTTCATGTTAAGTTTGGTCTTGGGGGCTTGTCCTTGGGGGCTCGCCCAAGACCCGGCTTTTACGGTCATCCGGGTCTCGATGTTTTGTGACCCGGCTGTGCAGTTTTCTACAGTATCCATAACTTTGGATTCAGAGTATGAAGGTGAAGTTTACATTTTAGTTGTTTATGTTTTTGTCATAAAAAGTGCATAGTTATCTTTGAGGACGCCCAGAGAGCGTGTCCCACCAGTATGAGGATCAATGGGGTAATGTTGCATAGTTAAGCCATTACTTTATAAACATTGATCCAGGTCTTGGGGGCTCTACTTCAATAGTTTGTAGCTGCAATCCCAAGACCCGGCTTTATGCCACTAGTTTATTCTTGGTTATCTTGCTGTTGAGCTGATGTGACTCGCAATTTTATGGCCTGATTGCTCACCTGGAAATTCAATCAACCATGAAGCCCATTGGGACTTGGTTCGACCCTGTTTTTCTCAGAGAAGTAGCGACAGGGTATCCATGCGAAAGCCGGCTCACAGTTAAAGAAATCAAAAGGGTCATCAAAACCACAGAAGAGGCATATTTCATAGCAAAAGTTTGAGATAGCATAAAAGTTTCATCAGGTGCATAGGCGCACCATCACAGGCATAGTGCAAACAGTGCAAAGTTATTACAATAAGCGCCCAAAGGGCCGAATAAGATTGTTTTCTTGCAGAGATAACAGCATCTGCGTAAGTTTTCAAGCTTTGGCTTCAGGAGCCGGGTCACGGGGAGGAGAGCCGGTTGGTTGTTCTTCGACGGTCTTTGCCGGGTCTTCTTCTTCGGCGGCCGCCGGGTTAGCCTCTGGCTCCTTGGTCTCGTCGGTTTCTTTGGCCTTGGTCTTGCGCCGGGTGATTTTTCGAAGTGGCTGGAAGAAGTTTTCATCATCTTCTTCAGCTATCGCCCGTGACGGAGGAGGAATAACTGGCGTAGAGGAGCTGGGAGCAGTGGAGGTACCAGGAGCATTTTTGCCGGGTCAATGGAATCCTTATAGCTTTGGAGGAGATCGACGCGTTGTGGCTCGTCATCCATGATCTCTTCATCATTTCAGTATATCCAAGCTGCAAAGTGGTGAGCTTCATCTTGCTGGCAATTACAGTGGCAACGTGCCGGGTTTGCTTCACAACCCGGGCGTAGCACTTCTTATCGAACTCCTTGCCATCAGTGTCAAACTGAGGAAAGCCCTTCTTCAGTGGAGCCGGGTTTAGTTGGGGATGGTAGGCCTTTGCCAAGGCAAGACCTCGCATCACCCCGGCCCTGCAAGCTGATCTCTTGAGCAGATGGATCCATTGCGGCATTGTTGACAGATGCCCAAGGACTTCAGTGTACTTGCTTGGCGGGTTCTCCCAGAGCCTAGCGGCTTTGATGACCTCGCAGCTGCCAAAGTACAGCTGACGTGTCAGCGTGTACATGCATTTGATTTCTCTGCAGCGGTTTTGCGGAGGTTACCATCACGAGGGCCTGTGTAAGAAAAGGTAACAGTGAAATTTCAAAAACCGGGTCTGCTTGATCAGTTTAGGTTGAAATTCAAAGGTAGTGCTTACCCACTAAAGATTCAACCATAGAGGTGATCATTCTTTTTAGCCGGGTCAGCTCGTTGTTGGTTTCATCCAGCTGCTTCTGCAGGGTCTCCTGTTGCTCCTGGAAGTTCTCCTCGTTCTCCTGCATGTCCTTCTTCAGATCGGAGTTTTCTTGCGTCAGAGCAGTAATTTTTCTTCTAAGGCCTGGAGTTGAGCTGAGTGATCAGCCCGGGTCTCAGATTCAGTTTTGGCAGCGTCATTGAGCCGGGTGATTTCAGCCTGGGCCTTGGCATGGTCTTCCTGTTAAGATGCAAAAAGTTATGTTAGTCCCAGGTCGCCGCAGGCGTGCAACCCGGCACTTGGGGGCTACTCAGTTTGAAGTTCAATTGTTCAACGTAATAAAGAAGTCCCAGGTTGCTGCAGGCACACAACCCGGCACTTGGGGGCTACAGTGTTCAAAGTTTTGATGTGAAATGGGCAAGTTTTAAATGATGGAAGTTTTTTAGTCCCAGGTTGCTGTAAACAGACAACCCGGCACTTGGGGGCTACAGGTTTGAAGTTTTTACCTAAGGAATGCATATTGTAAGCACCAAGCTCATCACAAGTGATGAACTTAGAGCTTGGGGGCTACTTAGGGTATAGTTATGCAAGAAAATATACAGGCAAGAAGTAAAAAGGGGTACCTGTATCGTTTTTGAATTAGGGCGACCAGTTCTGTCTCCAGGGTCTTGTGTTGAGCAAGGCGAGAAAAATATTCGTCGCAAAGTGCTGGAACGGACATGGTGTCCAGAGCCGGTGAATTTGAGGAGGAAGCCGGGTTCTTGTCTTGGCAGGAGTTGCCGGGTCAGCATCTGGGGCTGGCACCTTGGCAAGAGTCTCAGGAGCATTTTGTACTGGAACGTGCCGGGTCCAGTAACCTGCACTTCATCTTCTTTAGTCCCAGAGCCTAACCCGGGCGAGTGAGCAGCTGGGGAGGATTCTGGCACCGGGTCAACAATATTTTTTGGAGAAGCCGCGGGGGTTGCTTGCTCCCTTGGCTCGTCTTTGTCCTCGGTTCTTCATATGTGCCTCCATAGGAGAAGGCTCTGTGGTTGCTGGAGGAGGAGACGCCGCGGGAGGAGATTCCGGGTCTTCATCCATAAAAGCTCTGGCACTGGAACAAGATAGTGTCTTAGTTAAACAAGAATGGGACAGTAAAGTATAGAGGTATGGAAAAGATGTGAAAGTATTTCTAACCCGGCGTTGATCTGGAAATCCTCGGGTGTGCTAACACCATCCGAGGAAGAATCTGACAAACGAGATGGTTTAGGAACCCGGATCTTGCCAGCTAAAGGGAACTGTTTGCTGGGCGTCTTCTGGATGGATTTGGCCCAGCTTGATAAAGAGCGTTGAGGGATACCTGGGCTCAGGGAAGCTTGGCTTGTAGAAGACCGGGTTCGGCGTCTCTTGTTCGCCTCAGCCTCCTTCTCAGCCTCCTTTTCCTGGATTGTGCTTAAGTTTGAGATGAGTTCATCATGAAATTGAGAAAAGAGAATGTGGTACCTTGGCAATGGTGGCCCGGGTCTCTTCTGAGTAGGAGGTGCAGTAGTTTGGGGACCCGGCGCTACGTCAGAAGCCGGGTCAGTGGGGCCTGGAATAAAATTTGCCGGGTTATCAGTAGAGGTGTCCTTGTTGGGGACTTCGTTGTTAATCAACTGGAGGAAGAGCCGGCCTACGGAGTCTAGCTCACCTTCTTCTTCTTCGTCGTCGTCTTCACTTTCTGTGTCCTCCCCATCAGGAGAGGATGTAGGGGTAAAATCCACGCTCCACCACTTGGAGTCCTGAGAAAAAGCAGTCACAGTAAATAACAGTCTATGGATGAGTTTACCGGGTTAAAGTAAACAAAATGGATTGAGTATTAGCTTTACCGTGGGGGGTTTGTTCTTGGCACTAAATGGGGCGAGCCCGTTCAGTGCAATGGCATCTTTCTTTTCGCCAAGCAATCTCTTGGCATTCTTCACGAGCTGATCATCAGTAAGCGTCATCTCGGAGTAACGCATGTTGTCTGTGGTTTCACCAGTGTACTGGCAAATTAGCCGGGTCCTGATGCTGAGTGGCTGGATGAACCAACCGATCCAGCACTTGACCAGATCTGTGCCCTTGAGGCCATGGGCGAGTAAAGCTCTGGCCCGGCGAAGGTGGGCTCGAGCTTGACCCGCTCGGCGTCATCGGCATAACTATTCATTTTGGCGTCATATGTTAAGCCCGAGTTCCGGAAAGCCGGGTAACGGGCGTCATCAGATTCTGGTGAAGTGTCATTGCAGTAAAAATATGTGTTTTGCCACCCCTTGGGATGGCTGGCTAGAAGGAAGAGCCGGGAAATCGCATTCCCTTCGGCGCTGGATTGCAACTCCCCCATATGGGAGTACTTGGTCCTTGCGTGAGGGGTTGCAGTAGAAGAATTCGAGGAACAGCTCGAGGCTTGGAGCCATTTGCAAATAATCTTCACAGAACACTACAAAGTTGCTGATGTTCAGCATGGAGTTGGGCGCGATGTCTTGAGGCCTAAGGCCTAGTACTTCAAGACCCGGCGAAAAAACAGGGAACCCGGGGGGCGAAGGCCGCGCTGAACGTGGTCGAGGAAAACCACCACTTCACCTTCCTTGGGGCTGGGGCGGATTTCTTCTCCAGCAGCACGCCATTGAATCTCATCCTTCGGAGGGAGCTCGCCGCAATTCATGTGTTCTTGAAGCATCAAGTTAGTCACCGTGGACTTGGTCCAGTTGACCTGAGTAGCAGCGGGGGCGGCGGAGCCAGATGCACCGGCGTGGGTGCTGTGAGGCTTCTTGGCGAGCTTCTTCGCCGCACGGGGAGCTCCGGCCTTCGCTTTGTCCTTCACCATGGTTGATGAGCTTCGAGGTTCTCTGAGCACAGCAATGGAGATAAGAAACCCTAGTTCTAGATGTAGATGCGTAGAGGGGGAAATGCGAAGCAAATCTGGACGAGATTCGAGTTGGAATCAAGTGCGGAGCACGGATATGTGGGATAAACGTACCTGTGGATCTTCTTGCAGGAGATTGGGAAGCTCGATTTGAGATTGGATCCGCGGCTGCTACAGTGCGTGCGTGAGGAGGAAGATGAACTGAATGGGGAAAAGTGACCGTGGTGTCTCTTGGTCTCCTATTTATAGGCGCAGTGAAAACCCTAGGGGTTGCGGTAAAAAGTGAAGAGATAAGGATCTTTGACTAAAAGTCAACGACAAACGGAATGAGATAATTACGGAGTATTAAATGAAAAGATCGTGATTAAGATGGATAAGGATGGATTTCAGTTGGGCGGTAATTTTCACTAAGTGTCGAAAGTAAAACCCGGGCGTGTGAACCCGACAAGAGATAACCGGGTTACGGCGTGAATCGCCAAAGATACTGGCCAAGTAAAGGAGGAAAGAGACGTGTTCTAATATTAAATTTGCTATGTGTTATTTATGTTTCAGGTGATTAACCCGGCTGGCCAGGATATCAGTTCTGCTCAAAGAAGCAATATTCAAGAATAAGAAGCAGAGCATGCTAACCTGGCAACCAGGCTAATCTGGGGGCTACTGATGGGGGGATGATAACCCGGTAGGCCCATGAAGAGGAAAGCATGACCTGCCAGGCAGGAGGCCCGGCCAGGCCAGCTAACCGTCAGCATGGGCCGGGTTATGTTGCTGGGCCAGAGGCTTTGGCGGTAACCCGGTTCAGGAAGGGAAGTTTCTAGAAGACCAGAGGCGGTTCATGACTTGGAAGACTCGAAGGCTAGAAGAGCTAGAGTAGGATTCCGAGTCTGGGTAGAGCCCGGGTTTGTGTTGTAACGTGCCAGGAGACCCGGTCGTCTATTTAAACCGATCCCTGAGCCCTAGTTGAGGAGAACTTTACGACCCAAGCTTAGGCGAGAAAACCATCGAGAGAAACACCACAACCTTCTAACCTAGATCGAGATCCGGCTCTGTTGTCGTTGCCGGGTTATCGAGATTGAGATTAATAACAAGATAGCAGGAAGTAGGTCTTTATCTCCAATGGAGAGGCCGAACCTGGGGAAACCCTTTGTCCCTGCAGTGCTAAACAATCTCCCAGACGCCAGTGTCGCCTTGCCCACCAACTCAAGCTACCCCAAAGTAGCATCTGCCGTGTTATCTACCCCACGACACCTATGGTCATATCCTTGATGTAGAACCACTTCTGGCGCCATCCTTGCACAGACTCCAGGAAGTTGATCTTGAAGTACTCGACATCAGGTCGAGCCTGTACTCCAAAACCACCAGGTCCCTTGGTGCTGTGCTGGCGCTTGACATTGAAGATACGGCGGAACAGACCAAAGTGGGGTGCAATGCCCAGGAAGACCTCGCAAAGAACGAAAAAAACACGCAATGTGCAAAAGCCCATTGGGCGTGAAATCGTGCAGTTGCACCCCATAAATGTGCATCAGTGCACGAAGAAAGTTGTGAACAGGGAAGGAGAATCCCCTGTTCACAAAATCCACAAAACAGACCCGCTCATTGGGGCCTGGGCGCGGGATTACCTCGGTGTTGGGGATGCGCACTTGCGAGGCATCCTCAGGGATCAGCCCGTCGTTCCGCAGGCCGGTGAGCATCCTCTTGCTGCAGGTGGACTTGGTCCAGGCGCCCTTGCCCCTCTTCAAACTGCTGGCAGCGGCAGCGGCGCTGTCTGCCGATGCGCTCGCGGCACTCCTGCCCTTCCGGGTGGCAGGTTTCGTCATCGCGGAGGTGGTTGCACAAGCTTCGCTCTGAGGCTATTGCGATGCGAGAGGAGGAAGAAGAAGCAGTGGCGGCGGAGAGCTAATGGCAAGTAAAAAAACTATTTACGCCGCCGCACCCTTTTAACCTCGATGCAAAAGAATTTGCACCGTGGATGCAAGATCGTGGGAAATAAAGCAAATCAAGCCGTACACGTGGCAGCCATGGAGAGCAACCGTCGCCGGCCACTCCGCCCACTACGCACGGGAATCTAGGAACTACCATCATGGCCCCGGAGAAATCATGCCTGAACGGTCAAATCCAGTCCAAACGGCTGCACAATGGGCCCACAAGACGTGTCACGTCCCATCTATCGCAGCATAGCGCACGCCACCGCGTGTCAGGTGGCGCAGTCGCCATAAAACGTCATCCCTGACGTCATTGTAGCAGATTTGTTCAGAAAATATGTCGGGTTCACCCAAAGCATATTAATCACTCGATTGTTTTTCGAGTGTATGGTCACTCGACTATCTCTTCGATCACAGACATATTACTCCCATCGGGAGCGTATCAAAAAAATTCTTCGACTAAAGATGCTCAAGACCAAGTGATTCTGAGATTATCCTCCATTACAGGTAATAAAGCACAATCTCGGGGGCTACTCCCATCAGGAGCGCTGCCGCGCACCCGATAGAATTATGGCAAAAGATTTTCTTCGACTAATATATGTGGGAAGGAAGATTTTGAGATTATCCTCCATTGCAAGCAATAAAGCACAATCTCGGGGGCTACTCCCATCGGGAGCGCTGTCGCGCACCCGATAAGATAGTTTCAAAAGGTCAGTCAACGAACATATCGACTACGTTCATATGCAAAATCATACTCGAAACATTCCCGAGTTGCGTCCGTCGCAAATAACTCGGATGCTGCACGCATAGTGCAAAGATAAGACCCGCCGAACTTTCGAGTTGGGCTAAGGACCGTTCCAGCAACGTCAATCCTTATACTTTCCGTGTCAGCAGACATGATGGAAAATCCCGACGGACGCGTTGGGTAAAATTCAAAGTTATACTGCAGATCGACTCAGTAAGACCTCAGCGGCCTAGTCGAATCTGACTAGTTTGTTCCAGATTCGAGTCCGGGGACTCGAGTTTGATTGAAAGCTAGTAAGGTGTTACCCAAATATGTAGTTAACCAGTCCCGATCCGTCGAGTGAACTGGGCCTGCTAAGCTATTATCCCTTGATCATCATAAGCAAAAAACCACAGTCGATGAAATACTCGACATAGCCAACATGTGCTATTCATACAGGAATTCCAATTATAATATACATAATGCTAAGCATATGACGTGCACTTACGAACGAGTCCATGCCCGATTCTTCGAGTCAGACAAGTACTTGGGGGCTACTGACAAGGATATACATCTCGGGTACCCTACCGTGAGGGTACCTGGTGCACGTGATGACTAAAAGCCCAATAGCGAAGAGACGACTCGAAGCCCAAGATGATAGGCCCAACAAGATGGAGTACCCTCCAAGTTTAGACATAGACATAGTCGGTTTATATTTTCCTTATGTGTAAACTAGGTCGGTTACAAACTCTCGAGACCCAGCCTACTTAAAGGCTGGGAGGGGTGCCGATCTAGGACCAAGCCATACTCGAACCACCAAAGCTCTTGCGAGATCGTCATCTCGCCGGAGCCACCTTGTAATCTCATAATCTCCAGCGATCAATAACAGACAAGCAGGAAGTAGGGTCTTTACCTCCACCCGAGGGGCCTGAACCTGGGTAAATCTTTGCCTCTGCTTGTCAGCCGATGAAACTACCAGTACTACCACGTTCTCTCCCCATAATCTCAACCCTAGGTCCTTAACCATGGGATTTGATGAGGGTACACCTCGTCACCTTCAACAATGAGGCAGAGTACGAGGCCCTACTGCACGGCATGAAGATGGCCAAAGCTTGTGGGTGCACTCGACTCATTATATATGGCGACTCAAACCTCGTTGTACAGCAAACAATGAAGGCATGAGATGCTACCGCATACAATATGATCGCATATCGCGAGCTGCACAATAACATGGAGGGCAACTTCGACGGTTGTGAGCTGCGTCACATCGGATGGGAAAGCAACGAGGAGGCAGATATGTTAGCCAACCTCGGTTCTACCAAGGCACCAATACCACCGGGCGTATTTCTCGAGCGAATCGAGCACAGATCTATCAAGGTCAAGCAAACTGCAGCACCTTCGGCTCCGATGGCCGTGGACAAGGACACTTCTCCACCTAATACGGAGGACCCTCCACTCGAAGTCCTCCTCATCGAACCAACCTGGACACATCCGTTCCTTGCATACATGCTGCGTAATGAGCTACCAGAAGACGCAGCAGAAGCACGGCGCATCACTCGACGTGCCAAGGGATACACAATCATCAAGGGTGAACTATACAAGAGAAGCATATCCGGGATCCTCCAAAGATGCATCGCACTAGAGGACGGCAAGGCCATCCTTCGAGATATCTACGCAGGAACTTGTGGACACCATGCGAGCAGTCGAGCACTCGTCGCCAAGGCCTTCTGAGCAAGGTTCTACTGGCCAACTGCGCTCAGGGATGCGGAGGACACAGTGAAGAGATGCATCGGCTGCCAGAAGTTTGCCACCAAGCCGCACGCACCTGCATCAGAGTTGAAAACAATACCTCTCGCTTGGCCCTTCGCCCAGTGGGGGCTCGACATGGTAGGACCACTCAAGAAATCCTCGCGTGGAGGGCATACCCACCTCCTGGTGGTAGTCGACAAATTCACCAAGTGGATCGAAGCGGTCCCTATCACGAATTCGACTGCCACAACATGGGTGAACTTCATCAGATCAATCATATACCATTTCGGACTCCCTCATAGCATCATAACTGATAACGGTACAAACTTCACAACGGAGGAATTCCGTAACTTCTACAAAGACCAAGGCGTGAAGCTCAACTATGCGTCAGTAGCGCACCCGCAGTCGAACGGACATGTGGAAAAGGCCAATGGACTCGTATGCAGCGGGATCAAGAAGCAGCTTTTAGTGCCACTCAAACGAGATGCGGGTGCCTAGGTGGAAGAGCTTCCGGCCGTACTCTGGAGCCTGCGAACTACTCCAAATAGGTCAACACAATACACACCGTTCTTCATGGTATACGGCGCAGAAGCAGTCCTACCCTTCGACGTACAGTTCGACGCACCCAGAGTCGTCGCATACGACGAAGAGGAAGAGGAAGTGGAGGAGCATAAACAAAAAACCTTGCCGCACCCGAGCACTCGGGGGCTGCGCCGTCAAAGCCAAACATAAGCAAGCACTTTGGCCTCACCCGAAAGTTCGGGGGTTGCGTCACACAACTTCAAACAAATTCACAAGTACTTCAGCCACACCCGCATGCTCGGGGGCTGCGCTGCGCAAAGTCAAAACCTCACAAAATCATTCGACGCACCCGAACGCTCGGGGGTTGTGTCTGACAGCATACAAAACCACATCTCGCAAAAGCAAAAGTTACAAACTCCACACTCAGGGGCTAAACCCCACATATACAGGTATCTAATCTACTGTGCAGATTCCTCATTAGGCTCTGCCCACTTCTTTTCCTCTTTCAATACCTTGTGAATAAGGACCAGCGCATCAACTCGAGTCGCTTCGTAGTGCTCCTGCATGGGCACAGGACCGCCACCAGGCACTGGTGGTGGACCCAGCGCAATTTTCTTCAGGTCAAGGTTGGGCAGATGAGCCCGAACAAAGGCAAGTGCAACGTTAGCCCCGCTAATGAGTTGCTCTCGAATGAACTTCTTTATGGCTTTGCCTTCACGAAATCTGTTCAGCAGTGCCGCTAGACCTTGTGGTTGATCATTCAATGGAAACAAGGACTGGTGCACTCGAGCTAAAGCTGACATGCAGACTTCAAGGAGAACAACAGCACGCTAGGCACGGTCGTGCAGCTTCGCCAGCACAAGACCCCTCGCCCTATCACACCAATAGGGGTGAGTGGAATACTGTGGGCTACTGGCATAGCCATTCAGACGATCATCCAAGCGCGCCGCCTCAGCTTGACTATCTATGCAAGCACCTGCAAAAATTGCGCTACATCATAAAAACAGCCGAACACAAACAATTCGACACTCGTTCGGGTGCACTTACATTCCAGATGCATATTCACCTTGTCCAGCTCTTCAAGCAAATAAATCTCCGGGGCCGTTGCCGGTGAAGGTCTCGACTGCAATTCAGCCAGCTCACTCTTCGTTTCCTTCAGCTCTTGCTCTGTACTCGTGAGTTTCTGCTGAAGGAAGTCGATGATCCTCTGGTCATTCTTGCTCTGAGTGTTTGACTTGGGAGCGGTAATTCCGGAAGCAGGGCCTGTCGACGCACCAGATGCTCCAGGCTACACAAGAACAATTCAAGCATAAGAGTGATGTATTCTTAACGTACACACCCGATCCACAAGACTCGGGTACCGTTCGATCCATAAGTGTAATCCCGACACAAGAAAGGTAACAAAAGCATAGCTCATAATCGTCAAAGCCTCATACAGCAACAGTTTTCCTTACAAGAGACAAAAGAGAGTCATGTCATCTGCGACATGGACTCAGACCTAGATCTAGCGGTGCGGGCAGCACGCTCGGCAAGGATGGCAGCACGTTCTTCCATTATAGCCACCATCTTCCTCGACAACGTCCCCGCCTGCTCCTTCATCGCACCCGTCACGGCAGATTTTCCGTCAGGTTTTTTCGGGAAGCCAGCTACGGCTTTCTCGAAGTTGCCTACAACACCATGGCCAAGCAGAAGAAGGAAGGTGGTCTCGGAGCCACCTACCATTTGGGCGCGGGCGTAGTTAGTCAAAGTCGATGTCCCAGGACCGAACACATCAGCTAGACCCTCTACAATCGCGGGTGACGTGCCTTTCGGGAAGACAAGCTGGTGAACAGCTCTCAGGGCACCCGCAGACTTGTTGAGAGCCTCCCTGGCCTGGGCACATATCTTGTCAAAGGCACCCGCCACATCCTCGAAGGACCCTTCGTCCGTAGTAGGTGCAGCTCCAACAGCCCCTGTCAGGTCAAGAAAAATCAGACCCAAATCACCATACATTCAGCTAATATAGCACATGGTAGATTCATTACCTCCCATAACATGGGACAGCGAGTGCAGCCGCTCCGTCTGCAGCATCTCGCGAGCGTCCATCTCTTTGAGCTTCTCACGCTCAGCTGGAAGTTCCTTCTCGAGCTCCTGCACCCGAGTCAGAGCTGTCGCTCGCTCACCTGCAGGCAGTGCGAAGTGAATCTTAGCGTCTACTTTTTCGCATAAACCAATAGATATGAGGAGAAGGTCCTTACTGTTCGACTGCTCTAGTTTGGCCCGCGTCTGGTCGCGATCCTCCTCCATCTGCACATAGGCCTCACCCGACTCCAGCATCATGCGGTAGAACGGCTGCGGAATAAAATGCAGAACATAAGCATCTGAGCCTATGCCCAACTACACCTAGTTGCACCTAGCCTCGGGGGCTACTCCCATTGGGAGCGCTGTCGCGCACCCAATGAAATATGAAGCATAACATAGTACTTACATGGTTGAAGCGCTCCGGCTGTGCAACACCCGAAGAAGAAGGCGCGTCTCCCTTTGATCCAGAAGGCATGCTCGCCAGGGCAGTCCTCTCCACCTGACCTGCATCTTCCGAAAACGAAGCAGGAGTCACCTTGGGAGCGATGGGCGCCGCATCTTTCTTTGGCGAGGTGTCCTCGGCCGGGCTGAGTAGCAACAATCAGAAACGATAAAGGAAGAAACAAACATCAGACCCGAACAAAATAAGCACGTGATCACCTGGCATCTTCATCATCAGAAATCAGAAGGCTTGTGTAATCCAAGTGCGCGACGAATTCTGGGGCACCCTCAGGTGGGACCGCGCGCAAAGGAGTCACAACCCTAGCTTCTTTCGAGTCAGGCGACGAGGAACCCGAGTCACCATGTTCAGCGTGGGGAGGAGAGCTGGACGCAGTCGACGTTGTTTCGTCTACGCGGTGTTGTTTTCGCGGCTGCTCTTCCTCCTCTTGCCCAGATTCCTCCACCTCTTCGACTGGTGTGTGTGCGGAGGCGAGGGAGACCTCGTCGCCTTCTGGGTCAACAAGCAAAATCTCCACCTCCGTAGTCTTTCCATCCTCGGGAAGAGGAGGCAAGCGACGAAAAGAAGTGTGGCCCTGCACATATGAAATCAAGGAGATTCAGTCGAAAGACATACAAATTTCACGGCAGAACATGCATAAAAACAGGGCGTACGTCGGGCAACGGATGATCGCTGTCAAACGCGTCAACTAGGCAGTCGAGAGGTCAAGGGTCGTTCGATGTCAACTTGGTAATCGAACGCACCCGAGCCTCCACCTCCCTCTTAGATGGCAGAGCGCACGTAGGGTCCTCAACACCTTGGAACTCCCACATCGGGTGCGCCCGCACTCACAGTGGCTGCACACCCCTTTTGATGAAAAGAGAGATCAGATGAAGGCCGCTCACTTCGCGGCCGACAGTCTTCAGGAGCTCAGCAATCTTTGCCAGCAAAGGCTTCGCCTCCACTTCTTCAGTCGCGGTGGTTTGATGCAGCCACGCTCGGGTCTTCACCAGAGTCACATGGGCATCGAACTCCGGCAACCCTTCTTGCTGGGTCTTGACATAGAACCACTTCTTCCTCCAGTTCTGCGCGGACTCAACTTGTTGGAGATCGAAATACTGGACCTCTTTACGCACCTGGATGTTGAAGCCCCCAACAGCATATACGCCGTCCGGACCGGCATTTCTCTTCACATTGAAGATCTTCTTCCAAAGACCCCAATGCGGATGCACCCCCAAAAAACATTCGCAAAGCACGACAAAAACAACGATGTGCAGAATGGAGTTGGGGATGAAATCATGCAGTTTCACCTTGTACGCATACATCAGTGCTCGCACAAAATTGTGAATAGGGAAGGAGACTCCCCTATTCACGAAGTCGTGGAAACATACGCGCTCGCCCTCTCTGGGTTGAGGGCTTACCTCATTCCAAGGCACACGCGTCAGCAGTTCCTTGACGGAGGGCAGCCATCCGTCCCGCCAGTAGGCCTCAAGTTGCGCCGTCTTCACGGCGGACCTAGTCCAGTCGCCGGCTTTCTTCTTCAATGTGGCCGCGGCGCCGGCGGTGGCGCCACTGCCACACTGGCGGTGGCGCTGGCGGCGACCCTAGGCTTCTTCCCTGCCTTCGTCATGGTGTTGGTGGCTATGGAGCAACGGCGCGCAGAGGAAGATGAAGCAGGAACGGCGGCGGCGGGGGAGACAATGACAAGTAACAGCGATTTACCCTACCGTCCCCCTATTTATTTACATAGGCCACGATCTCCACCGTTGATGGCAGATCGTGCACCGCAACGCATATCCAACCTTACATGTGGCGGTCATGGAGAGAAACCGTCAACAGCCACTCCGCCCACTACGCACGGGAAACGAGGAGGCCATCATCATGTCGCCGTGAAAATCGCGTCAAAGCGGTCAAATCAAGTTCAAACGGCACCGTCTTCGGTCAGCACTGCAAACTGGGGCCAACACGTCACGTCCCATCCATCACAAGGTAAGCACGCAACCGCTTGTCAGATGGTGCAGTCGCCAAACGCGTCATCCCTGATGTCATCACAATCGTAACGCTTCAAAATGCACTCGAGTCCCTTCAGGGGTCGACTCTAAGTGACACAAACGAACTACGCAAAACTGGTCACTCGACCGTTCCATAGGCTATGTCATATAACTCCCATCGGGAGCGATTCAAAATTTTATTGACTGCTGCAAAAGTTTCAAAAGTTTTGAGATTATCCTCAACTGCAAGCAATTAAGCACAATCTCAGGGGCTAATCCCATCGAGAGCGCTTAGCCTTATGCAAATATCAATCACAAATCCCCGAGATTGCGTCCGCCGCATATATACCTTGGACGCTACATGCACAGTGTAAAGATAAGACCCGCCGATCCATCGAGCTGGGCCGGGGCTTGCTACCACAGTGTAAGCCCTGCAACTTTCCATGTCAACAGACATGAAGAAAATCCTAGCGGACGTGTTAGGTAGCAAAGTTATGCCGCAGGCTGGCTCTGTAAGACCTCCGCGGCCAGAGTCGAATCTGACCAGCTTGTTCCTGGTTCGAGTCCAGGGACTTGAGCTTGAAGTAGGCTAGTAAGGTTTTACCCAGAAGTGCAGTTAACTGGTCCCGATCCGTCGAGTGTACCAGGCCTACTATGTCAATCCCTAGGCAAAAAAGCAAAGCATCAATCGAAGCATATTTCGACTCAACATGCACCTTCGAGGCAAGCTCGATTTCAGAACAAACAAATCATTAGTCGACGTATGTTCTGACTCAACAGACTCATTCGAGACATTCTCGACTTACATATACCTATCGAGCAAAGAGCTAACAAAAACATTGCAAAATCAGCCTATAAGGTGCATGGCAAAGTAGGCAAATTACGGCGGGCATTTACGGAGGAGTCCCTGCCCGATTCTTCGAGTCGTCCAAGCACTCGGGGGCTACTGACATGGGTGTACCCTTCGGGTGCTCCACCACGAGGATACCTGGTGCACGTACAAGCTAAGGCCTACGGATAAGCCCGTCGGGAATCCACGATCAAGGCCCACGAAGGGGCCCCGAGAAGCTGGCGTATGCCCCAAGATTAGTAAAACCTAAGTTGGTAGAAACCTACCTTACCTGTAAACCTAGTCGGTTGCGAATCCCCAGGACCTAGCCTCCTATATAAAGGCTGGGAGGGCCGCCGATCTAGGGCACGCAATACTCAAACCACCAAATCCTAGCGAGATTGCCATCTCGCCGGAACACCATTGTACACCTCATACATCAATAATCAGACAAGCAGGAAGTAGGGTGTTACCCTCCGGGGGTCTGAACCTGGGTAAACCTTGCTTGTCAGCCGACGATACTACCAACGCTACCACGTCTCTCCCCCTCAATCTCAACCCTAGGTACCGAACCATGGGATTTGATGTGTTAACACCACGTCATAGTCTTTATGGTACGCATCATGAGAAAACATCTTTGCCTAATCTGATCCAAAGTTGGCAAACTTTAGCCGAAAAAATATGTCATGTCAATATTCGGGCAATATCCGTACTAGTACTTTTAACGATGTGAATTTCCCCTTGACACACCTATCTAAATTTGGAGCGTGATAGAAAATTTCAGATCTGAATAGATGAACCTAGCCGCCTTGATTCCTTCTTCCCCAACTCGCCGAGATGCGACCTGGCCAACTCGATGATCTTCACTTGCTTTTGTGAACAACATTTCTCCTGATACACCAATTTGATCCAATAATATCAATCAAGATAAAGGCACTATTGTTTGATCCTAGACTTTTTCCACAAATTACTTGTTTGTGAAGATCATGTCTAGATCGAAGGTGACGACGAAGGGAATGGATCCAATGACCAAGAAATGACTAGAAACAAATTGTTTGGCATCCAAACGTGCCTTAAATGATGGACTTCGCTAATATGAGGATCGACTACAATCTCAACAAATGGACATCAACACCCAATCTGCGCAAATCAACGAGTCCATCAACAATCTAGATAGTCACCTATGTAGGTCCTCAAGCTCAAGTCGCTATCGACACCCATGCATCAAGATTGGTTGCTCGATAGGAAGTGGCAAATGAAGAAACCCAAGCGCATCACAATCTTCAACAACCAACACACTGAACTCAAGGTCTACATCGACAAGAACATGAGCCACCGCCAGCACCATGAGCTCAACAACAACCCCAAAGGCACGAAGGTCATCAATACCATGTTCCACCACCTCCTCCACATCGACCTCAAAGAGTGCCTTCACTAGATCCGGATGGTGACCCCGGTGCAAATGATTATATTGATCAAGATCGTCATCATCGACAAACACCAAGTCCAAGACATTGCCGCTGTCGTCATTGATGACGATGTGAGTTTTCTTCATGTCATTTGTCCTTATGCAACTTTTGTGAACATATCCATTTGAATTGTGCACAATCTTGTCTTTTGCAAAAAGTTAATGTAGAGCTGCATTGTACAAGAAAGATATAAGCAAATGGTCGCCTCCAAAGAAAAACTATTTGTGGTCCAACATTGTTGGAAATTGCTCGACAATAGTGAGAAGTGAAAGTTGAGGGATCAAGAACTTCCATTGAGGAATGGAGACACACCCATCGATTTGGATGATGATGATGGTGAAACAATACTGGCATCAACAAGAAATATTGGATAGCTGGTTGGAAAGAGGAAGAAGAAGGACTTCAAGAAAAAGAAGAAGGCGTAAACATGACAGAGAAGATGGATGAAGTCATAAAAAGAACCTGCGGCTCATTGCTATTGAAGAAGGAGCTAACCGAGAAGAATCACCCAAAAAAAGATGACAAAGTGGTGACAAATTAGAAAATCCTAGAAGAAGAGGATGGCTGAGGAAAAGTTCAAGGCAAACATTGAGGAGCGTCGACTCCTACTCGAAAAGAACAAGATGAGACACACGATGACTGCCGAGAAAAACAAAAATCATGATGATGGATCCAAATGGAATGGACGTGAAGGCGAGGGTAGAGATCGTACTCGTAGGGAGGAGATGATGTTGCGTTTGAGGATGGTTTCGTCTAGTGGTTAAGGCAATGAAGGAGATAACAAAACAATGGTGTTGCTTGATTCATGGGCAATTGACGCATAATCTGGTTTTGTTTATTTGCTACTTGTTCTACGATGGGTTGTACTTCTGGATAAAAACTATGATCGAACCTACTTGTTCTACGATTTCCTACTTTTGTATGGTACGGGATATGCAGGATCGACTAAAAACTCGTGCCATATTCTTAAGGTACGAAATTTGTTGTATAAACTTTTTTTTGGAAGTTGCAAGGGTTTCTCTAGGTGAGGAGTTTGTTTTTTGGCCCGAAACCCTTCCTCCCTGCCCCCTCCCCCCCCCTCCGCGTCCGCACCACCCCCACGGCGGCCGACGCGGCCTCCCTTCCTGTCCCCCCATTCCGACTCTCCTCTTTTCGTGCTCGATGGCGGTCGCGCGGGGCAGTAGTCTTCCGGCGGTGGTAGCTCGGCTCTGGCTGGGTGGTGGCAGTCCCGTGGTGTGGCCTTGGCTTAGTGGGGGCAGCACAGGGGCAGGCGCCGGTAGTGCCAAGCGGCCCAGATCTTGGCTCATCGGGCCCCATCTGGGTCGAGGCGGGCTGGCCTGCCCTGGCGCACGCACTACAGATGGCGGTGAGGTAGATGGTGCAGGGGGCTGAATGGAATATGCCCGAGAGGCAATAATAAAGTGGTTATTATATTATTCCATGTTTATGATAAATGTATATTTGTCATGCTAGAATTGTATTAATCGGAAATGTTAATACATGTGTGACTAATGAACAAGTAAGAGTTCCTAGTAAAGCCTCTCGTTTAACTAGCTCGTTGATTAACTGATGATCAAGATTTCCTGATCATGAACATTGGATGTTGTTGATAACGGGATCACGTCATTAGGAGAATGAGATGATGAACACACCCAAAGAAAGTATAGCAATGCGATCAAGTCATTTAGTTTATGTTGTTATATCATTCACATACGAAGTAGCTATAATCCTTAGACCATGAGATCATGTCAATCACTAACACCGGATGAGTACTTTGATGACATCAAACGTCACACCGTGAAAGGGTGATTATAAAGGTGGCATTGGGTACACTGAAAGTATTAGTTGAGGCTCATGGATCAAGAGTGGAATTTGTTCATCCAGATGACGGATAGATATGCTCTGGGCCCTCTCGGTGATATCACATTGACACCGCTTGCAAGCACGTGACTAGGTCACAGGGATGTCATATCACGGAACGAGTAAAGAGAACTTGTCAGGAAACGAGATCAAACAAGGTATGGTCGATACTGATGATCGGATCTCGGACAAGTAATATATCGCGGAACAAAAGGATTTGGTTACAACATTTTGGTTCACGCGATCACAAGATTCATCGTTGAATGTGTAGGAGTCATTACGGATCTCCTGGTCCCGCTGTTGACTATTGATCAGAGAGGCGTCTCGATCATGTCTACATTATTCGCGAACCGTAGGGTGACACACTTAAGGTTTGCCGATGCTTTTGGGTAGATACGGAATATTAGAGAAAAGTTTGGACAACACCGAAATTGTTTCGAGTATTTTTGAAATAGTTCAAGGAGGTAATTGCAAATGGTTGTTAATAAGATTAACAAATATGTCAAGGGGTAAAGTGTTAATGTTTGTTAATAGAATTAACAAATATTAATAAAGAAATAAAATTGTTTTATTTAATTAATAAAAATGACCCTTGGGATTTTTGGGTGGAGATTAAATGGGTGTGAGTGGAGACTCCACTCACATGATGAGGGAAGAGATGGGGGCACCATATGTTGGGCCGTACCACCTCTTGGTGGCTGCCTCCTTTCTCCTATATATAGAGGGTGAGAGCTCCATCCTCAACACACACTTGCTCCTCTCTCCCTCCTCCCGCTGCTCCACCTTCTGGCCATCTGCTTGGCGAAGCCATGGCCGATTAGTTTCTCCACCACACCATGCCGTTGTGCTGCTGGAGTTTCCGGTGGTTCTACTACTTCCGCTGCCCCGCTGGATCAAGGGAACGGAGGTCGTCATCAAGCCGTACGTGTGACTGAGTACGGAGGCGCTGCCCGTTGCAGCGTACATCTTCATGATCTTTAGATCGGCAAGTAAACGACTACATCGCCCACGAGAATTATTCTCGAAACGCTTACGGTCTTCGAGGGTGAGTTCTCTTGGAGCTTGGCTTACCCGTTGCTTACATCCACTAGATTAGATCTTGGTGTCTTGGCCGTAGGAATTTTTTTGTTTTCTATGCTACGAACCCTTCAGTGGTATCAGAGCCATGTCTATGCGTAGATGTTTTTGCACGGGTAGAACACATATGAGTATGTGGGCGTTGATGATCATGTTATTGCTTCCGTGTTGTATTTAGAATCTTAGTGGCATAGTGGGATGAAGCGGCTCGGACTAACCTTACATATCCACGTACATGAGACTTGTTCCACGACTAACATGTAACTTGATTTGCATAAGTGGCTTTGCGGGTGTCCGTCTCTCCCACTATAGTTAAGATTTTATCTACAAAGGGTTGTTAATAATTTGTTTATCACCGTTGTGGTTTCATGTTCGTAGGTAAGAACGGTTCTATCTTCGAAAGCCCTAAGCCACGTAAAATATGCAAAATAAATTAGAGGACGTCTAACTTGTTTTTGCTGGGCATGTGATGTGATATGGTCAATGTTACAAATTTTGTTGTATGAGATGATACTCTTTGTAAATTATGACATACCGGCAGGAGCCAAATGGTTGTCATTTAAATTCATGGCATGCGTGCTAAATATCATATCCATGTGATATGTTGTAATTTGGAGGACAATCAAGAAGGAGGCTCCATGGACCTTGGTGCCACGCCGGTGGAATGATGGAGATCATGCCAAGACGCACAAGATGGAGATCCAAGTGCAAGAAGGACCATATCATATCACATTATCCATGCATGTGATGTTAATCCTTTTATGCATGTGATGTTAATCCTTTTATGCATCTTATTTTGCTTAGATCGTGACGGTAGCATTATAAGATGATCCCTCACTGTTAATATCAAGATAGAAATGTGTTCTTCCTTAGTATGCACCGTTAAGAAAGTTCGTCGTTTCGAAGCACCACGTGATGATCGGGTATGATAGACTCTACGTTCGCATACAACGGGTGTTGACGAGCCTAGCATGTATAGACATGGCCTCGTAACACACGCAAGTACTACGATTCTACTTGGCGAGCCTAGCATGTACATACATGGCCTCGGAACACGTAACCGAAAGGTAAAGCATGAGTCATATGGATGATATGATGAACATCTCGATGTTCGCCTTTGCAGCTGCACCACTTCTCGTGATGATCGGTCTTGGTGTAGTGAATTAGGTTCGTGTAATCACTGAAACAACTAGAGATGTTGTTTTTGAGTGGGAGTTCACATAAAATTTTGAATTAATTTGAACTTCATTTTGTCATAACATAGTCTAAATAGTCTTTGTAAATATGTTGTAGATCATGGCACCACCTGCTTTCAATTTCAATATGTTCATGGAGAAAGAGAAACTAGCTAGCAATGGAAGCAACTTTACCAACTGGGCACTTAACCTGAGGATTCTCCTCACTGCTAGTCAGAAACTCTATGTGCTTGAAGCACTGCTGGGTGCCCCACCCGCTGATGATGCTTCCGATGAAGATAAAAATGTTTATCTGACTCGCAAGGAAGACCACAATGTAGTTCACTATGACATTCTGTATGGTTTGGAGCCGGAGCTGCGAAAGCGTTTCGAGAACAGCAACGCCTTTGATACAATGGTGAATTGAAATTGATTTTCGATACCCATGCTGCCGTAGAAAGTTATGAAGCTTCAGAAAAGTTCTTTAGCTGCATGATGGAAGAGAATAGCTCTGTTAGCGAGCACGTACTCAAAATGTCTGGGTACGCTGATAAACTCATAGCTCTGGGAATAACGATCCCCAACAAGCTAGGAATTATCGTGTTCTCCAATCACTTCCACCAAGTTACAAGAACTTCGTGATGAACTACAATATGCAAGGCATGGAGAAAACTCTCCCTGAGCTTCTATCCATGCTCAAGACTGCTGAAGTGGAGATCAAAAAGGAGCATCAAGTGTTGATGATCAACAAAACCACTAGTTTCAAGAAAGGCAAGAAAGGGAAGCCAAAGGGTAACTTCAAGAAGGGCGGTAAAGCTGTTGCCGGCCTGAGAAGAAGACCAAGGCAGGTCCTAAGCCTGATACTGAGTGCTTTTACTGCAAGGGCACTGGGCACTGGAAGCGGAACTGCCCAAATATCTGGCGGATAAGAAGGCCGGCAAAGTGAACAAAGGTATATGTGATATACATGTAATTGATGTGTACCTTACTAGTACTCGCAGTAGCGCCTGGGTATTTGATACTGGTTCGGTTGCTAACATTTGTAACTCGAAACAGGAGCTGCAGAACAAGCGACAACTAGCCAGGGATGAGGTGACGATGCACGTCGGCAATGGATCAAAGGTTGACGTGATCGCCGTCGGGACGCTACCTCTTCGTTTACCATCGGGATTAGTAATAAACCTTAATAATTGTTATTTGGTGCCTGCGTTGAGCATGAACATCATATCTGGATCTTGTTTGATGCGAAGCGGTTATTCATTTAAGTCTGAGAACAATGGATGTTCGATTTATATGAATGATATCTTTTATGGTCATGCACCTCTAAGAATGGTTTGTTTCTTTTGGATCTTGTAGTATTGATACGCACATTCATAATATAAATGCCAAAAGAATTAAGTTGAATGATGATATTGCTGCATACATGTGGCATTGCCGTTTAGGTCATATTGGTGTCAAACGCATGAAGAAGCTCCATTCTGATGGACTCCTAGAATCACTTGATTATGAATCATTTGAGACATGTGAACCATGCCTTATGGGCAAGATGACTAGAACCCGTTTTCTGGATCAATGGAACGGGCGACAGATCTATTGGAAATCATACATACCGATGTGTGCGACCAATGAGTGTGTCTGCGCGAGGTGGATATCGTTATTTCGTTACTTTCACGGATGATTTGAGTAGATATGGGTATATCTACTTAATGAAACACAAGTCTGAAACATTCGAAAAGTTCAAGAATTTCAGAGTGAAGTGGAAAACCATCGTAACAGAAAGATTAAATTTTTGCGATCTGATCGTGGAGGTGAATATTTAAGTTACGAGTTTGGCACACATATGAAACAATGTGGAATAGTTTCACAACTCACGCCTGCCGGAACACCACAGCGTAATGGTGTATCCGAGCGTCGTAATCGTACTTTATTGGATATGGTTCGATCTATGATGTCTCTTACAGATTTACCGCTATCTTTTTGGGGCTATGCACTAGAGACAGCAGCATTCACTTTAAATAGGGCTCCATCTAAATCCGTTGAAACACACCTTATGAGTTATGGTTTGGCAACAAACCTAAGTTATCGTTTCTAAAAGTTTGGGGATGCGATGTTTATGTGAAGAAGCTTCAACCTGATAAACTCGAACCCAAAGCGGAAAAAATGCGTCTTCATAGGATACCCTAAAGAAACAATTGGGTACACCTTCTATCACAGATCCGAAGGCAAGGTTTTCGTTGCCAAGAATGGATCCTTTTTGGAGAAGGAGTTTCTCTCGAAAGGTGTGAGTAGTAGGAAGGTAGAACTCGACGAGGTTATTGAACCTTCTCTTCTTGGAATGGCGAGTGGCGCAGCGTCGGAAACTGTTCCGGAGTTGACTTCACCAAATGAAGAGGGAACTAATGATCAAGATCATGAAACTCCGGAAGAGAATACTACCCCATTCGCAGGTCAACAAGAACACGTAGCTCCTGAACTGTATGGTGATCTATCGTGAATTTCATGATAGTTGAAAGCAATGACCCTGCGACGTATGATGAAGCAGTGATGAGCCCAGATTCCAACAAATGGCTGGAAGCCATGAAATCCGAAATGGGATCCATGTACGAAAACCAAGTATGGACTTTGGTGGACTTACCGAATGGCCGCAAGGCGTTGAGAACAAATGGATTTTCAAAAGAAAACTGACGCTGATGGTAACGTGACCGTCTATAAAGCTCGACTTGTCGCAAAGGGTTTTCGACAAATTCAAGGAGTTGACTATGAGGAGACTTTCTCTCCTGTAGCGATGCTAAAGTCTGTTAGGATTATGTTAGCAATTGCTGCATTTTTCGATTATGAAATTTGGCAGATGGATGTGAAAACTGCGTTCCTTAATGGTAACATTGAGGAAGAGTTGTATATGATGCAACCCAAAGGTTTTGTCGATCCTAAGGATGCTAACAAGGTATGCAAACTTCAGCGATCCATTTATGGACTGAAGCAAGCATCCCGGAGTTGGAACCTCCGTTTTGATGAGGTGATCAAAGGGTTTGGATTTGTCCAAACTTATGGAGAAGCTTGTATCTACAAGAAAGTGAGTGGGAGCTCTGTAGCATTTCTAGTACTATATGTGGATGACATATTGTTGATTGGAAATGATATAGAACTTTTAAACAGTGTAAAAGGTTATTTGAACAAAGTTTTTCAATGAAGGACCTCGGTGAAGCAGGATATATATTAGGCATCAAAATCTATAGAGATAGATCAAGACGCTTGATTGGGCTTTCACAAAGTACATACCTTGACAAGATTCTGAAGAAGTTTAGAATGGACAAAAGTAAGAAAGGGTTCTTACCAAGACATTGAGTAAGACTCAGAGTCCGGCTACAGCAGAAATAGAAGAGAGATGGACAAGATCCCCTATGCCTCAGCCATAGGCTCTATCATGTATGCTATGCTATGTACAAGACCGGATGTGGCACATGCTATTAGCTTGACTAGCAGGTACCAGTCTGATCCAGGTTTGGAACACTGGACGGCGGTCAAGAATATCTTGAAGTACTTGAGAAGGACTAAGGATATTTTCTCGTGTATGGCGGTGAAGAAGAGCTCGTCGCAAGTGTTACGTCGATGCTAGTTTCGACACCGATCGGATGACTCTAAGTCACAATCCGGATACGTATTTGTTATGAATGGAGGCGCAGTAAGCTGGAGGAGTTCCAAGTAGCCCGTGGTAGCAGGATCATCAATAGAGGCGGAATATGTTGCTGCATCAGAGCAGCGCAGGAAGCAGTTTGGATGAAGGAGTTCATTACTGAACTAGGTGTGGTCGCAAGTGCGTTGGATCCAATGGTTATCTATTGTGACAACAATGGTGCCATAGCCAATGCTAAAGAACCAAGGTCTCAAAGAATTCCAAGCATATCAGCGCCGTTTTCACTCCATCCGTGAACATGTCAAGGATGGCGATATAAAGATTTGCAAAGTATACGGATCTGAATGTAGCAGACCCGTTGACTAAACAGCTCCCGAAGGCAAAACATGATCAACACCAGAACTCCATGGGTGTTAGGGTCATCACAATGTAATCTAGATTATTGCCCTAGTGCAAGTGGGAGACTGAAGGGAATATGCCCGAGAGGCAATAATAAAGTGGTTATTATATTATTCCATGTTTATGATAAATGTTTATTTCTCATGCTAGAATTGTATTAATCAAAAATGTTAATACATGTGTGACTAATGAACAAGTAAGAGTTCCTAGTAAAGCCTCTCGTTTAGCTAGCTCGTTGATTAACTGATGATCAAGATTTCCTAATCATGAACATTGGATGTTGTTGATAACGGGATCACGTCATTAGGAGAATGATGATGAACACACCCAAAGAAAGTATAGCAATGCGATCAAGTCATTTAGTTTACGTTGTTATATCATTCACATACGAAGTAGTTGTAATCCTTAGACCATGAGATCATGTCAATCACTAACACCGGATGAGTACTTTGATGATATCAAACGTCACACCATGAAAGGGTGATTATAAAGGTGGCACTGGGTACACTGAAAGTATTAGTTGAGGCTCATGGATCAAGACTGGAATTTGTTCATCCAGATGATGGATAGATATGCTCTCGACCCTCTCGGTGATATCACATTGACACTGCTTGCAAGCACGTGACTAGGTCACAGGGATGTCATATCACGGAACGAGTAAAGAGAACTTGTCAGGAAACGAGATCAAACAAGGTATGGTCGATACTGATGATCGGATCTCGGACAAGTAATATATCGCGGAACAAAAGGATTTGGTTACAACGTTTTGGTTCACGCGATCACAAGATTCATCGTTTAATGTGTAGGAGTCATTACGGATCTCCAGGTCCCGCTGGTGACTATTGATCGGAGAGGCGTCTCGATCATGTCTACATTATTCGCGAACCGTAGGGTGACACACTTAAGGTTTGCCGACGCTTTTGGTTAGATACGGAATATCGGAGAAAAGTTTGGATAACACCGTAATTGTTTCGAGTATTTTGAAATAGTTCAAGGAGGTAATTGCAAATGGTTGTTAATAAGATTAACAAATATGTCAAGGGGTAAAGTGTTAATGTTTGTTAATAGAATTAACAAATATTAATAAAGAAATAAAATTGTTTTATTTATTTAATAAAAATGACCCTTGGGATTTTTGGGTGGAGATTAAATGGGTGTGAGTGGAGACTCCACTCACATGATGAGGGAAGAGGTGGGGGCACCACATGTTGGGCCTCACCACCTCTTGGTGGCTGCCTCCTCACTCCTATATATAGAGGGTGAGAGCTCCATCCTCAACACACACTTGCTCCTCTCTCCCTCCTCCCGCTGCTCCACCTTCCGGCCATCCGCTTGGCGAAGCCATGGCCGATTAGTTTCTCCACCACACCACGCCGTCGTGCTGCTGGAGTTTCCGGTGGTTCTACTACTTTCGCTGCCCCGCTGGATCGAGGGAACGGAGGTCGTCATCAAGCCGTACGTGTGACCGAGTACGGAGGCGTTGCCCGTTGCAGCGTACATCTTCACGATCTTGAGATCGGCAAGTGAACGACTACATCGCCCACGAGAATTATTCTCGAAACGCTTACGGTCTTCGAGGGTGAGTTCTCGTGGAGCTTGGCTTACCTGTTGCTTACATCCACTAGATTAGATCTTGGTGTCTTGGCCGTAGGAATTTTTTTGTTTTCTATGCTACGAACCCTTCAGGGGCAGCGACCGGCCTGTTGCAGCACGGTGGTGGGCTTTACGGGCCCGATCTGGGCCCGGCTGGACCTTGTTGGGACTGGTGTGCCTCCACTGGGGCTTTACGGGCCCGTTGGGCCCGACCGGACCTAACGGGGACTGGTGTGCTCTGCCGCTGCGTCCGGTCGACTACCGCCCTTGGTGGTGGAGACGTTCCCTCCCGCGCGCCACGGTACTGATGACCCCAGTACAAACTACCCCTTGCATCCGTCTTGTAGACCTTGGGACGCCGGCTTCAGTGCGACGACGATAGCGGCTTCGTGACCGCGGTGACGCATGTTGGTGGGTGGCTAGTTTGGTGGTGGCAAGGCCTCGCCTTGCGGGGCTCCGGTGCTACGGATCGTCCGGGGGTTGTGGATAAGATTTTTCGGAAGAAATCCTTATCGGCTCGGCCGACACCGACGCGATGCCGCTTCTGGGTGGCATCATCCCTTACTAAAGGGCGTCGTGGCTACCCTTCGTCCGCATCCCTCTGTGTGCCGGGGAAACTCTATGATGAGTGCGCTGGTCCGGGCAACAACGTGCGCGTGCTTCTTGAAGGTGCTGTTTGGTACTCGTCGATTCAGCGCTATGAGTGTGGTAGTACTTCGTCGGAGAGGGCGCAGCGGTTGCGAGTCACCGTAGCTTAGTCAAGCCGCCTATGTCTCCATTTTGTTTTTCCCTTTTTTTCTTTGTTTATATGTTTGCTGTTGTCCCAACATTTTAACACTGTTGGTTGTATCTGTTGATTGCTATATTAATATAGCGGGTCTAATAGATGTGAGGAGGTTTTTTTAACCACTTCCGTCCCATATCCGCTCCTCTGCCTAGACGCCCCCACAACAGGAAACGCAAGGGAACCTTTGTTGTTTCCTTTGTTTGCTCTTGTGATGATGGGAACGGAGCAGCCGCGCCCGCGAGGCGCAGCCATAGATTTCCTCGCATCCACCATACCACGACATGCTACTACGCATCCACCATGCCATCCGACTCCGAGCCGCCCTGCCTCTGCCTTTACCCACCCGTAGCTCGGTCACCATAAGTCGCCGCCCCACCCAGCCCCAGCCCCAGCCCCAAACCCCGATCTTCCCCTGCAACAATCCCTAACCCATATCGCCGCCATCTGCTCCGCGCGCCGCCGCGGGGGTCACGAGATGCAGGGCGCCCCCCACCGCCGCCACCGATGGGTCAAGGAGTGGTTCGTCTCCCAACCCCCTTCTACTGCTACCGCCGAATTCTACTCTACCTCCCAGCTTTTGCTACTTTTTGTGATTTGGATCTGAATTATTTGCGCTGTGTCGCTCGCTTAGGGTTCCGCAGGACCTGGTCATCGCCGGCGGCCCCTGCGCGCTTTACAAGTGGGTGAGAGGTACGCCTCCTACGTCACCTTCTTCTTGCTGCTGCTTAAAAAGATGCTTACTGTGACGTACTGTTGCTTTGTCTCATCGTGCCTGCGGTCGCGGCCTAGCACGATCTTTGGCTGTTAATGTAGTTTTCGTTGCTTAAATTAAGTGCCACCCAAGAATTATTAGATGATTCGGTTTGGTTAGTCACAGATGCAGGCTTAGCCTAATTTTCGAGAAAGCCAAAAGCTTTGCATATTGGTGCATCGATAGAAACAGAATGATTTACAAGCCCATTACAAGGGAACACAACTCCAGCGGGATAACCACTGACGAACCCTAGAGGTACGTTATACTTACTTGTATCAGACACAC
Organism: Poa pratensis; assembly: GCA_947311845.1. Classification (NCBI taxonomy): domain Eukaryota; kingdom Viridiplantae; phylum Streptophyta; class Magnoliopsida; order Poales; family Poaceae; genus Poa; species Poa pratensis. Next base: position 11,142,371 of record CAMZMU010000125.1, on the reverse strand, counting down.
CACCAAAAGTTTCACTGGGCACAATGCCTTCCATCAGCCAAGACCAGTGGAAAACATTGTTGTGGGAGAGAGGATCCAGCTCTGCAAAGAAAGGCGAAACTGAAGCATACTGGCTTGGGAGAAGATGAAGGCCCAACAACAGCCACAAATTGTCGCCTCACACCACTGACGAAAGCGCCCCCACCCTGTAGGACAGATCCGGCATGACCCACACAACAACGAGGAGGTTCCGAGAAGTGCACAATATGCCAGGCCTTGGTGAAAATACGGTAGACAGCACACCACTGACCAATGTAGACACCCTGCATGTCAAGCCGCCACATATGCTGCACCCTATCCCATCATAATGCCACTGAAGCCACCAGATGATGCCCCTGCTGCCCCATGCTAACACAGATTGGCTGTCGTTCTCCACCTCCGACGCATTTTGATACCCGTGAGCACTAGCTTTAAGCCACACCATTAGGACGCCAAGGCATAAGTACCTCCATGCTCCACTACCTGTGCGACCTGAAGCCACGTCGCTTGCACGCCGTCGACTACACTGAGAACTGACCCCCAGGGCCAAGGCGTGTGCCGCCAACATCAAGCGAGCCACCAACCATAACCCATGGGGCACAGCAGCACACTTGCTGCTACACCATTCTTCGCTCAAATCTGCACAACGTCGTCAACACAGAGCAGTGCCTCCCGATAGCGTATACAACAGTGCCAGCCCATGGTCCTCACGGGCAAATCGCCCCGCTAACAGAAGCCACCACGTCTTGCATGTCAATAGGCTCTGCTCGCAGCACCCGACGCATGACCCCACCCAACGCTGTCCCCTGAAAACTAGCATAGCTAGTTCAGACCCCTCGGGTGCCCATGTCTACAGCTCTAATAAGACCTGTGACAGTGGTCAGAGCCAAGGCCAGCCACTTCACTTGAAGAAGACCATTCAGCAGCGCACAGGCCTGCCTACCCAGACCAAATCTGCTTACCTAATTGTCCTTGTCTCATAGAAACTCGATCAGCACATCAAATGATATCTTTAAAATTTCAAGTGTTTCTTGTGGACAATATTGCACTCTTCCACACGTCTTCTGTGTTTACAACTTGTTTCTGAACATTTTGGAAATCCCATGCAATTCACCAATAAGGATGAACTAGTTGAATTTTCCTTTTTGATATAGTTTTGCCTTCTGATTTAGCCTTCTCATTCAGCTAATAATGTTTTTACCGTATTCCTTTACAGAGGATAGGTTGGCTGCTCTTAAATCCAAGGACAAGGAACAAGGGGTGGTGGACTCTGCAAAGCCGGAGCCGGCCACTGAGGTTCTTTTCTTATGCAGCTATGATGGCTGTGGGAAAACTTTTGTTGATGCAGGGGCTCTTAAGAAACATGCCAACGTCCATGGGGAGAGGCAATATGTCTGTCACTATGAGGGATGTGGCAAGGTATTGTCTGGTGTCTATTTGTCTTGCCTACATCACTTAGCCATTTCTATATGGCAGTGACATTGTTGAACTGAGTCGCTTATCTGAAATTTTCTGTTGAATTGGATTTTGCAGAAATTTATGGATAGCTCGAAGTTGAAGAGACATTTTCTTATTCATACAGGAGAGAAGAACTATGTCTGCGAATATGAAGGTTGTGGCAAGGTAATACCATGCTCTTTCGGTTGTATCTGTTATGATTTTCTTTACATCATTTTCGTTTTTAATCATGTAAGATATGTATATTCTCTCATAATTTAATCACAGAGAAAGAATTTTGTGCTGAATATAGAAAAGCTCAATCCTTGGTTTTGGGTTTGAGTTCAACTGCTTCTCGTCTTCGAGCTTTGTCATTTCATTGTCTTTCTTTTAATTGTTATCCAGAAAGCGCACTTTTCTGTACATTGTATGAATTTCACATGCACGCTAAAGAAAAATCGCTACCAGGACATGAAATCACTCTAAAAAAAGGACATGAACTCATGGTAGTATTTTCTGCAATTCAAGATCTTCTCTGTATCAAAGGCAATGAAGCTTAAATTTTTTAAATAATACTAGAGGTAGGATGTACATAATGTTAACAGGCTCACCCTGAAGTGGCGGTACCAGCAAGAGATTTCTTCACTATCTCTATTATTTTGGAGAATTTTCTTAAGCCAAGTAGGATGCACCGGATGTGCCATACTTTATAATTGGTGGTGCCCATTGACATTTTCTTGTCATAGTGGGGATTTGAGAAACTTGTGTATTTGATGTGATTTTTTTCCTGATTATTGCAGGCATTCTCATTGGATTTTAATTTAAAGGCACACATGAAAACACATTCTGCGGATAACTACCATATGTGCCCATACCCAGAATGTGGTCGAAGATTTACACAGGAGTCTAAACTAAGGGCTCATTTCAGGGCACAGCATGAGAAGGTAAGATGCATGGACATTTGTCAATTGTCACTTATGACAGGACCTATACTCACAAGGCTACAATTTGGTGTGCAGAACCCTGGTGGGCCTGTAATGACCTTGAACCATCATTCACTAAGAGATCCACCGCATAGCACAGTAAAACCTTTGGCAACGCCACCAGTTCCTTCGGCTAATCGTCCATATGTCTGCCCTTACGACGGTTGTGCAAAGGCATATATTCACGAGTACAAACTCAACCTCCATTTGAAGAAAGAGCATCCCAATCACTACGCGGATGCTGGTGCTGAAGCTGGTCCTTCAGTGTCGAAGAAATCCCGTAGAAGGAAGCCAAACCTCACACCCAACATGCCGCTCCCCAAGATCCCTAAGCGCAGCGGATACACGGCACCATCTCCAGCCATCAATATCCCCGAGGAGCACCAGTGGCCAAGGAAAGTGCTGTACGAGGAAGATAGTGAGGAAACTGAGGAAGAGGGAGATAACATCGATGAGGGTGGATTGAGGTACAGAGCTGCTAGCAGTGATGATGATGACGAGGAGACGGAGGACGAAGAATGAGCGTCCTCATTGTGATTTGCATCCGGGTTGCTTGGACATAGTTTGTGAGCACTGGGTTACAGTTTTGCTGTGGACGTAGTTTATGAGCAACTGGATTATAGATTTGCATCCATGCACTCTGGTGTATATATTATTGGTGGCTAGTTAGGCATAAACATGTGAGGTGCATACTTGCATGTACGAAAGTGGTGTATGTCAGGCTATTAACTTGGGAAGGATAATAGATCAATGTTTGCATCCAGTATATGCTTTTTGCTTTGCGCTTATGTGACCGCTTATATTGAATTCTGTCGATTTGTGTTTCTTTCATGGTGCAGAATGATCCTTTAATGTCTCTATTTGAAAAAGGAAAATATGGAGACGTGCGTTTGGGTCTGCAGCAAGCCAGCAACTTATAACATCTCCCACGGCGTCTCCAACTTGTCTGGATACCATATCCGGACTTCAAATTGTGCCCGTTTGGGGCGTCTGGATACCATATTCGGACTGGTGGAGGCGGGTACCCCCAATGACACCTCCCAAACGTACCGGACAAGTGCCCGTTTGTTATAAACAAATTAAAATTTGTATATAAATTTGACATTGTAAATTAACAAAACAAATTTAATATTGATAAATCAAATTATTGCAAAATTCATGCACATTTAGGATAATTGAAGTAAATTTAATATTGTAAAACTGTAATATTTGAAGCATTTTTTGTTAAAAACATGATGAAAAAACATGCCTTGAACACGCCGGTGCTTATAGCGTAGCCACAGTGGAATGAAATGCTTCACTCCAAACATCCACCCAACCTATCCTATTGACGACAATGGATCATTCACTCGATCTTCTAGGCCTCAAATGAGCCAGAGAAACGTTCCCAGTGAGGAAGATCAATTCGAGGTTGGCGGGCGAGGAAGAGGTCGGTACAAGCCCGTAAGGTTTTACAATTACAGCGTGTTTGTTTCGGGGGAGTTGGAGATTGGTTACAATTACAGCGTGTTTGTTTCGGGGGAGTTGGAGATTGGGAATGGGAGTTTAACGTATGAGACAATTAATCCATTGATTGGTTGGGTGTAATGGGAATTAAAAGGGATGAGGAAAGAGAATTCACACGGGTAACTCCCACAAATCTAATACCTGGGGACCCCTGGTAATTCGTACTGTGGGATGGGGAATAGGTGTTAAACTCCCACTCCCCTTCCCATCTGTTGCCAAACAAGCTGTTAGGAATAACTTGACACCCTCCGAATAATTTTAGGACGTCAGGTGTATTTTACTCAAATTTAAACTATCATAAAATACTGAAGAAATTCTGAGAGCCTTCCTGTTTCCAGTCTGTACTCTGTACTGCGTTAATGCTTCATCAAAACCTTCCCCCGCCCCCCGCCTTGCAGCACACCTCCAAAACTAGAGGGAGAAGAAACAAGTGAGGCGCGCCAAATCCACTCTCCATCTCCTCCCCTCGCCGTGGCTGATGGCCCTCATCGGCGGCGCCGCTGCGGTGGCGTCCGCCCTCTCCTTCACCTTTCTCCTCCCCCTCTCGCCGGCGCCTCCGACTCCGACCACAAGGTAACCCACCAACTTTCCCCTTCACCGCGCGCTCTACGGAAACGAGCACACGCGCGTCTCAACCATGTCCCTAGAATGGCAGCGCCCAAGGCCTAACAGCAGCGTAGGGTTACGCCTGCCGCTAGATCTGTTGCTCATTCGGCGGCAGATCTGCGTGGCGCGGCGCCAGCGCACGCGGGATCTCTGAATAGTCTTCCTGCTGGATCGGAGTGCTCATTTGGTTTGGTTACTAGATCTTACTTCAGTTAGTGGGCAATGGAGACTTGCAATCACGTTTTCATAGAAGTTCGCTATCATTGGTGTGCTATTCTATCTGCATAGTTTGCCGAAATGATCCTTTGTCGCATTGATGAGCTACTGTATTTTTTTGTGAAGTGCCGCTAGTCTGCACTGTTTGGCATGTAACTGTAATTCTGTATTTCATCGTTCCTGATGTTTGCACATATAGTCGCGAATGCTAATTAGACCTTGGAAAGAGATTCTCCAGAGTAAATGTTGTCTAGCACTGCAACCTTTTCAATTAATTTGTTTTCTCTTTTTTGCGTGCAGTACCAAGCGGAAGCCCCGGTTACACTGTGGGTGAACAAGGTTGGCCCCTATAACAACCCGCAGGAGACGTACAACTACTACAGCCTTCCATTTTGCCACAGGTCAGATAACCCTGTGCATAAATGGGGAGGGCTTGGGGAGGTCCTTGGTGGGAATGAACTGATCGATAGCCAGATTGACATAAAATTCAGAAGTAAGCAAGTCCTTCCTTGATGAGTGTTCTTTGTCTTGCTTCAGTTTTGAGTATTGAAATGTGAAGGTTAAAATGTGATGTTTAAAATTGATCATGGTTTATGTCAGAGAATATTGATAAGGGCACCATATGTTCGATGGAGCTTGATCCTCAAAAGGCCAAGCAATTGTCGGATGCAATTGAGAACTCATACTGGTTCGAATTCTTCATCGGTATGCTGCCTGAGCTCCTTTTGGACTCTGTTGACATGCCTTTTAATTTGCAATCACATTTCTATGAAATCCATCTTACTGACTTAATTTACCATTTTCTGAATACTCTGCTCTCTTATTTTTGCTACGATCAAGATGATTTGCCTCTGTGGGGTATGTATATCCTCTTCCTTTCCTAGTTGTCCATATGCCCTCTCCAAGACCTTCAATAGGCTTATCTTTTTTTTTTCAATTGTACTTTTCAGGTTTTGTTGGAGAGGCAGATAGAAATAACGATAACAAATATTTTCTTTTCACTCACAAGAATATTGTCATCAGATACAATGGCAATCAGGTTTGCGTTTCATCATTTTCCTCAACGGAACCTTCAAATTTTGATCATCATTCATCAACACTGCTACTTTCATGCAGATTATTCATGTTAATCTTACTCAAGAAAGTCCAAAGCTAATTGATGCGGGTAAGGCATTAGATATGACATATTCTGTCAAGTGGGAGCCAACCAATGTAATATTTGCTCACCGCTTTGATGTCTACCTTGACTACCCTTTCTTTGAACACCAGGTAATAACAAGATTGACTATGCTATTCTTCAGTTCATATGAAAATGCTGTGTGCTTTGCAGAGTTCTGGTCATTTCCTCTGATCACAAATATTGTTCTTGGCTGCAGATTCATTGGTTCTCAATATTCAACTCTTTTATGATGGTTATCTTTCTCAGTGGGCTAGTGTCCATGATATTGATGCGCACTCTAAGGAATGATTATGCAAAGTATGCCCGTGACGATGATGATCTCGAAACCATGGTGATTACTTATTATACAAATAAAATATAATTTATTTTATGCAAACTATGGTTTCCTGACTCCAGTTCTGCACTTATAATTTGTTTCATACCAGGAAAGGGATGTCAATGAAGAATCTGGGTGGAAGCTTGTACATGGGGATGTTTTCCGACCTCCCCGCAGTTTAGCTCTTCTTTCAGCTCTTGTTGGCATTGGCACACAGTTGTCAGCTCTTATTCTGCTAGTGATTTTATTGGCAATCATCGGAATGCTATACATTGGGTATGCACTTACTTGTTCTGTTGTTACAGCTGTCATCTTTCTTTTTACATGCAGCTTCTAGTAAATGCAGCACTTCAATGAAGCCACTGCCTTGGCCCCGTAGTTTTGCTCCTGCTTGTAAGCCAAGCCAAATAGTGTATAGCATCTCAAGTTTTAAACACCCAATCTAAATCACAAGTAGACCTGCATCAAGCACCAGATTGTTACCTTCTGTGTGCTAAGGAAACTATGCCTGTCTATAACTATGAGTGACCACATGCTTACTTACAGTATCGATATTCGATACTCTGGATTGTGATTTTACCAATTGCGCTACTGAAATACAGTCATCATAGGGACATAACTTCCACCTTCCGCTTCTCTGTGTAGCTACGGCTTGCACATTATTTAATGTATATATAGCTTTACTACTTAGTGAGTGTTATGGAGTTTGTTGAAGCAAAACACCTTTCGAAAACATATTCCAACTTAATTTTATTTTCTCTGCTATCATCGTACACTTGTTTAACTATATCTTCTCTATGTAGATTTTTGTTCCAAGCTAGAAACATTAAAACATTGTCAAATCATTGGTTATGTTGAGCTTTAGCTAAGACGACCCAGTTTCATGTGTACAGAACTAAAGACTTGCTTGATAGACAATCTAGTCACACAGACATTTTCTGTACGAAAATAACAACGTAATTATTGTAGTTTTCGTTACAACTACTGCATCCTCTTGAATAAAAACATATGATTTATTGTTGTCTGTTCGCAAGCGTAGGTCCTTTGAAATCCTGGCGCTCCAACACTATGTTACTTTTACTTCGGATGTCTTGAATATATTTAAAATGCGATATACTAGTTTACTATAGACATTCTAATTCTACTGTGTTATGCTATATAAAAAGTGCCCTCACCTTGGTTTCTTATCCTGACAGGCGGGGAGCCATTGTCACAACATTCATTGTTTGCTATGCCCTTACTTCATTCATTTCTGGTTATGTTAGTGGGGCTCTGTACTCACGGCATGGAGGTATGAATTCAGTTTACCGAGTATGTTAAATGAAACCTCACACCTATGTTTCTATATAGTGCTCATATCTGTTCAAATAATTTGTTTAATGAGCAGGAAAAAACTGGATAAAGGCAATGATCATGACAGCATCACTTTTCCCGTTTATGTGCTTTGGAATTGGTCTAGCACTCAACACTATTGCTATATTCTATGGATCATTAGCTGCCATACCATTTGGTACAATGGTGGTCATGTTCATCCTGTGGGCCTTCATCTCTTTTCCTCTTGCTCTTTTGGGAACTGTTGTTGTAGAAACTGGAGCGGTGCCCCAAATAATCCATGCAGAGTGAAGACTATTCCCCGTCCTATCCCTGAGAAGAAATGGTACCTCACACCTTCTGTAATTGCTCTTATGGGTGGATTGCTTCCTTTCGGTAGTATTTTCATTGAGATGTACTTTGTCTTCACGTCGTTTTGGAATTACAAGGTGAAAAGGACAATTCCATTTCTTCACTCTTTCTTCAGTGCCTCTATTTTGTTCATATAATTCTTTCGTACGGAGCCCTGCCATTTGGGAGTTGAGGCTGATTCCTCCTTTCTGATCATGAATTGGCAGGTGTACTATGTGTACGGGTTCATGTTGCTGGTCGTTTTGATCCTCATAATTGTCACAATCTGTGTAACAATTGTTGGTACATACTTCTTGCTAAATGCTGAGAATTACCATTGGCAATGGACTTCATTCTTCTCCGCTGCTTCCACTGCCGTGTATGTTTACCTCTACTCCATATATTATTACAATGTGAAGACCAAGATGTCAGGATTCTTCCAGACAAGCTTTTACTTCGGCTACACTCTGATGTTCTGCCTAGGTTTAGGAACACTTTGCGGTAAGTTCTTCTGCACTGACAGCATGTACATTGCCAAGTTTTGGATGGTTCCAATTGACACTGGCTGTGATTTTGATCCAGGTGCTGTAGGATATCTTGGATCTACCTTGTTTGTGAGAAGGATATATAGGAATATAAAGTGTGACTGAAGACTGCCACCAATTGTACTCCTGGGGAGAATGTATGTCCATGCTTTGTTTGTCGAGGGAGCAATGCTTCTGTGGCCTAGAAGCCAAGGGCAGATTGTTGGATCATTCGTTGACAACAAGCTGCGCTGCCGTAGAACAAGCTGCATTACCGTTGTTTTTATTTTCTTGTCCTTTTAGTACCCTTTGACCCCTTTTTGGGTCAACAAATTTTCATGCTCAATGAGCTATATAGTATTTGATTCGTTCATGCAGCAGCATTTTCACGCTCAATTAGGTATATAGTCGTGATCATAGTTGTCTAATAGTAGATCTGTAGTATATGTGGCAACTATTATATCCTTTTTTTTTAATTTAACTATTATATCCTTAAACGAAAGGAGACCTGTATTCCGTTGTATAAAACTGTTAAGATCAATGACACGTATTGATGTTTGATGAAGTATGTTTTTATCATGCTTGCGCTTCCAGGCGGCAGAATTATAGAAAGAAACTTACATCATGATACAATTGTTGAAATTTTCTTTCACAAAATTTGTTATTTGAATAAAAACATGTTTTAGTCGGCTGAATCGTTGTAATGCGAACATTAAAGCATATATGCTAGTTGCCTCGTCCTGCCGAGGAGAAGCGGACTGTGGTGAACTTCTTCAGGCGGGAGGGCGTTGAAGGCTGAAGGGTATCTAGCCCTTGGATGAGTCCATCTACCGCTCTGCGATCTGTCGTTGAGCATCTCCACCAGTGGCTCCCAAGTATGGTTCGAAACCACCCAAAGTCCAGCTATAACCGTCAATATAGCGTGCGTGCGGCGGAAAGCAGCGCTCCAGCAGCCGTGCTATAACCCCGAGTGCGCTAGCGAAAGCGGGATCGAAAGCTGCGTATTTCGTGCGCCCGCTCCAGCGCGGGGGACAAAGGAAATTCGCGCGCGAGAGACCAATTGCCGCCCTGAAATCTCCCACCGCTCCCACCCTCGCCCCGCCCCGCGTCGGCGCCGGTGAAATTCCGGCGATGGACGCCAGATCCGACATTCCCCCGGCCCTCCCTACATCCGCGACCCCTCGACCGGCGGCGCCGCCACAAAGCCTAGCGCGGGGTTGACCACCTCCGCCGCCGGCGCCGCACCAACTCCTAGCACGGGTCTCGCGCACGGCCTCTTCATGGCGCCCCGGGCGAACTCCGTCGGATGCGTCACCCAGCCCCCCGCTGCGAAGCCACAGAAGCGGCCGCTGGCGGCGGCGACGACAACCCACAAGAAGGGGAAGGTGGCGCCGAGGAAGCCTCCGGCAGCGCCGCCAGCCGCGCCTCTGCCGCCCCCGCCACCCGAAGCGCCATAGTCCTTGCATTTTCGTGCGCCGACATGGGAGCATATGGCATGGGAGGGATGAGTGCACCTCCGGGTGACATGGGAGCATCTATGGGTGGTGGCAATGCTTCCGGTGTGCCTCCCATGCCTTCGGATGGTGCCTTTGGAGATAGTGAGAACACCCGTCCGAGTTTTCAATGATGATGGGGCGCTTGAAGATGATGCGGAGGAAGAGGTGAGGATGAAGAAAATGAAGAGGAACAAGATGGGGCATGATTGTTGATGTTTCATTTGTTTGTGTGAACTTTATTGTCATGAACTTGCTTGTGGTTTGGTGATTTTGAACTATGCCATAAATTTGAACTATGCTATGTTGCTCAAGTCATGATTTTACACTTATTTTATGTTTGAAATCATCATTTTTTCATATTGTCAAGTTGGTTTCATATTTGCCAAGCACCGGCTGCTCGCGCGCTGCACGTCTGGTGAAGCGCGACAGCGACGCGCTAAATTATTGCGCGTGAACAATCCACCTCTCCCGCGGGTGAAAACGCTATTTCAACGCTGGATTTTTTTTTTAGCGCGGGGCGTTACCGCTTACCGCGTGTGTTGGAGATGCTCTAAGTTTCTCTCCGTTTTGTACTAGCGCAAGCAACCGAAATCTGAATTCGCCGGACGTCGATAGACAAGGCATGCAGTCAAGCTTCACCATTGGCCAAAATCATGCGACTACGAAGCGCAGAGCAAACGGCGAGGTGGCCGCTCGCTGCCGCGCCCCGCCGCCTCCAGAGACTCCTCGGCGCCACCTTCTTCTCCACAGCGCACGACTGCCCGCTCCACGCCGAGCTCGCGCGTCGCGGCGTCCCCGCGGCCGCCTCCCTCACCATTTACTCCCGCATCCGCGCCGCCACCCCGCCCACACCATTCACGTTCTCCTTCCTCCTCGCCGCGCTCGCCTCGTCCTTCTCCCCGTCCACCTCGGACGGCTGCAGCACCCACCTCGCCGCGCCCGTCGCGCACGCGCAGGCGTTCAAGTGCGGCGCGCTCGCGCACCCCGTCGTCACCAACTCCCTCCTCAAGCTGTACTGCGCCCTCGGCCTTCTCCCCTACGCGCGCGGGGTGTTCGATTCGGGCGCTGCTCTGGACGTCGCCTCGTGGAACACATGGTTTCGGGATACGGTAAGAACGGCGACTTGGCGGCAGCGCGGGAGGTGTTTGGCAGAATGCCAGAGCGGAACCTGGTGTCTTGGAGCGCGATGGTCGACGCGCTTGTGCGTGCCGGGAAGTTCGGCGAGGCGCTGTGGGTGTTTGATCGGATGATGTTCGAGGGTTTCAAGCCTGATGTAGTGGTGCTGGTCAGCGTGCTCAAGGCGTGTGCGCATCTTGGTGCGGCAGAGAGGGGGCGGTGGATTCATCGGTATCTTGAAACGGAGGGGGTTGCGGGGAGGCAAAGGAATGTCAAGGTCGAGACGGCGCTGGTGGACATGTACTGCAAGTGTGGGTGCATGGAGGAGGCCTGGTGTGTTTTTGACAGTGTTCACTGCCGCGATCTTGTGCTGTGGAATTCTATGATTGGAGGGCTTGCGGTAAACGGCCACGGTGAGCGTGCACTCGAGTTGTTTCGAATGATGTCGAGAAGGGTTTTCATGCCAAATCAGTCCACGTTTGTTGCTGCTCTGTGCGCGTGCACCCACACAGGTCGTGTGAATGAAGGGAGGGATATTTTCCAGTCGATGCGGCGCCACGGATTGAGCCACAGAGGGAGCACTATGGGTGCCTAGCTGATCTTCTTGGGCGTGCAGGGCACGTTGAGGAGGCTGAGACTGTGTTGCTGGATATGCCAATGGAGCCACATGCGTCGCAATGGGGTGCGCTCATGTCCTCATGCCGGATGCACAATGATATTAGTGTCGGCGAGCGTGTTGGGAAGCGGCTCATTGAGCTAGAGCCACACCATGGTGGACGTTATGCTGTTCTGTTCAACCTGTATGTAGTCAACAGTCGATGGGAAGATGCGAGAGCCATTCGGCAGATGATGGTCGAGAAGGGAGCCAAGAAAGAGGCGGGTTTGAGTTTCATGGAGTGAAATGATTTGATTCCTTCAAGGCATATCTATGACAATTATTTTTTCTCTGGCTGGCTGGCGACAGGAACCCAACACACTTCTTTCTCCACAAGTTAGTGTTTATTCTTCTGCTCAATTTCTGTGCTGAACGCCTCCATGAAATAGTTGGATACTGGCATCTTGGTGGCATCACCATGTTTACCTTTCCCAGCCAATTCGAGTGTACTACCTGCAGCTGCAGTATCTACCGTTTCTGTTTAAGTCCAACTTATTCTTGCTATTAATTAAGAACCTGGAGAAGAGGGTATGCAGGTAGAGATGCAAGTGGGTCCTCATTAGGGACAGGGTACCCTCCGACCCTCTTTAATTCAAACAAATGAACTAGTTTTCAAAAAGTGGGGTGACTTTGAAATTTTAGTTCATTTGATTGAACTAAGTAGGGTCCGAGACTCCGAGGGTACCATAATGGTGATCCACTTGCATCTCTATATGCAGGCTGCTATGCTGATGCTCACCATCCACCCTGCTCATAGTTTTTGGTACAATCTCTAATTATACAGTCCTATAATTTCTTTCTGTCATTCTTGTGATCGACATGGGACTCCATTTTTAAGTCTGCATGCCTTTTCTAATCCAACAGTACCGGTGTTTATATTTTCTTGCATATCCATCAAATCTCTGGCGCATTTATCTAAACAATTGTTTAATGGGGACCCGAAAACTAAAGGGGTTGAAGGTAACCACTAGCACATGGATCACAAGCAGATAAAATATCAAGATTCAAGACGGAGGCATACTAGCATTTTATTCAAAAATAAGCTAGTGTCTCCATCACCTCGTACATGGTTCTCTCTGACGGCAAAACACAAAGCAAACAGAACGCACATGGTACTTGCATATGTCTACATGTGAGTTCTTCTGCGAGCATTGTTTAATTTGGTTGGCTGGGATGAGGATGAGGTTTTTTTTTTTGAAAATTTTACCTATATTAGTCAAGACACAGAGAGGGATTACAATCATGTTCGGCCATCTTGGCCACAAAACGAGGGACAGACCCCATTAAAACAGTAACAGTTCTATCCAATCTACCTAGCTTAGCTAGCTCATGAGCTAGAGTGTTGCTTGCACGATTCAATTTGGAAGCACTCCAATCAGGAAAAAGGAGCGAGGGACATTTTAATGTCTTGAACAATCCCAGAAATTGCCGATTTTGAAGAGGCCTTGTCTTTCAGCTCTGAGATCAAGGACGCACAATCGTTTTCTAGTTGGACAGGGCCAACAAATCTTGGGATGATGCACTTCACACTCTCATAGCCCGCTATTGTTTTGGCATATTCAGCACTTGGGCAGGACGGGATAAAACCCCAGGCCGACAGAATAATCCCACCTTTTTCATCCCGTAGGACAGCACCCCATGCTCCTTCCCTTTCTTCTTCATGGAAGCTTGCATCGAAATTTAGTATTGCCCAGCCAGACCTTGGTTTTGACCATAGAACCGGAATCTCTTTCCTCAGCTTACTACTGTAGTTCACACATGTAGCAACCGGAGCTTTCCTTTTTCCATCCACGAGGATCTCAGTGTCTTTCTTTTCCATCTCCAAAGATAATATTGTTTCTTAAATGTCAGCATCTCCACCAAAGCAATAGCAATTTTGCTCTCATAAATTCATCTACTTGACTGAGAAGAATAAGCACCCAATCATCTCCAGAGTTTCGAATTTTTTCTCTTGGTGGCAAGGTCCAGTCCTTTTCTAGGCATTGTCGCAGGGCACATGCCTTAGTGCAAATATTCATTGCATGGTAAATGGTCTCTGGCTCCACTTCGCAAATAGAACAGGTTGGAACCACATCCATGTTTCTTTTGAACCCGTGGGCTTGAATCCCTAGAGAATTAGTGGCAAGTTTCCAGCCAAACACCTTTACCTTTGGCGGGATATTTGTCTTCCAAATTAGATTCCACATGTCCCTTTCACCAGCAGCCTTGTTACTAGTCCCAGGATTGACATGGCTCGTTTGAGAAGCTGCTAGTTTATAGGCACTTTTCACTGTGAAGTATCCATGCTTTTCATGCTGCCACGCGATATAGTCATCCCCTTCATGCCTCGGAATTTTAATATTTAGCACATGCTCTGCATCAGTCTCATGGAAAATAGAGCGAACAAGCTCCTCTTTCCAAGATTCATTCACCGGGTCAATCAGATCAGATACCCATTTTAATCTTGTATTCTTTGCCTTACCTATGATTTTTAGGTTTCCCCTAGGTACCCAATTATCTCGCCATATTTTAACCTTTGAACCATTAACAATCCTCCAGATTACACCCTTCTTCAGGAGCACCAGGCCATGCATAATGCCTTGCCAACATGGTGATGCATTTTGAATGAAAGCCGTATCAATCAAGTCGCCAGCAGGGTAATACTTTGCCTTTAGAACACGGCCACACAGACTTTCAGGGTATTCTAGGAGGCGCCAAGCTTGTTTTGCAAGAAGTGCTTGGTTGAATAATCTCATGTCCCTGAAACCAATACCACCTTGCAATTTTGGTTTCGTCATTTTATCCCATGCCATCCAGTGTACCTTCTTCTTGTTCTCTTCATCTCCCCACCAAAAATTCCTAATGATCTGGCAGAGGTCATCGCAAAGGCCAGCTGAAAACTTAAAAACACTCATGGCGTGGTTAGCTATAGATTGAGCTACAGCTTTAATAAGTGTCTCTTTTGCTGCTCCAGACATATATTTTTTAGACCAGTCCGAGCATTTCTTCATAAGTTTTTCCTTTATCGGATCAAATTTCTCATTTTCCATCCTACCCACCGGAACCGGCAAGCCCAAGTATTTCTCTTCAAAGTAGTCTGTATGTTCAAAATTGAGGCTACCTCATTTCCATCGTTATCTGAACATTTTTGGCCCAGCATAATAGAGCATTTCCCTGGGCTGAGAAGCTGTCCAGTACATCTCTCATATGTTTTCAGCACGTCATTCACCATCATAGCTTGCTCGGCATTGGCTTTGAAGGCAAGCTGTCATCCGCAAAGAGAAGGTGAGAGATCCCCGGGGCCCTTCTATAGATCTTCAACTCCTGCATATTCCCCAGTCTGATCTGATTATTAATCAGCGCAGATAGGCCTTCCCCAACGAAGAGGAACAGGTACGGTGACAAGGGTCACCCTGCCGTAGGCCTCTTGAAGGTTTAAAGCTTTTAAGTAATTTTCCATTGAATCGAACAGAGTACTGAACTGTCTTAACACACACCATAACCCACTTTATCCAAATTTCTGAAAAGCCCATTTTCCTCAAAGCTTCTTCTAGGTAAGTCCAACTGACTCGGTCACATGTTTTCATTAGGTCCAGCTTATAAGCGCAGAAATTACCACATTATTTGGACCTTCTTGTAAGGCATGGATACATTCAAAGGCTAGAATAGCGTTGTCTGTGATCATCCGTCCCGGAATGAAAGTGCTCTGCGTTTGAGATATATGTCATTTAGCAGGATGAGGTTGAGGTCAACTGTCTTATAAATAATGCTCTCTAAAGGGCACACATGGCACAAATCAACACAATCACATACACACAAAAAATGGGTGTTACTGCTTTCTTCTACATCTTGCTGTCTCTGTGGGTTTAGGATGCAGCTGCCATTCTTGGCTTCACACGAAGTGATTTTCCACAGGATTTCGTCTTTGGAGCTGGCACCTCAGCATATCAAGCTAATAAAAGCTTTATTGAGCTTAAAATCATTATGTGCTAAATTGTGATGTTCCATTTGCATATAGTATGAGGGTGCTGTTTCTGAGGATGGCAGGAGCCCAAGCTTTTTGGGATATCAAGCTATACAATTCATTTTCCTCTAAAAAAGCTATACAATTCATCTTTCTAGTTTTCGGGTATTGCAATACTTGATTAAGTTTTTGGTAGCAAATTTCTTTAAAAGAGCTGGTATATCATCGTAGCATGTGATTGTTTTTGTCTCTGTTTTTATATTTCAATTGCCTAATTGGTATAGCATGGTAGCTTTATAAATTTGAGACCACTTTCCCCATTGAGATACACTTCTTCACAAAAATGTTTTTGTTGCTATGGTAGAGCTAAATTGAACATGGTATATCCAAGGCCATAACTGCGCGTGGTTGAGCAAGTTAACCGTTCTTGATTTGTGCTGATAGGTAAAATGCCAGACAAGCACAGCAGATGTTGCCACAAATGGGTACCATAAATACAAGGTAAACAATAAAAGCAAAATGCTCAGCCAACTTTTCTTGGAAGTTTATGTTGCATGAACTGTATGAATATATCAACATTTCTCAGATCTAGTAATTCCAAAAGAAACGTGTACATGTCTAATATTTCAGGAGGATATTAGGCTCATGTCTGATACAGGCCTAGAGGCCTATTAGTTCTCCATCTCTTGGTCAAGGCTCATTCCAAGTAAAGATTCAAAGTGTCATTATCAAGGTTGAGAAGTGCAAGTTCAATATGTTCATTTTGAAGAGATCACATGTTTGAATCTTGCCACCCTTTTGAAAATAATGTCCAATCGAAGATGGTTCTCGATAGGCATCAGCTTGGGGGAAGTGGTGCTTGATACAAGCTGGTGCTTGATAGATTTGGCCCGATCTTCACGGTGAAGGAACAAGGATACAAAGGTGATAACTAGCTGCAAGCAGCCAAAAGGAAAATAAGAGATTATGACCCAACGAAGAGGATGCTCACGTAGTTTGCAATCCGAACACAATCGCCTATCCACAATCCGTGAACTAGCCCACACATGACACAACCACGCTCTAGTCGCGGAGCACGAACTAGGTGCAATCTGTAAGGGAATCACGAACTCTAACCCACACAACCACACTCAAATCGTGGAGCACAAATTAGGTGCAAATATACCTGGCCATGGGAAGCCCGGCCCGGCCCGAAATTCCAGGGCCTGGGCCGCCATGGCTTGTCCATGGGTGGGCCGGGCCGGGCCTGAGATTTCGGCCCGAATGTCGCATGGGCCTAGGCCTGGGCTTTGCATATTGGCGTTTTAAGGAAGAAGCCCGGCCCAAGACCCGAAAGCCCGATGGGATTTTGCACTCATGGGAGGGCCTGGGCCTGAAATATAGGCCCGAAGGTCAGATGGGACTGGGGCTGGGATTTTGCCCGTGGGCTTTTTTAGGCCCGGCCCATGGCCAGGTATGGGTGCAAATCCACGAGGAATCACCGGAATAAGGGTAGCAAGGTCTCTCCAATCTTAGGATGAGCCTATGTCTTTGTCAAAATTTCAAATGGCTAAAAGTCTCATACTAGGGGGAGAACTAGACTACTTATACCAAGGGACAACCCCCTTCCTTAGGTGTGAAGGAACCAACTAAGCACCGTAGTCAAGTTGGTAGGTGGGAAGCTCAAGGAATTAATGAGGTAGCTTCTCGAATTCTCCCGTAAGATGCAGTTTGCTGTTTCCGTGCAGAAACATTGTTTCGTAGGAGTAGAACATTGTTTTTCTTAAGCAAAAACCTCCTCAAACTCTGCTACTATGTTTCATCCGCGTAAAACATTGTTTTTGCACGAAGTGAAGGATTGCTAAACTTGTTCCTCCACGAGCTCCGCAACTTCATTTCATTGGCGTAAAACATTGTTTTTGCACGGATTGAAAGTTTGTTGGTCTTCTTCTGCATTGTTCCTAAGTACAACCAACAACAAGGAGTTGAAAGTACAACCTTGTTTTTAAGATTATTGGTAAACTCAAGTTAGCGTTCACCTGATCATATATTTGTTTAGCACGGCTTCTTATGATTTTGTTCATCGATAGTCGGTGTTGTGTTGATGGCTGGGATGTCCTCATAATCCTCCCCCTGTTGAAATTATTCGTCCTCGAATCTAGCCGGTAATCACAAAAAACAAAATAGGGCAGTACCAAATAGTAGTGTAAATATTTTATTGAACACATAAGTTTAGTTTTCACCTTTGGTAATTCTTCCAATTTCTTTGTTCGACTCAGCAGCTCCTTCCAACTATTATTTCCATGGAGTGCAAACTTGTAACGAGCCATGACCATGTTCATTTCATTTGAGAACTTGTAAGCCATGTTTATATCATATTCTCTTGTCATGTTCTTATCATCCTCCCCCACTTGAATAGGAGTCGTCCTCGACTTCCTTCTATTTAGAAAATCATGACACGTCCGGGGACAAACCAAAGTAATAACTAGGCAAGGAAACGCATGTAGGGTGTTAGCCCAGTGGCAG
Source organism: Poa pratensis (assembly GCA_947311845.1). NCBI lineage: Eukaryota > Viridiplantae > Streptophyta > Magnoliopsida > Poales > Poaceae > Poa > Poa pratensis. Next base: position 11,124,208 of record CAMZMU010000125.1, on the reverse strand, counting down.
TGGCTGCGTGTGCGCGCCCAGCCGACCCGGGTTCAAGTCCTAGCTGCGCCTATTTGGCTGCACTTTCTCTCGAATTTCCGGGCATCTCACCCCTTTGGGGACTGGGCGTCGCCCAGTTAGGCAGCTGCCCACGGTCGTCCGTGCGCGCTCCCGCGACCCGAGTTCGAGCCCCCGGCTCGCTCGGCTGTGCGCGCCTAGAGCTCCATCTTCTTTAAAGAAATGGCGTAGGGGGTTCCTCCCTCCTGCTGCCCGAGTTTTTTTTTCTTTTTCTTCTATGCAACAGTTTTTTTTTTTTTGAGAGAACTCGGACCCTTTATTGATTACTTAATATCATTACAAAGTACTCCCCGTACTGAAGGCACCGAATTACGAGCTAAAGTATGGGCAGCAACATTAGTCTTGCGCCCATAGTGCTTGAACTGACAGGCATGGAAACCTGTCGCCACAGCTCCAACCTCAGAACGATCCACCACCGGGGTCCAAATGCGTTGCAACATCGATAAGCAATCAGATGCCAGTATTATGTCCAGAAATCCATTGTCCAAAGAAAGTTTCAACGCACGTCGAATGGCTATAGCTTCAGCCAATTCTGGGGTAGAAGTGCCACTGATACCTTTAGAACATGCAAGCTTACAACCTCCAGTATGACCCCGTATCACGGCACCCCATCCCATTCGATTATCACCAGGGAACAAGGCCGCATGAACATTAACACAAACCAGTCCAGCAGGCGGAGGAATCCAGCGAGAGTTCACCGAGGAAACACACCTGTTTGCTGTCTTGATCTTGTAGCAGTATGTCAAAATATTCTCCACATACGCCTTGATTTTCGCGGCTACACGATCAGGCTGCAGCAGCCCCTTGTCAAGTTGTCATTTCTGGCACCATTACGTGCGTCCCAACGTGCTAACAGGTAACAGCCAATACCGTCTTCTGACACTCGCTTGCTTTGCTCAAATATTCAAAAATCCATTGCTTCATATTCATCAGAGAACTCCTTTTAAGGCTGACAGGGAAGCTCTCTTTCACCGAGTCACAGACTGCCCTAGCAAATGGACAGTAGGAACAGATGATCAACATTTTCGGACCTGCTACAGAAAACACACTCGTTCTTCGCCGGAATGTGGCGAATTTGCATCTCGACACCCGTAGGCAAGCAGTCATGGACAACCCTCCAGAGGACAACTTCATCTTTCCTGGTGCTTGAATTGCCCACAAATTCTTCCACTCTTTAGTCTGGTCAACAATAGCATAACTACTACCTCTCCCAGCAGTGCCCCAGTTAGTAAAGAAAGTTTCAGTTCTTGCCAAATTATACGCAGAGCGAACAATATAAACTCCAAACCTAGCATGTGGCCAAGAGACAAAATCTGAACCACCATGTCTACTGATTGGAATTTGTTGGATGACATGCGCCAGCTCCTCATGAAAGAAAGACCTGACAATGTCCATATCCCACGTTGAACCATCAACATTAATTAAGGACCTTACCGTAGCATCTTCACGGACAGTACGTATGGTAGTGAATGAACCCGGTAAAGAACCAGGAATCCAATTCTCCTTCATGACCTTGATACACAAGCCATCGCCCACACCCCATCTGATCACTTTCATCACAAGGTCGCGTCCAAACAAAATAGAACGCAAGTGAAGGATGAAGCCCTCGGCTTTCCTGTATGGAGGAAATCACAGTCCGGGAAATAACGTCCCTTCAACACCCTCGCACATAGAGAATTTGGCTCAGTAATCAAACGCCAACACTATCTCCCTAACATTGCCTGATTGAATAGAACAAAATCTCTAAAGCCCATACCATCGAGGGATTTCGGCCCTGACAACCAATCCCGATCGCCAGTGCATTTTTTTCTTGCCATCTTCAAATCCCCACCACTGGTTGGCAATGCATGATTTCATTTTAAGACATATTCCAACTGGTCGGTGTTTGTTTGGGCTGTGGCTGGCTGGCTGTACTGCTGTGCAGGGAAAGCTGCTTTTCTGAGTGTCACTGTTTGATGACTTGGCTGGCTGTCAAGCTGTGTGTTGAATAATTGTCTGAAATACCATCAGACTTCCGAGGACATGTATATTTACTGACTAAAGTGTACATGCATATTTGTCGCTATCTGTACCATTTCACAACGGAACATTAAACAACAAAAATAATTGATAAGATATAGATTTGTCCAAAATACGTATTCGTACCCCTATAATTTTGAGAACGTGTTTTTTTTGCTGATTTAAGCATAAATATCATATATGTCATATGTACTTCCATGAATACGCAAGAATACACAATAAATAATTCATCAAAGAAATACGTAAGTACTAGCTGGTCAGGTAGATTCCATCCACCAGTTCGATTACTTTTCTTAAGCAAGAGAGACATATGCATGAATGATTGACACAATAAATAATTCATCAAAGAAATACGTAAGTACTAGCTGGTCAGGTAGATTCCATCCACCAGTTCGATTACTTTTCTTAAGCAAGAGAGACATATGCATGAATGATTGATTTCAAACACACACGCACACACACGAGAACAAGCTGAGAGGAAGTTGAGGCATGCGCGCGTGGTACACAGGCGCAGAGCGACCACGACGCGAGGAGAGAGAAGATGCGCGCGTTGGCTGATTGGCTTGATGGCATTGCCTTGTAAATAAACAAAACGACACGGGCAGAGAGCTATACCGCTTCAGTTTTAAGTGTGAAAGCTGCGGGAAGCCAGCAAAAGCACCTCCGGAGGTGCTTTCCCCGCGTGATTTCTCTCGGTGGCTTCGGCAAAGCCCAAAGCCACAGCACGCCTGTTTGGTTTATTTGGGGTGCTTTTTCCACTGAAAAGCACCCAAAAGTCCAAACAAACACCCCCTGAACCACAGACTTAAAAAATGTCTATTTACCAGCTCGAGAAAGAGGTCGGTCAGTCCAATTATTTGCTCCCCTCCAAACCCGATCATGGAGGAAATTAAAGGAGGATCAGACTGCCCTTGCAATATCCGTAGGCATGCCTAGGTATGTGTCCTGGAGAATTTCGTTTTCCACTCCCAGTGCCACCTTCACCTCATGCCTAACACTCTCATGGCACCTCTTGCCAAAGAAGACTGAAGATTTTGTAAATTCACCTTCTGGCCACAAGCCTCGCAATAGGTGTCCAAAGCATCCTTCAAAGCACCAACACTGCGCTGATCACTACGTGCAAAGAAGATATTGTCATCTGCGAAGAGGAGATGTGAAATAGGGGGTCCTTGTCATCCATTATGTAATCCTTGTAGCTCACCAAGGGAATCCTTCTTCTGCAGTAAACAAGATAAACCTTATGTACACAACAAGAACATGTAGGGACTAATGGGATCACCTTGTCGAATCCCTCTCGAGGGAATCACCGGAGAAGTCAGATCCCCATTAACCTTCAGTGCATACCTAGCATTGGTGACACATCTCATGATGGAAGAGATCCAGCTAGTAGCAAAACCAAGCTTCTGAAGACATCCATGGAGGTAATCCCACTCGATACGATCATATGCTTTCATCATATCAATCTTCAGCGCAGAAAAGGGCTTCTTATTCCTTTGTTTTCGGACTGTATGCAAATACTCATATGCAATAAAGGCACTATCAGTAATTAGCCGTCCTGGAACAAAAGCACTCTGAAATTCAGAGATGATATCCGGAAGCAAGACCTTCAGTCTATTGGCAAGGACTTTTGATGCAAGCTTGTAGAGAACATTACATAGGCTGATTGGTCTATACTTGAACAAATGTTGGGCTTTGGCTACTTTTGGGATAAGGACAACGACTGAATCACAGAATCCCTCTGGAATCTCTGCCCCATTCAGAAAACCTCTGACGACATCACAAATTTCTCCTTGAATTAACTCACAGTGAGTCTGATAAAACAAGGCCAGAAATCCATCCGGTCCAGGAGCTTTAGTAGGCCCCATCTGAAACAACGCCGTCTTTATTTCATCATTTGTGTACGGTTTACACAATTCATTGTTCATCTGATCATCTATCTTGGTCGGAATAGACTCAAGGACCGCATCCATCGACAGTGTAAGTTCCGAGGTAAAGAGATCTTCATAAAAATTATGCACCAACCCCTTAATCTCACCATGATCCTCGCTCTTTGATCCATCTGGTCGGACAAGGAAGCTAATCCTGTTAGTTCTCCTCCGAGCCGAGGCACGAGCATGGAAGAAGGCCATGTTGCGATCCCTCTCGGAGCCATTCCACATGGGAGCGTTATCGGGCCATGATCTCCTCCCGCTCAAAGAGTTCACAAAGCTGCCGCTCGACCATCTTCTCTTCTGCGATAACCTCGGTGCTCATATATGGTTATGGAGAGAGCGTAGCTTCCGTTCAAGAAACTGGATTTCTCGTCTGACAGCTCCAACAAAGATCTTGCTCCAGTCCTTCAGCGCGCGCAGTATGATTCAAACATGCCCATGTGGAATGTAGGTTCCGAGGCCCATGCGAGTTGGCCTGCCAGGCCTCCTCCACAATATTCATGTAGTTTTCGGCCCGTTTCCAAACAGCTTCATAGCGAAAGCCTTGCTGGACCTGGGGAATCATCTACCGCCTCGATTTGTCGTCTAGTGGAATGACAACAACATAGTGATCTGAGGTTGTCGTTGATGACGTTCTCCACGTGACAATCCTCAAACAACAGCGCAAAACCAGAATTAGCCACAACCCGGTCAAGATGCACCCGAACATTACATTGAGCATCTCATCGGTTCGATCAAGTGAATTTCGGACCGGAGTACCCCAAATCCTTCAAATTGCAGTCATCAAGACAGTTTCTAAACAACTCTATTTGAGCATCAGATCGGTCCCTAGCACCATAGTGTTCATCGTGGCATAACACCTCGTTGAAATCACCGCAACAGAGCCACAGACCATTCCATTCACGTCTTAGACGACCAAGAAGATCCCAGAACTTATGTCGTAAATCTCGATTCGGTTCATCATAGACAAAGAACACATGCCACGGAGCAGTCTCCTCCGAGGATACCATCACATCGATACAATGGACATTGAAACTTGGAGAGCTACACCATATGGTTGTTTCCAGAAAAGCACAAGGCTGCCACTGCGACCATCGGCACTAACAACATAGGATCCAGAGTAGCCCAAAACCACGTAAAGTTCCTTGCTTTTGATTCCCACATCTTCGTCTCAGATAAGAAGAGGAGGGCAGGTCTACAATGCTTCACCAACCAGCGAAGCTCACCAACTGTCGCGTCCGACCCAATCCGCGACAGTTCCAGCATAGGATACTCACTGCGTTGGGTGGGACTACGCTGCAGTCTCTGCCAGATCCGCCGATCGAGTTGGTGTAGTCCTCTGTTTTTTATTTGAGTCAGAGCTAAGAACCTCTCTTGCACTTCTTGATCTTTCTTCATGTCAGCCACTGCCACAATCGCAAGTGGACCAACAAACACTGGTGGCTCTTCAGTAGCCAGACCTTGTGCATAAAGATCACCACTACTAGGAAAAAGGCATTCTGTGGCGCACCCACTTTGCCTTTCTGTGGCGCATGGTGGGTGCGCCACAGAATTCTCGCCACAAAAATGTCAATTTTGTGGCGCACCTGGGGTGCGCCACAGAATTCCCAACATTCTGTGGCGCACCACGGTCCATGCGCCACAGAAATCTTTTTAGTGGTGCAGCAGCAGGCGGTGCACCATAGAACACGGTGCGCCACAGAAAATATACAATGCGCCACAAAATGTCTGTACAGGTATTTGGAAATTGCTGCTGCCCGTTGTACAAATACAGGAATACAGGTATATTACATGATTTATACAACAAGAATACAAACAAGAATATATTTTGACAGGTATATGAAAACAGAAGCATTACTATGTGGTCATCACATCATTACTTATATCCCGAGATATATACATATGGAGTGACAAGTGCGGAATTTTTACACAAGTGTTTGATACAAAAGTTCATCATGTCACACGTTACAAATGAAATGGTCACCGCCTACACTAGGATCAAATCGAGTACATCGGCGATGATGGTGAGTAAGAGCAGGAGCACGACGATCATGGAGCCTTCTTCTTCTTGAGCGGCGCCGGGAACGGTTTATACATCTGTTTCGTCGTCCACGTCCTGTCGTCATTCTGCAACTCTAGGCCGTTCTTCGATGTCCCTCTGGCACAACCCTGGAGATGGATTGGGATATATATTGGTTAATAATATAAATAGAGTATGCATGATTTATTCATCTAAGTGGATAAGTCTATAATAAAAGAAAATAAAGAAGCACTTCTTGCGAGTGAGGCAAGGCTTTCTTTTATAATACATCCTACCTCGGCCGCGGTAGTTCAAGGCCCCCTGCTGTGTTGACATCTTCGACGATGATTTCCGATAGCTTCGTCACGATGCGATGGAAGTCTTCTCTAATATCAGCATCGGTGAGGTTCTCGTCATGTTTGACCCATTCTCGCATACAAGATGGCATCCTCAATTGCTCTGCATCTCGGACATACCCTTTAAGTTGATGGAGGGCGTAGAAGGCATCCTTCATGCTGCCAGGCTACTGCTTGAGGCAAGGGAACTCGGTCACATGCTTGAACCGGTGCTTCTTGTCATTCGTAAAAGCTTCCGCCTTATTTTCGAAGGCGCCTCCCTTTTGGGCGTAGCCCTCGATAGCATCACCGAGAACACCATTTATTCTGGTGTAGTCTTTCTTCCTCTGCACACTCCCCGAGTCGAAATAAGTGGCAAGGGACCACCCCGGGTTTAGGACGATGAGGATGCATAACGTGTCCCTGCTCAACACAATTGAAACAGAATGTTGGAAAGGATCGGCAATGGAAGAAATCGATAAGAAAGCATAAGTTACGATGGCGGCGAGCGGATGTGTACTTACTCGGGAAAGAAAGGCACAAGAAGGCTGCTCTTCCTCTTGTTTTTCAGCATGAACCTGGAGGTACTCCGTCGCCCTGCTCCGTGTTCTTGATCCTTCCACCAGCTGGCTGTCACGCATGTAGTAGGGATCCGCTACCGCGACGTGTAGGAGATTATCTCTATAGATCTTCATCGCCGCATTGAGCGCGTATAGGCGGACCAAGTTATAGTTCAGCCGATTGTAGTGAAATAGATTGAAGTCCTCGTACGTTATGAAGAACAGATCCGCGGGGGCTTCACGGACGAAGTCGAACTCATCATCCATTGGCACTTGGACCGTGAACACCGGGTAATTTGGATACTTGTCTTGAAGAAGGAGGCCCTCTAGGTGTAGGATAGATTGATGCAAAGAGTGCATGCGTCCATATGTGAAGCAGAGCATCTCAGGAGGCAGTATCGGTTTACCAGCTTCATGAAGTCGGTGCGCTAAGCCATCCGTACGGGGTGGTACCAACTCTTCACGACCCGGATCATAGGAGGTGGCTGGCTCGAAGAGGCGGCGCCTGGCTTTCTCTCTCCTATGCTCCTTCTTGGTCTTCACCTCTGGGGGTGCTAACCCCGCCTCGCCAACCATCTTCTCTGGAGCTGTAAACCCCTCGCGAACCGTCTTCCGTATTGTGCCAGGGGAGAAAACATTAGTCGGTTTGTCTAGAACTTCATTGCCGGCCACTGGAGGCGTCTCTTGAGATAAACCCTGGAAGGTCACAAAATGGCTGTCTATAGAAAGGCAGTTTCCTAGTAGTGCACGCACCTGCTTGCGCTTCTGCCCAGTAGCTTGCGTATTACTCTTGACCGGGAATAGCTCTTTTCCTGCTCCATCAGAGCGTCCCCTGCCACGACCGCGACCAGATTTGGTCCGGCCTCTACCAGCCCCACGCCCACCTTTAAGGAGAGAAGATCCTCCTCTTCAGCATGGCCATGTGCTAACTTAGAACCGCTACCACATCCGCGTTCACTAGTTGAACCCCGATAGTTTGGAGCCGACTGATCTCCTGTGGTCTGTGGATGTCGTGGCCTGTCTAGACTGCGATCCTCCCTATTTCTTTCCAACATCATCAGGTACCGCGAGCCTTTTGGAAGAATAAGGAAGAACACCATGTGCATCCCGCTCTGCCGGGGCGGGCACTGTAAGTAGGAGTGTCCCAGCAGCCCGCACGAGAAGCAGTAGAATGGTAAGCGTTCAAAACGAACCTCATATCTCTCTGTAGCCTGTAGACGGCTAGAGAAAACTGTCACACAGCGAACCAGTGGCTCTTGAACTGCAATATCCACTCGAAGCCTCATGAAGCTACCCGAGCACCGCCCTTTATCATCAGATTCCACTTTCCTTACCAGGCCAATTGGTGCTGCAATTTCAAAGCCCTCGTCGAGTTCATCAACCTACTCGGGAGGGCAAGGATCCTGGCCCAAATAGCCATCCGGTCGAACACGACCTACATCGGTGCGCAGAATGTCCGCATCAAACTTCTTCATCAGCGGCATGCCTGCCAACCATCCATGGTGACCCTTCCATCACACGGTCGCGGTCAGATTTTGAGCCAAATTGTGCAACGATATCATCAATGACCACCGCAGTTGCCTCAGCAGCAGTAAGGCGCAGATGCGCCATGAGAATCTCCACGCCCCTGGATCCTGAAGATCCGGACTTGTCACTTCCAACCGCTCCCAACTGCACCTTCTCCGATCGTGGCGGTTCCTGATGGATCCCGTCGTCCTCCTTGTTGGAGATGTCCTTGAGCACGCCGCCCACCGTCGTCCTCTCCTCCTGTCCCACCACCGTTTCCACAAGAAGATCACCCCACGTAGAGCCAAGGGCGGGAAGCAACTACAAGAGTGCCCCTGGATCGCCCTGAACTCTAACACGAGGAAAAGGTAGAGCGAATAGATGACGGGCTGAAGACGAGGGAGAGAAACAACGCAGAAATTGGAGAATCACGATCCAGATTGCACTCCCAATGGTAGTTCTAGGTCTGCTGGGGTTCTCGCGTCGCCAGAGCGCGCCGTCAAACCCTAGGTACCGAACATTTGTTAACCTTTGAGTTTTTTTTTGACACATGCACTTTATTAATTCTCAAAAGGCTTATATCGTTAACAAGTAAAGCACGAATAAAACGTGAGGATCCTCCTGCCACACAGTTGGGAAGGAACCCACCCCTTTGCTAGCTAGTTCATGAGATACTTGATTACTTTCCCTAAGGCAAAAGAAAATTTAATAGAAGAAAAACCCCGAGCTAGGAAGGCACACTCTTCAAGTCTTCATAGATTGCAGCAGCAGGTCCAGCCGAGTTGCATCCCTCCATCATGGTCGTGATGAACTCCATACAGTCGTTGTTGATGACAACCTTCAGGCAGCCAACCTGTCCCGCAAGAATTAGACCGTCTCTTAGCGCTCTGGCCTCAGTCGAGGACGCGTCAGGGACGTGAGCAATGCCGCCGCAACTACTTGCAGCCAGAAAAACGCCACGATCATCACGAAGAACAGCACCAGTAGCACCCACCTCGTCCAAAAGGGAGAAAGATGCATCAACATTCAGTTTCACAAAACCTTCTCGGGACTTCTCCAACCATGCCTACGAATTCCAAGTCGAGGCTTGATGGATCTGAAGTAATTTGTTGCCACAGCTGCAATAGCTTGAGCAGATCTTGCAGGTTTCTGAATCATCTCGCTGTGTACTACATGTCTTCATTCCACCAAGCATACCAACAAGCTGTAACAGCCAGTTCCTTCAAACCAATGTCAAAACCAGGGGCATTGCAATCTGGTAGCTTCAAAATTGCTTCAAAAGCTGCCGGCCCATCATGATTGGTACGGCAGACCTCATCTATTAATTCTTTCAATCCCAGATTCTCCCATAACTCTTCAACTCTTCCACATTTGAAGAAAACATGTCTAGTGTCTTCACAATGAATCCTGCACATGGTGGTCGGTTTTTCATCGGCTACTTTCAGGCATGTTAGCCGCTCTTTCATGAAGCGGCCCATATTCTTGCTAAGACTTGTAATCTTTCTGGTTTAGGCTTTATCTCGAACTCTGCTCTGGATTGCATCCGGGAGACTCTATGTTTTGATGTTATTTGATCAATAAAGTGCTATAAAATTCAAAAAAAAAATGAATCCTGCACATTGGACACAAGCTCGACGGAATTAATGCCTGTTAGCCAAAGTGCAGTTGCAAGGTATTGTGTCATGAACAAATCGCCAAGCAAATATTTTAACTTTTGGAGAAACCTTCAGCTTCCAAATCTTTGACCAGACGGGATTACACTCAGACATGGATAGACCAGCAGTATTCTGAAGTTTTTTTTTTCTGAAAAGGGAAACCCAGCCGACCAGCAGTATTCTGAAGTTTTTCCAGCTGAAATTACCACTCTGTATAATACGCTGATCGGACAGAGAAGATCCCTGTTTTTGTGTAATTCCAAGCAACGAAATCTTGCATCATACCCGGTGCCAGAGGGATATTTAAAATTCTCGAAACATCAATGGGCAGAAAACAATGATCTAATTAACCCTCATCCCACTGACCGGTTGCAGCATCAATTAATTTTGAGACACTTGTGTACATAATATTCCTTCTTGTTGTCAAATTTTCGTGAAGGGCTACTTGGTATCCATGCATCTGACCAAATATTAATGTTGGAACCATCACCGACCCTCCAAATATGACCCTTCTTCAGCGTTTGGATCCCAGCAAAAATGCTTTGCCAAGAATATGAAGAAACCCTTCTTTAGTTCGGCAATCAAGAGATCACCTGAAGGATAATATTTCACACGTAAGATGTTAGAATTGGGCCCATATGTGGCAGCCCAATAAGCAATTTCAGAAAAATCTCAAAGCCCATTTTTGTGGCAGCACACATGGGAGTGGAGTGGGAGATAAAGTTTAGTCCCACATTGCTAGTTGGAGGAGATAAACACCACCTTATAAGGTGGAGTGTTGTACCACTTGGTGTGCTAGTTGAGAACAGAAGGCTCTCTCGTGCGCACTCCTCCTCCTCCGCCGCCGTCCGTCTCGTCTCGTCACGACGCGCCGCGGGTTGCGGGAATCTCGCCGAGCCGAGCTTTATTTTTGCAGTCCGGGAAAAATGGTTTGGACGGACGCGTCACAGTTAGTCGGTTCGGGTCGCTCCCGGATCGTGGGCTACTGTAACCAACCCAAAACGTGCGCGACGTGGACTTGGCCCACGGTGTACGAGTTAGGGTTTCCCGAACCGCACTATATATTGCGTGCACTGCGTGCGCCGTCACATCTTGAACCAATCTAGGTTTTGCCAATCTCCGTGCACTGCGTGCGCCGTCACATCTTGAACCAATCTAGGTTTTGCCAATCTCGTGCCTTGCGCTGCCACCGTAGTCTACTCCATCCCGTGCGTCGCGTGCACCGGCGAACGGGACAACAGGTCTCCGGAACCGCTCGTCCTTGTGATCCTATACGGGAGAGGGCGAATAAGGTTTTTGGGAAGCGCTCCGCGCGACTGCTTTCAAGTTCTTCATCACGGCTCGACTTCCTGGACGATCTCCGGGTCCGCGGGCGACTCGTCTCCAACGTCATCTTCTTCGAGCTGCTACTGTCGCCGCTCAAGCTGCTGCCGTCGCTGCTCCAACGACTACTTCATCTACAATCGTTCGGTACGTTCGTCACGTTCCGATAGCTGTGTTTGTAGATGTCTGGCTGCTGTTCATGTTAATTAATACGTCTAGTATTTTTGAGTTTAACATGTTAGTAGCTGTTGCGATCATGTTTATATTCTGGAATTAATCATGGAAATTATGCCTAATAATCCAACAATCCAAAAACCTTATATTTGTTATAGGCAATTTCCTGAGTTAAACATGGGACATCTATCTGATGCGCTGAGGCCGGACAAGTTTACCGTGTGGACTTTAAGAGATGGCAGTACAAGACCACACTGTGGTTGCGATCTCTGAAAGTGTTCGAGGCTAGTGAGGGTTTACCTGAAGGAACTATATCTGACGAGGATCAGAACAAGTTCAAGGAAACCAATACTGCCTTTGTGGGACTCGTTCTGAGTGCTCTTAGCAACAAGCTGTTTGATGTGTACATGCACATTATAGATGCCAAAGAGCTCTGGGAGGCACTGAACGCTAAGTTCGGTGTAGCAGATGCTGGCAGTGAACTGTACATCATGGAGAGCTTCCATGACTTCAGGATGGCTAACAACCGTTCTGTAGTCGAACAGGCTCATGAGATACAGTGCATTGCTAAGGAGCTTGAGCACGCTAAGTGTGCCTTACTGACAAATTTGTGGCTGGATGCATTATTGCAAAGTTGCCCTCTTCATGGAGGAACTTCGCCACAACTCTCAAACACAAGAGACAGGAGATATCGGTTCAAAATCTGATAGCGTCTCTTGATGTTGAGGAGAAGGCTCGGGCTAAGGACACTGCTGAGAGAGGTGGTGAAGGTCAGTCTAGCGCCAACATGGTGCAGAAGAACTTTCACCACGGCAAGAGCAAGGCAAAGAGTAAGCCTTCTTCAACATACCTACCAAGACTACTTCTTTCAAGAAGAAGAAGAGATGCTGAACAAATCTGAGCTAAAGTGCTACACTTGTGGAGAGCCCGGACACTTCTCCGTGGACTGCCCAGATCGTGCAGACAAGAAAGGGAAGCGCCAAAGCATGTCAACGTCGTGACCGCTAGCAATGCTGATGGGTACGGTAATTTACCGACTGTGCTTTCAGTATTTCAATCTCCATGTTGGTGGATTGATACGGGTGCTAATGTTCATGTATGTGCTGACATCTCTATGTTCACTTCTTATCAGGTCGCAGATTCAAGCGTCTTAATGGGGAATGGATCACATGCTTCTGTTCGTGGTGTTGGCACGGTAGATCTGAAGTTTACTTCGGGAAAGATCGTGCAGCTGAGGAACGTGCAGCATGTCCCTACTATGAACAAGAATCTCGTTAGCGGCTCCCTTCTATGCAGAGATGGGTTTAAATTAGTCTTGGAGTCCAATAAAGTAGTTGTGTCAAAGTTTGGACAATTTATTGTAAAGGTATGAGTGCGAGGCTTGTTCCGCTTTTCATTATCGGATTTTTGTAATAAGTCAGTAAACCATATTTGTGGCAGTGTGGATTCGGATGCTAATGTTTGGCACTCTCGTTTATGTCATGTTAATTTTGGTTTAATGAGTAGACTTTCCAGTTTAGTTTAATTCCTACTTTCACCATTGCCAAAGGTTCTAAGTGCCACAGCTGTGTGCAATCTAAGCAACCTCGAAAGCCTCACAAGGCAGCCGAGGAGAGAAACTTGGCACCACTAGAACTCGTACATTCGGATCTATGTGAGATGAATGGCGTGTTGACTAAAGGTGATAAGAGATATTTCATGACTTTAATCGATGATGCTACTAGGTTCTGTTATGTATATTTGTTGCACACTAAAGATGAAGCTTTAGACTACTTTAAAATTTATAAAGCTGAAGTAGAAAATCAGTTAGAGAGAAAGATCAAACGTCTTAGGTCAGATCATGGTGGCGAGTATTTCTCCAACGTATTTGATGAATTCTGTGAGGAACATGGTATTATTCATGAGAGGACGCCTCCCTATTCGCTCCAATCAAACGGGTTGCCGAGAGGAAAAACCGCACGCTGACCGACTTGGTGAACGCCATGTTGGACACTGCTGGTTTATCTAAGGCATGGTGGGGGAGGCTTTGTTGACTTCGTGTCATGTCCTGAATAGAGTTCCTAACAAGGATAAAGAGAAGACACCTTACGAGAGTGGTCTGGGAGAAAACCATCACTTCTTATTTTCGTACTTGGGATGTTTGGCGAAAGTCAATGTTCCAATTCCTAAGAAACGAAAACTTGGACGAAACAGTGGATTGTGTCTTTCTAGGTTATGCTCAGCGGAGCATTTGCTATAGATTTTTAGTGGTTAAATCTGAGATACCTGATATGCATGTTGATACTATTTTGGAATCTCGTGATGCAACATTTTTTGAGAACACGTTTCCTATGAAGGATATGCATAGCATTGCTAGAATTTCTTCTGAGATATTTGCTGAACCTAGTATATCTGTTGATCATTCTGAACAACCACATGTTGAGGAAGTCCTTGAGAAGGATGACAATGAATCAGCTCCCAAGAGGAGCAAGAGACAGAGGACTGAAAAATCCTTTGGTGATGATTTCATTGTGTACCTTGTGGACAATACTCCCACGTCCATTGCAGAGGCATTTGCATCTCCTGATGCTGATGACTGGAAAGAAGCTGTCCATAATGAGATGGACTCGATTCTTTCTAATGGAACTTGGGAATTATCTGAGCGACCCTACGGCTGCAAACCTGTGGGTTGTAAGTGGGTGTTCAAGAAGAAGCTAAGGCCTGATGGTACTACTGAGAAGTACAAGGCACGGCTTGTGGCCAAGGGCTACACCCAGCGTGAAGGCGAAGATTACTTTGACACCTATTCACCTGTTGCTCGACTTACCACCATTCGAGTACTACTTTCCCTGGCTGCCTCCTATGGTCTTATCGTTCATCAAATGGACGTAAAGACAGCTTTCCTTAACGGAGAGTTGGAAGAGGAAATCTATATGGATCAGCCTGATGGGTTTGTAGTAAAAGGTGAAGAGAGAAAGGTGTGCAAATTGTTAAAATCTTTGTATGGGCTGAAACAAGCACCTAAGCAATGGCATGAGAACTTTGACAGACTCTAACGTTCTGCAGGCTTTGCCATTAATGAGGCTGACAGGTGTGTGTATTATCGCCATGGTGGGGGCGATAGTGTTATATTATGCTTGTATGTTGATGACATACTTATTTTCGGTACAAGCATGATAGTGATAAATGAGGTCAAGTCTTTCCTGTCAAAGAGCTTTGATATGAAAGATCTGGGACAAGCTGATGTGATCCTGAACATTAAGCTGATTAGGGATGAGAGTGGGATTACGTTAACGCAATCACACTATGTTGAGAAGGTCTTGAGCCGCTTTGGTTATATAGACATCAACCTTCTCCAACACCCTATGATCCCAGTGTGACACTCAGAAAGAACGAAAAGGAAACGAGAGATCAATTAAGATATTCTCAAGTGATCGGTTCACTCATGTACCTTGCGAGCGCGACGAGACCTGACATCTCTTTTGTGTGAGCAAGTTGAGCAGGTTCATGTCTAACCCGGGTATTGATCATTGGTATGCACTTGAAAGGGTCATGCGCTATCTGAACGGTACAATGAGTTATGGGATTCACTATTCAGGGCACCCTCGGTGCTTGAGGGATACTGTGATGCGAACTGGATCTCAGATGTTGATGAGCTCTACGCCACAAGTGGATATGCATTTATTCTTGGAGGTGGCGCAGTGTCATGGAGGTCTTGCAAACATACCATTTTGACGAGGTCAACCATGGAAGCAGAACTTACAGCTTTAGATACAGCTTCTGTTGAGGCAGAATGGCTGCGTGAGCTCTTGATGGACTTGCCGGTGGTTGAGAAACCATTACCGGCCATCCTTATGAACTGTGACAACCAAACGGTTATCATGAAAGTGAACAGTGCTAAGGATAACGCGAAGTCATCAAGACACGTCAAAAGATGCTTGAAGTCTGTCAGGAAAATGAGAAACTCCGGAGTAATAACTGTTAGTTATATTCAAACAGACAAAAACCTGGCAGATCCCTTTACGAAGGGACTATCACGTAATGTGATAGATAGTGCATCGAGGGAGATGGGGTTGAGACCCGTGAGCGTTACACCATAGTGGTAACCCAACCTATGTGATCGGAGATCCGTGAATTAGGACCTGGAAGAACAAGCTAGTGGTTTAACTGAGGAGAGTTATTTTGTAACCCTCTCCGTGGGAAGATGCATAACTCTCACATTCTGTAAGGCAGGTTGGCAATACGCCTTAATGTGTTTCTGTTGGCTATTCGTAGCAAAGGTGCTATCCTACAGAGCGACTTGAAAGAACACACCTATATGAGTCCGACTGTTAAACGTCGCAGTCTATGAGATTTGGTGATCTCTAGTAAGCTCATGAAGAGACCAGGGAGTATGACGCATATGCTCCACCCGCGGGGTAGGCTACTGGCAGCCACGTACTGGTTATGACTTTGAGTGAAGTCTATTGGCACCAAACTTGCAATTCAAGGTTCGTCCATTTTCAAGTTGCTGGTAGATGTAGCTTGAAGCTCTAGGCGGAAGTTCAACTTAACAGTCTCTGCTGAAACACTGGTATATAAACAAGAAACGAGGTTTGGCAAAATCTCTAAATGGGATTTGAGATCTGGTGGGGGATTGTTAAATTGGGCCCATTGTGGAGCCCAATAAGCAATTTCAGAAAATCTCAAAGCCCATTTTTGTGGCAGCAACATGGGAGTGGAGTGGGAGCTAAATTTTAGTCCCACATTGCTAGTTGGAGGAGACAAACACCACCTTATAAGGTGGAGTGTTGACCACTTGGTGTGCTAGTTGAGAACAGAATCTCTCTCGTGCGCACTCCTCCTCCTCCCCGCCGCCGTCCGTCTCGTCACGTCGCGCCGCGGGTTGCGGGAATCTCGCCGAGCCGAGCTTTATTTTTACAGTCCGGGAAAAACGGTTTGGACGGACGCGTCACGTTAGTCGGTTCGGGTCGCTCCCGGATCGTGGGCTACTGTAACCGACCCAAAACGTGCGCGACGTGGACTTGGCCCACGTGTACGTGTTAGGGTTTCCCGAACCGCACTATATATTGCCGTGCACTGCGTGCGCCATCACATCTTGAACCAATCTAGGTTTTGCCAATCTCGTGCCTTGCGCCGCCACCGTAGTCTACTCCATCCCGTGCGCCGGCGTGCACCGGCGAACGGGACAGCAGGTCTCCGGAACCGCTCGTCCTTGTGATCCTGTACGGGAGAGGGCGAATAAGGTTTTTGGGAAGCGCTCCGCGTGACTGCTTTCAAGTTCTTCATCACGGCTCGACTTCCTGGACGATCTCTGGGTCCGCGGGCGACTCGTCTCCAACGTCGTCTTCTTCGAGCTGCTACTGTCGCCGCTGAAGCTGCTGCCGTCGCTGCTCCAACGACTACTTCATCTACAATCGTTCGGTACGTTCGTCACGTTCCGATGGCTGTGTTTGTAGATGTCTGGCTGCTGTTCATGTTAATTAATACGTCTAGTATTTTTGAGTTTAACATGTTAGTAGCTGTTGCGATCATGTTTACTATTCTGGAATTAATCATGGAAATTATGCCTAATAATTCAACATAAGACCCGGGCACAAAGCGACTCCGGATCACACACAACCTCCATGCTGCAGATCTCTGAAGCCCATACCACCTCGCTTCTTGGGAATACACATCTTCCACCAGGCAAACCAGTGCATATACTTTGTAGTGTCATCATCTCCCCACCAGTAACGGGTCATAGCATCTTTGATCCTTTAGTTATTGAGTTTGTTAGTAGTAAGCGGAAGTGGACAAACGATTGAAAAGGAAGAAACCAACGGTTTTGATGGGGAGTATATACTGTAATTAATGTGATACTTTTTTAAATCAATCTCAATATATTAAGCTAGCAAGCCGCCTCATTAAAAACCTTCCAATCCCTTTAGGTATCCTGGTAAGGAAAGGAGTGCGTCTGAAACTTGCTGCTTTAAGCATCCACAATCGTTACACCGTTTATAAGTTTGCCAAGAATAAAACTTGGGGCGTGGCAAATAGGGCACTCTTTGTTCCTACATGGCGATGGCCATAATAGCTTTCAGAGGTATGATTCCATGCAACGTGCGCCAAAAAAATATCTTTACTTTACTCTCGGAATTTTAAGCTGCCAAATGATCTTCCAGACTGGATTTTGTGCTGATGATCCAGGTACAGCAAGTTGCGATGCACTTGGGCCAAACTGGTGTTTCCATTGGAGATGATAACCTGATCTCTCCATGTACCGACCATGTTTGGTGTATTTCCATGCAATAAAGTCACCGAAGCAATTAATATTCAGGGGGATCCGCAGTATACGTTGTACATCTATCGGATAGAAGAGAGCACGGAGTAAATCCTCCTTCCAGTAACCGTTATAGGATTAATCAACTCAACAACTCTAGTGTATGCTCCTCCTTCTCCTCTCGGTGAAATAATTTTCCTATCAGAACTTGAAGGAAACCACATATCAGAATATATGTGGATATTTTCTTGAGTGCCTACTCTCCATTTATACCCCCTCTTGAAGGTTGATATAAGCCAGCTAAAATGCTCTGCTATGTGAATGATGAACCAGCTTTTGGTCCTGCCTTTAACAGGTCTCCATTTGGGTAGTAATTTGCCCGAAGAACTCTGGCACAAAGAGAGTCGGGTTCATTAATAAGCCTCCACACCTGTTTTGCCAACATTGCTAGATTAAAAGAATGGAAATCCTGAAAACCCATGCCTCCTTCTTTCTTAGGAAAACAAAGTTTCCACCAAGCGAACCAGTGCATTTTTTTACTATTCTCGTCATCACCCCACCAAAATTGAGAAATAGCATCAGTCATTTTCTTACATACTCCTTTCGGGATTTGAAATACCGACATAGCATATACGGGGATAGCTTGTGCCACTGCTTTTAGGAGAATCTCTTTCCCTCCAATAGATAGCTATTTTTCCTTCCATCCATTAATTCTATATATGATCCTCTCAACGAAATGTAAAAACAGTCACTTTTGTCCGCACCCACTAGAGCAGGAAGTCCAAGATATTTATCGACAGAGCCTCACACTAGTACAGAACGACACATATGATACCCCTCTATGGAAACGGCAGCAAAAAGGCGACGGTAAAACGGACCCGCGCGTGGAAAATGAGAGCTCGCGCCCCCGAATCGCGACACATCGGAAACGGTCAAAATAAATGACTGTTTGCAATAACTATTGGCAACAGATGTTTTTTTATGTCTGTTTGCGATGTGAGCCACTATAGCAACGGACATTTAACTCGGCCCGTTTGCAATATTAAGTGGGCCTACCTAGTCAGGTCATTTATTGAAGATAAAGTCCAGCCCAAACGCCCCTTCCTGCTCCAAACGCACCGACACCCACCTCCTCCACAAGTCCACATCTCGATCCCCTTTCTCTCTCCACCGTCGCTCCCCGCCTCCTCCGCCCGATTCTGCCCGCCGGTCGGCCTCCCGTGCTCCGGCCTTGACACCAGCCGACGGCGTCGCTCCTGGCTGCCATGGATCGGTCGGTGGAGCCGCTGCACGCCAGGACGCGAGCCTCCTCACGGAGGGGAGATCAGGACACATGCAGCAAGATGCCGGCGCCCTCCTCCACGAGGCCATTTGCTGGCCACCAGGCGCCTCCAAGGTCGCCGCAATGGAGGGATTCCACCTCGAGATCGAAGCCATCCGCGGTCAGTCCCTCCTCCCTCCCTCTCATTCGTCCTCCTTCCATTGCAGTTCTGATCACGCCGCTGCCTTGTGCTTTGATGATTCGCAGCTCGGTTCGATTTGATCCTGGGGGACGGCCACGGGGAGGAGACGACCAACATCTGGTATGCTCTGGTACGATCTGTCTCTCCCACATCTAGATCTGCATCTGGCAACTTCTATTTCTGGTTTTCCGTCTTTGTCTCTCTCTGAAAATTACGCGTCCGGCGTGAACATCCCGTCCGGTGCTAGAGACATCCCGTCCGGCTGCTAGAGGCAGCTCGCGCACGGCTGGCGCTTGATCTGTACTTAACTTTTCTTTTTTACATGTGATCTGTACTTAGCTAGTTGCTCAGAGTGTGCTTGTGTCTCTGCAACTGCCATCTCTTGTTTTCCGGCCGGACGACGATACGTATCTTGATACGTTCTTGAGAACGGCAGGAACAAAAACAAGGAAGTGGAGTCCACTAGTATTTGCATCGATTCATTCTTGATCTAATTAAATACTTGGTACATCATGTATACTACTGGATTCTGGGTTACTACTTTTTGTTGTTTCTTCAATATGCAACTATCCCTTGTGTTCGTTCTAAATTTTCACTACTTGCGCAGTATCTCTTGAAGAATGGCATGCATGTATAGCTGCGACAAGTCCCGGTGGCCTAGATTGATTTCTATTGTGAGCAAGGACTAGTGCGGCAAGACGTGATGATCTGGGTGGATTTTCGTTGCGAGCAGTAGTGGATTTTTTGCTAGTGGAGGCATAATTTTCTAGTGTATTACGAACCTTGTGCCTTGTATATTTTTGACATATAGTATTATTTAAATCTTGATGTGTGTCCTCTGTGAAGACTTGTAAAGTGGTGTAGTACTGTAGTTATCATTGATGGCTTCCGCTCCCGTGGTGACCGGTTGGCCTGCTTTTTTTAATATATATGATTCACAACGGAAACGGACAAAACTACCGTTGCAAATGAGCTGCTCTCACATCGGTATCGGAAGCGGGGCAACGGATGGTTTTTCCGTTGCCATAGAGCATTTTGGCCCGTTGCCATAGTACTCGTTTGTACTAGTGTCAGTATCAATATGTAGCGTGTCACAAATTTCTGCTCTCAAAATAACATGAGTATTAGGGGAAAAGAAAATACTCGATTTTGCCAGACTCTCCAACTGTCCCGAGTTGACACAGTAGGTACCCAAAACTTGCTGTAGAGAAGTTGCATTAGTCATATCCGCCTTCATGAGAATAAGGGAATCATCAGCAAATAAAAGGTGTGAAACTAACGATGCATTTCTGTACACCCTTAACCCATCGATGCCACCAACTTCCTCTTCATATAACAATAGACTGGATAACCCTTCTGCACATAATAGGAACAAATATGGGGAGAGAGGATCTCCTGTCGTAGGCCCCTCGTCGGGGAGAACATCTCAGTTTCGTCTGAGTTAAATCGCACTTTGTATCTAACCGACTGGACACAAGCCATCATTAAAGAAATCCATCTTTCATGTAATCCCAATTTTCTCATCATATTCTCCAAAAAAAATCCATTCAACCCGGTCATATGCCTTGTGCATATCCCATTTAGCAGCACATGCTCCTGTATTACCTACCAGACCGTTTGTTCTTTATAGTATGTACATACTCATATGCCACTAGAACATTATCTGCGATTAAACGTCCCGGAACAAAGGAAATTTTATCAATAAAATAGGACCTAGCTAATTCATGGGCAACTTCATTTGCTTCCCTCGGACAGTATCTATACGAGACAGCTCCAGTAAGTGATGTCAGATCAACACAATCAACATACGTCGCTGAAGCCTCGCCCCACCATGCCTTCTCACCTGTGCACGCTTCAATAACATCTATGGAGTCTGATTCCATGATAACATTATTACACCCAAGGCGATTAGCAAGAGCTAACCCCTCTTTCATAGCAATAGCTTCGGCGGCCGTAGCTGATACAACATTTGGTATATAGAGGGTGCAAGCCGCGATAAATCATCCTTCGTATTCACGAACCACAGCACCTGCCGCTCCTGCAAAAAAAATCAGAATGAAAAGAACCATCGACGTTTACCTTTACTTGCCTAGGATAAGGTATTGTCCAACCAGGACGCTTTGGTCTTGGTTTCATCATTGTTTTGGCAGCATTTGCCGTAATACTCAATATAGACATTTTGCATTGATTCATTGGGGGAACCTGTTCATTATGTGTGCGTCGCCGCCGAATCCACCAGAGGTACCAGCTTGCTACTGATATTGTTTCTTTTGTGCCCAAATTATCCAGCCCCACGATAGTACTGTTTTGTTGTCTCAAAAGACACTCAAGAACTGCCGATCCAGCTCTGTCTTCTACCATTGCTCCAGCGATTAGATAATTTAGGCCTAGTGACCTACTGACCTCCACATGGCTTGTGCCGTGGGGCACTGAAATAGCATATGAAGAGTATCCTCTGCAGCTGGTATTGGTACAACCAAGAAAATGAAGAAGAAGATTACCAATTAGCTGGAACGTCAATGCTAACAAGGTTGCCTTGCTATAAAGAAGATATTCCTAGCATTCACAAAATATGTTCGCATGGCCTACGTACGTTACCAACCGTTACAGCTGAAGATCAACAATCTTGATGTGTGCAAGTGCAACAATTAGAGCGAGACGTAGCACGATGCACCATTCTAGGGCTTGCATGTTTGGTGATACGCGGCACGCGCTGCCGAAACTATACTAGAACGCTACTGTATCTATTTACATCATGTATATCCTAGTGTCCATTTGAGTCAATCCTTCGTTTTTATTTCGTCTGGGTATATATGATCTCACGTACCCAAAAGAAATTCTTCAACTCCATGCATGCATGGCTACAACGAAGATGAGATGATGCACCATGACACAACTCGCCAATATGCATGCGGCGCGATTAGTAGCTAGCAGAACCTAACTTGTATCATATATTCATATCCAATCCATATCCTAATATCCAATCGGGCAATCAGGATAAACTTTTTTCCTCTCTCCTCTAGACACACTCTCAATTTTTTAGATAAACGGCTTTATTACTCAATAGTTTAAGTATTACACCCGGACTCTGCATAACAAATGCACACAGCCGCAATCCGAACAGATAAAGTAAAAAGTGCAGAAATAAACGAGTTACAACCATCTGGGAATGTAAAACGCCTATGCCATAGCGAGCTCATCAACCTATGGAGGTCCAATCCGGCGATCAAGCGGTCACCCATGTTGTGATAAAATGTCCCTTGCCATCTCCTCCAGCCGTGCACATGCCTCCGTAAAGAGGTCTCGATGTCCCACACGTTGTAAGGTGGACCACGTACGGACAGTATTTGTGCACCGGTAGAGTACCTGCAAAATGGAAACATCTTTGTCATTGAAAACCTTGTCATTCCTACAAAGCCAAAGCGACCATATAACGGCAATCGCTCCCACCCTAATAATTGTTCTAAGCTTCTTGTCTATCCCATGCAACCAGTTGCCAAAAACATTGGTTACAGACTTGGGAGGATATAAGTTAGACGCTATTTGGATGGATGACCATATAGAACGTGTGAAACTACACTCGAAGAATAAGTGTTTTATTGTCTCTTGTTGAGGACAGAACATACACTTAGTACTACCATGCCAATTCCGTTTGACAAGGTTATCTTTTGTTAGAATGACACCCCTACGAAGATACCACGTAATTTTTTTTATTTTAAGTGGGATCTTCATGTGCCAAATCTTTTTGTTATCATCGACTGGGATATCAGAGTGTACAAGCGCCCTATACATGGAGTCTACTGAGAATTTTCCGTTCTCGCATAGCTTCCACCGAAATTCATCGGATTCTTGTGTGAGTTGAACTGAAGCCAACCGTGCCAACAAGGCGTTCCAAGATGTTAATCTTGGGCCAAATAAATCTCGTCTGAACGACACATTAGGGGGTGAACTCTGCATAACCGTAGCTATTGTATCCCCTTTATGTCGGATAATATCGTATAGAGCTGGATATTGTTCCCGGAGGGTGGAGTTGCCTAACCATTTGTCCTCCCAGAAACGAATCTCCATGCCATCCTTAATATTAAATACGCCAAAACGAAAGAAATATTAAATAAGCCAAAGCGAATCTCCCGGAGACACACTCTCAATGGATACTCTCGATGAAGAAATGGTTCGCTCTCATTCTCACCTAAGATGCATGGCTACAAAAAAATTGGTTCGATGGCTGCACAGATCTTCTCCATCGACATGCCAGGGCCAATTGAATTCTCCTATATATGACTGCTAAATTTTCCCCAAGAGACGTCTGCAATGGCTTCAGGGTTGATCTCAGTGCACCATCCTAGGCACACTCAACGGCATCTTCCGCAGCGGGGACGTGCGGATCACGGCCTCGAAGCACGCCACCGCCGGGACCGGCGAGGCCGCCGCCGAGCCCACCGGAGACGAAGACGACGCCAGTATCGGCACCGCCGCCAGTACAGCGGCTGGCACGTCGAGGCTGGGTGCGACCGTAATGTCGGCGCTGACGGCCTCCTCCTCCTCCTCCTTGTCGTCGTCATCTACCACGTCGGTGATCGAGGGATGCGGCGGGGGCACCGGGCTGCTGTAGACGAGGTCGAGGATGAGGCGGCCGCCAAGCCTCCTGGCGACGACGTGGCCCTGCTGCGGGGCGGGCTCCCGCGTGATCACGAGCCGCCCGTCAGAGGTGCGCGTCCGCGTCAGCGCCCACGGCGAGTTCCCCGTCCGCCGCAGCGACGGTATCAGCGGGGGAAGGCGGCGGAGGCAGCGCCGCCACCCGTACATCACCCAGCACCCGCCCTCCTCCTCCTCACCTTCGCCTTCCCCGTCATCCTCCGCAGCAAAGTGCTCCGGATCGCGCTCGCCGCCGAGGCCGACCGCGCGGCACGAGGCGGCAATGGTGCGCGTGGCCACGTTACGGCCGCCGACGACGTCGGCGGCGATTAGGGTTTGGAGGCCGAGGCGGCGGTTCTCGGATTGGTCGGTGGCGATGACGGAGAGGAGCATGGCCCACCGTGGAAGAGAGAGATCTTCTTCTGGAAGGATGGCCGTGAGGATGACGTCTCTATTTATACCATCGCCGTGAAGATGATCGGATAGCGACCAACCCGTCGCGAGATAGATTTCACTGTGCGCGCGTGTGACAGATTGGCGATGCAATTCCTTTCCCGATCGATCTCGGGCGAGTTTTAATTTCATAGCTGGACGTGATCCGTCCGAACGTTGGGCGGGTGGTAGTATCCAAATCTGCGATGGCCGATAAGTTAGGGGGCACTGCTAGTAATCGGCGTCCGATATACTCCCTCCGTTCCAAATTAATTGACTTCCATTTGTCCAAATGTGGATGTATCTATACTTGTAACATGTCTAAATACATGCACATGTGGGCAAATGGATGTCAATTAATTTGAAACAGAGGGAGTATGTGGCTTCGCATCGGACCAATGTTTCACCGTAGGATTGGGAAGCATCATTTACGTCAAAGGCAACCAGCGTGATTGGAGGCAGGCTGGAAAAACTGTAGCATGCTGCCCATCCCACGCGGCAGTTCCCAAAACCAAAATCAATTAACTTAGGATGGGTTTGACTTCTTCCTCAAACCACTCCTATTGCTGATTTTGGAAAACTAATTGCTGAATTTTAGGAAACTAATTCTTGATTTTAAGGAAGTAACTAATTCCAATACTTTTTTTTTTGCAAAACACAGTGAATTTTAGGAAACTAATTCTTGATTTTAAGGAAGTAACTAATTCCAATATTTTTTTTTGCAAAACACAGTACAAACACAGATGCTCACATGCACATGCACACACTCACCCCTATGAACGCACGCACGCACGCACACACACCCTACCCCTATAAGCACCTCCGAGAGACCGAGCCGGCGGGTCGAGTCTTGAGATTGACGAAGTCACCATAGACGCCTCGCTGTCGACGGGAACGTCGCCTCCTACTGAAGAATATTCCGTCCAAATGAGAAACACCAGTGTCAAACATTGGGTTTAAAACATGCTTTGTTCCCAAGGTTATTCTAATTTGCTTCCTACGGAACTAAAGTTTGCTTAAAAAAAACAAAATTTCGTTTCTGTATCCGAGTTTAACATAAATATTCATATACTTTCCTTCGGTATGAAGTATAATTTGTTTCAAATGTTCGTCAACTATGCTTCCTACGCGACCAAATTTGCTTCCTAACAATAAGATTCTTGTTTTCATTCACCGGAGAATTTGCTTCCATGTGAAGAAATTATGTGAACATTTCACAAAAAATATTAATTTACTTTGTTTACCAATTAAGCAAATTTTGTATCCAAAGAACTTGCTTCAAGGTGAATCAAGCTTGCTTCGGCTACATATATGTGTGTCTTATGTAAGGGATATTGTTTCGAAAGCATCACATTATCTGCTTCCATCGATTACAAAATTGCTTCCATCCAAATAGGAGATTTTTCGGCCGACATCAGTATAGTTGTCGGCCCCGGAATTTACACTTGCTTCAAAAAAAAGGAAATGTTTCAAAATAAGCTTATTGAGAACCTGGTTCCATGATAAATTGGTAACCACATGGGGTTTCCATTGTTCCCGCTACTCGCTATTCACTTCCTACATAGAGGATTACAATTGACCACATAAGCTACGTTGCGTAGAATCCAGTTGACATCTTTTGTGGCGGTTGAACACCTCAACAATGACACACCGGATGTCGTGGTGAAGTCACGGCAGATGCATGGGGGGTGGATTAAGTCAGGTGTGAGCGAGACGACTTAGGATCCGTGGAGAGGTTCACACACGCAGAGTTTACCCAGGACCCCTCTTTGCGAGGTAAAGATGTACTCCTGTTTTGAATATTTGGATCTGATGGGGTGTACAATGGCGTGCGCACCAGAGCGTAATGGAGCTCCGGAGGCGGTGGAATGAGATGAATTTGTCCCTCTAGGGTTTGGCCTAGTCGACCTTATATAGGCAGTCGACTAGTGTTTACAGGGAACGACGGGTGACCTAGGCGGCAGAGCTAATCTTGCTACAAGTGCGGCTTCGTGGGGCGTACTCTTCGGAATACGTATCTTGTTATCCGATTCGGAGATCGACTCGCCGTCTTCCCGAACCGACCCACCGGATTCTTCGGGGACCCGGTATCTTGGAAGATGTCCTCCGGGTGGGCTTTGGGCCACCCGGTCTTGTGGCCCGACTCGTGGTTCTGTGCCTACCCGGTTGGGCATCCTCCATCATTAGCCCCAAGTTCGTCAGGGACTCGTCTTTGGCTTGATCTTCGTCTTGCGAGTCGCCCAAAGATGCCCAAAGACCTTTGATGTTTTTCTAAAAAAAAGTGCTAAAATCATCATAAAACACCCTAATGCCATCATAACCGCGAACACCCACGAATTCACAAAACCAAACCCTAAAACAGAACGCCAGCCTACCCTTCCTTCAGCCGCCATGTCGCCCGCAGCCGCATCCATGGGCTCCGGAAAGCGGCGAAAACCCAAGGCCACACCGCCAGAGTCAGAGGAAACGGTCTATGATACAGCTGCAACCATGGAATCTGGCGTGGAGTCGGAGGTAACACTCTATGATACCGCTGCCACCGTGGAATCCAGCGAGGAGATACAGGAGCCAGAGCAGCAGAAGCAAGCCGGAGGTGAGGAACCGGAGCAGCCGAAGGACAAGAACGAGGAGCAGGAGACCGGGGTATCGTATATAGCTGTTCAACTACGTACTTCTCCGGAAGACTTACTCTAGCGAAACTAACAACTATGCTCTGACAGGCTAATTCTGAAGGCTTACAGCTGGGATATTGTATCGTTCCTAGCGAGAAGAGGTTTCTTGTTCTATACGCTCTCCTAAAGAAGAAACTGTCTAAGAAGGTCATGGTGCTATTTTCATCATGTAGTTGAGTCAAGTACCATGCAGAACTCCTAAGTTATCTCCAGATGGAGTGTGCTGGCATCCATGAGAAACAAAAGCAGCAGAAACGAACTGCAACATTCTCTAACTTCTGCATGTCAGAAAAGGGTATCTTATTATGCACTAATGTGGCAGCACGTGGACTTGATATTCGTGATGTGGTGAGGTTTTGACTAATGTATCTTTACTTGGTGCGACGAGATTATTGTTCCTACTAACCTAAGGATTATTTGTTCTTGTTTAAGGATTATATTGTGCAATACGATCCTCTTGGTGAACCACAGGTTTGTTATCTGAATTTGGCTTTCAGGAACTCATCTCATATGTAAACTGTATTAATTAAGCAATTTGAATTTGACATTTAGGATTGCATTCACAATGTTGAACGTATTGCAATTTCTGAAAAAGTAAAAGGAAGTTTATTATTGTTCTTACTACCCCAAGAACTGAAGCTTCTTACATCCCTACGGGTACTCAATTCTGTGCCGAGATACTGTACCTATTTTTCTTCTGAAGTTCAGGGAAATCACATATTTAATGTCCTTGCAGGAAGCCAACATTCGTCTGACAGAATACAAGTTCAACAACAAGAATGTGCCAAATCTGCAAGCGCATTTTGTAAGTGCTACTTTTACAGCAGTGAAGAGTTCCAATCAAGTTTTACTAATTTGTTAAAGAATTACAACTGAACATATTGAGCAGGAGAAAATTGTTGGGGAGAACTACTTTCTACATCAGTCAGCGCAAGAAGCCTACAGATCATACATTCTAGCATACAGCTCAGACGCCATGAAAGAAACTTTTGATGTTCGAGGTCTGAAATTGAAGGTAAAATGCTTCTCGAACTTTATGTGGGCTCTGTGTTTACTGGTGTTTTTGTTGTCTTTTTTCTTAATTTGTCGGTGAGCATCTCTCCAAAGTAATTGGCTCGTAGTTGGCTGATATTATTTTCATCATCACTATATTCATGCTACATGAAAAGTTGCCTTGGTTTATTGTGCATTAACTGGATTCTAATAAGACTTTAACAGAAAAACAAAGGACTACTTTTAATTCATTATAATCTGGCAGGACTTAGCTGCATCATTCTCCATTACGAACCCTCAAAAAGTCAATGTTGAGCCGGAGAGCATCACTACGAGGAAATTGGATTGTGGTGGGAAGAGGCGTCGTCCTTAATTATAACAGACATTTTGGAAGAATTTAGAGACGGCCAAATTCTTAGTGCTTTAAGATGTTGGAGCCGATAATATCAGAGCAGACGACTTGATGATATGGCATGAGGTTGTAATGATGTATACCTTTTGAATCGATTTACTATGAAGCTTTGATTCCTTTTTACCATATCTTCAAATTTATTAGATTTTCCATGTTAAGCCACTTTACTTTAGCCATCAAATCAGATATATCAATAAGGAGCTGATCTTCAGGTCTGTCATTCACATAACAGAGTGACCAATTATAGTGTCTTCCCTCTTTAAAATGCTTGCTTTCGTTCGATATGATATGTCATACTCCCTCCGTTCCACAATATAAGATGTTTTAGTCTTTTTCCACATGCACATGCACACACATGTATCTAGACATATTTAAGTGTATGTGTCCATTCTTTTTAGTATGAATCTAGACATGCATGTGTATCACCTAAAACATCTTACATTGTGCAACGGAGGGAGTATTATTCATGTATTGATGCACATATCCGATGAATCTCCATTTAAATCGGTGTGCGTCAACTGACGCTAAAACCAGCAGCGCAAACCCAAAATGACATTGTGATCACTAAAAAATTCAGTGTTATTATGCTCTGCATGTTCTGCATCCATTGTGGCTACTTTTGTTTAGAACAGAGCTGCTCCCTTTGGTCTATTATCGTAAACACGGCGGTCTTGGACAACGCCCGTCCATCCGTGGCTACCTTGCTTGACACAATCAAAGCAGAGACGCGAGAGTGGGCAAGGGCGGGAGCCCGGGGTCTTCGCCAACTTCTCCCCTAGTCTAGATCGTGGGTAAGTTGTATGGTGAGACTTGTACAAAAACTTCTTTTCTATCAATGCTTTTGCCATGCAGTCAAGGCCTCGCTTTTCCCCTTGTTATTTTCCCGGACTGCAAGGGGAGAAAGATAAGGATACTCCCTTTCAACACCGAAAACAATCTGCCCACCTCCCGGTTTGAGTCCACGCATTGCTCGAATGTCAAAGAGCCCATCTGTTTTGGCTTCGTCAATATCCAACATTTCATATCTAGACTTTTCGTAGTTTGTGTGCATATATATCGCAGTCGGCCTATATAATTTTTGAGGAAATGTTCAAATAATCATGCAATCCACGTAGTTTTGAAAGCCCACTGCTATCTGGTGCTGAGCTTGGGAGGACACGAGTTCGCATCAGAGCGGTGCTCGCATCTCCCTGACACGGTCCACGGCTGGTCGCATTGTGAGATTTGGCATTGCACGCCCGACCTACGTGCGGCAGGTCTCAACCCCGCATCAGTGAGTCGCTTTGCTGTTTGTGAGAGGATACATAGACCCCTGTGAGAGGCCAGCCCTCCACGCCGTGTGGGACCTGCTCTCCTAGACATGGCCGTAAGCGGATCCTCGGCGTCTGGTTGCGTGGTGGCCCCCTGTATCGCGTGAACCTAGCTCTCAAATACTCACGTGGTACGCGAGACGTCCGATCGGGGGCCTGGCGTGTCGCGAACTCAGATCATCTTGCACGCACGAAGCTCGCCTTGTGAGAAAGGCCGCGCGCCACACGGCTTGGTGCCACTCCTCCTGCCGCCCTCAAGGGAGAGGATGCGTGCCACACGACTTTATGACACAGCTCACCCCCCCCCCCCCCCCTACCCCCATATTGCTGCCAACACCTTGCCTATAAATGTCGCCTAAATAGGTTTCTCTTCTTCCCGTCCCCGTTCTCGGTTTGACTGGCACATTCGCCTCTCGTACGCTCCTCTCTTCCCCTCCATCGTATCTTCCTATCTCCGTCTTAGGCTTGACCTTGTGTGTCCTGCATCATGATGAAACAACATCCTCCTCTTCCATGACCATCGTCGGAGGAGGATGTTGTTTTCCTCATGCCACAAGCTGCGCAGAGTCAAGCAGGCTTGCATAGGAGAAACCCCATGATTCGACTGAAACATGGCTTCGTTATCCCGTTGTGTGCGTGAATCACTGTTATCTCATCGGAACGTCCTCGAAGAAGGATAACGTGTTCTAGAATATGATGATATTTTGCTCATACCACCGGGCATGCTTAGCGACTTAGGTCAAGGACATATGCCACCGTAGGTTGATAGCAGCGGTTATGAAGCAGCCCCGGCCGGTCCATGTTTGCCTTACTACACGGCCAAATTAACAGTACATAGTCCCGTGCCAAAAAAAAAAGTAGTATATAACTTAATACAGGATGATCTGTCTACTGAGTTGACAAGCAAGTATCAGAGGTGCAAAGGAAATCCCGGCTCGGGCCATAGATCCTTCTCTCGGTCTCGAATGAATAATCTCCAAGATGGCAGTTACATAAACACATCCCCAGTTCACTCATATACAAAGCTATCTTCGACGCTCACCCTTGCAGCTGCTTTTCGTTGCGTCTGAGCCTGCAACGCATACTTCTTTTGCAGCCTCTGGAGCTGATCAAGGAGTTCTTGGAATGATGGGCGACACTGTGGGTCACTGTTCACAGAAAGGATAATCATTTACAGAATCGAGAATCGGTTGTTTAGTAGCGCGCAAAACAGTATGTACCTGTCCCAACAACTCTCGATCATCGATGCCCACTCAGGATCCGTATCGCTCGGAATTTCCAGTCTGTTATCCATGAAACCAACGGCTCCGATAACCTGCAACATAGGGGTGGTAAGTGTCCATGTTAGGGATTTGGCATTAATAGCAAAGCTTGTTCTCATACAATAAAAAGAAGCTAGAAACTAGGTTTTGTTAATCAGCAAAGATGGTGATTTCACTTCTTGGAAAAGATTCACAACTAGGCTAGTATTTCCTAAGGGTTGTTCTTTTTTTTGGGCTCTAGCCTCTAGGACACCAGAAAAAGGGAGTGTCTGACTTGGGAGCGTACAATTTTTAAAGACCTTTCACTTAGCAACCCTTACAAACGGATCTCCGCGTAAATCACTTAGTAAGAAGAATGTATGAAATATGAAGCAAACAAACATTATAGTTTGTTTATTATCACTGCCTGTATCTAAGTAGATTGTTAATACAGATGAAGCTGGCAACCTTTATGTACCTGGTGTAGGAAACAATGCTACATAATTTAGTTGTTGATACATCAGATTAACACAAACCAATATGCATGATAAAAACGTACCTGCATTGTATTGAGAGTATCCCACGGAACCTTCTGAGTAACAAGCTCCCACAGGACCACTCCATAGCTGAACACATCAGACCTATAATTGATAAAAGGAACAAATGAGTAACCATCCATAGTAGCAAGAACATATGTTGTTCAAAATTTGCCACATTGAACTTACTTTTCATTTGAAGGTTCACTCCGTAAGACCTCTGGAGCCATCCACTGCGGCTAGATATGGAAACAAAGGTATCAGAATTAAGTACAGCAAATAGAAAATCTGTACTAGGTTAAATTTTGTGACAATCTTGTCAGCATGGAGAATCCATGTCAAAAGGTTGAGTCTGCTTGTACTTACTGTTCCTTTTCCAGATTTAGTTGTCAGAAATGTTTCTAGTTTCAGACGTGAAAGACCAAAGTCTGCAACCTAATAGAACCAAGTGAGAAAATACAACATAAAAGTATGGAGAACAAAGTTTCATACTTACCTTTACAGTCCAGTTCTTATCAACCAACAGGTTTGGTGATTTCAAATCACGGTGCACAACAATGGGAATGGAATTGTGAAGATAATTCATGCCCCTTGCCTGCGACAGTATAAATTATTCTTCCAAGAATCCACATGACAAAATATGTACTCGACAAAGAAAATATGAAGTAACTTCAATCTCTATGCATGGGTTAAGAGCTCAACAGAACAGGCATGATTGTTTGGAGGGTTATGGTAAAATGTTGCACATAAAAATCACATGAATCTAGTGTTCTAAAACAAATCACATAAACCATGATTGACTTTTGGTGAAAAAATCTTCAGTTAGGATTGTATTTACATAATGTATGACATAGCACAATGTACCATTACGGAGGGCAGGTCCGTGATATCACCTATTTTCTTACATCTTCTACCATACACTGAAGCTACAGAGATGGCTTTAGCCTACATGCAGTTCAACTTTGCTTCTAGGCAGTATTTAAAATATCTCTTGAGAGCTTCAAGTGAAAGAATGTTTATCCAATTATTCTGCCACAACATGTTCATTTCTTAAAAGTTTCAGATAGTTTATTTGATTTGACATTTCCTGATTCCTGAACCAGGTGTCAAGAGAAAATACACTCACTATGTCTATAGCCATGTTA
Organism: Poa pratensis; assembly: GCA_947311845.1. Lineage (NCBI taxonomy): Eukaryota > Viridiplantae > Streptophyta > Magnoliopsida > Poales > Poaceae > Poa > Poa pratensis. The sequence goes on along the minus strand of CAMZMU010000125.1, from coordinate 11,091,548 downwards.
ACACTTCGTCTTGGATCCAGCTTGCCAATGATCTTTTGAAGCAACCGAAACAAACTACCACTGCATTATGGGACTCAGTAAAGTGTTATACAGGAAGTAAAATAAAATACCTCTCTTGAGATCTCAACTATAAACAATTATAGAAGAAAACCAAAACTATATTTCCAACAGCAAGAATGATTCCAGGGAAAATGAAAACAACTGCAGCTAGTAGTCATGAGTGTTTTTAGTATGAAACAAAAAGCACCGGTGTACTAGCAGTCCTGACTTTTTCAATAAGACGAAAATTAGTATAAAACATGGGTGGAAAATAAAAACAACTGCAGCTAGTAGTCAGGAGTGTTTTTAGTATGAAATAAAAAGCACCGGGGTACTAGCACTCCCGACTTCTCCAATAAGAGGAAAATGAGTATAAAACATGGGTGGTTGGTTACAGAACCATGTGTGCCATCAATCCCTCATAAGTCTTTTTAGTGTTATTAGTAGTATTGGTAAGAAAAACATGTAGGAAGATATATGTCATACCGTGGGAGAAATTCAGTAACAATACAAAGTCGTTGCTGTGACATAACTGCACCCATGAAAAGTATTATATTGGGATGTCGTAGCTTCTTCATCAATGATACCTACACATTTAAAACACATAAAGGATACAAATATGGTCATGACCACAAATTATGGAGAAAGGGTCACAAGAACATGACTTAAAAAAAGAAAACTTAATGTATTGCTAATTGACCCACCAAAAAGCAAAAAAAAGGGAAGATTTTTCAACGCCATATATTTTCTTCATTTTTTTTCAGGAATCGTTTCTTTATATATTTACCCACATGGTTACATTAACATAGAAAAGCGAAAATGGTAGCTGTGGGTTATGTGAACATCACGGTGTCCAATCGCAGTCTGCAATTACTTTATGTAATGGAGTATCTGGCTCAACAAGACAGTAGATAATGTGGTTCGACATTAATACCAAAATTAATGAGCAATTGAAGCTCAACAGAAATTTTATATAGGTGTCCACCTCTTGTCTGAAGGTATTTATCATTTCTTCTGAATATTCCTGCTTGGAGAATACTTTAGCTGCCACATCCTACAGGAACATTGATAGACACTGAGAATTTATTGTTAAAATGTAAAGCTCCATTCATAATGATGCAACAGAAGTGACATACCGAGCCATACCACAAAGCATGATACACTGTTCCGCAACAACCTGCATGCATACATGAAAATAGCACAGATGAGTATGTTTGTTACAAAAGAGGACAATACCGGATTGCATACAGCAGTCCAAGAATACAAATATTAGACATCTATTTGAATTTTGTGTGATTATCGACATGAACTTTCAGCAGTAAACAAGTGCATGCATAAACATATGAACAATGCCATCACTGTTGCGCAAGTGTAACACTTGCAACTTAGAATCTCGCAACAGAAATTCAGGACACCAGGACTACTATAGAATCATGACATTAATTCAAGTGTTATGACTATCAAAGATTAGAAGAAACAGCACCGATTTGGATTATGCCAAAGATAAGAGGTGAATACATACGGTATTGTTAAGAAGCATGAAGAGCAAATAATTTTACTGACAAATACTGATTTGGACTATGCCATAGATAAGAGCATACACGAGCTATTATTAAGATACATGCATAGTAAGGAATAACTGACAAAGAACACTCAGGTTAAGCAGTTCCTACGATTACAAGCTATGGCTATGTCTACTCCTAGATTTTTAGAGGTAACATGTTAACAATAGATCTGAGTGTCTACATGTCCAGACAGAGAATAATTACGAAGGAAGAAGTAACTACCTTGGCCTACTTGTTCTCCAATTACCAGGTCTTCCCAGAGAATCTCATAATCTAGGCAGTCTGCTTCACAATCTACTGTCTCGATACCACTGCTATTACTACTCCCAGTGCTACTTATGCTACTCGTGCTGTTCTTGTCGAAATCCCACCAGGAACCTGAGACCTCATATTTGCTAGCCCAAGTGTATTCGCTGTTTTGACAGTCTGGAATTATCGTAGGCTCTAGAACTGGAACTCTCTGATGACTCTGGTCATTCTCTTGCTCATCATGTAACTGTGTCGAGTTCATTTTTTTTTTCCAGAACCCCCATTATGTTCATGCTCTTTCCAAGGCCATGATATGCCATTCCTGGCCAATAATGCCTCAGCCTTTGAACTAAACATCTTGTGAAACCCTACTTTTCCTTCTCCTGAATCATCACTACTTGTTTTGCTCGACTTGCTAGGGGATTTCTCTTCAGACACGAAGGAGCCATGCATTACATCCGCACTTGGGGTGCTTGCTTCACTTGATGCCAGTTCCGCCCGGAGATAAAATTCAGAATACTTGTCCGCACGGCCACTACCATACTGTTGGTCGCTATTCTGACCTGTCCTTGTCCGAGAATAAACTCTATTTGTAACCTTGGTAGCCTGTGTTATTCCCAAATCAGGAAATAAATAAATTAAGGAACAAATTAATAATAAATACCAGAAAGAGCTAGTTTCCATTGAAATTAAACACCACGGTCATTTCTTTTGTTGTCAGCAATACAACTTACCAAAGTAATTAACTTGGAGGTGATAGCAGATTGAAGAGGTTGCTGAGAGTGAAGAGAATCATTGTTTAGTGAACCACTATTAGGCCGGTTGTTAGCATGAAATTGGGGCTTTGCTGTACTTGGATAGGATTCGGCTGAGCCTGAAGGACTAAATATCTCCTCCAATGTCCGTACATCAAGCGAGAGACATATGAGACCCACCAAGCTACCATCGTCATCGTATAAAGGTGTGTTATGGACAGAGATAAAAAAAACCTCTCTCCTGACTTGTTCTTAACAGGAAACTTCTCTCTCCAACTCTTCCCCATAAATATATTCTGGATGACGATTTTTGCTGCATCGAAGTCGGAAGGATGAACAATTAGCTCAACGGCATTCTGACCAACAGCTTCCGCTTCAGAATAACCATATATGTGCTCCGCATACCGATTCCTAGATTACAGAAAAAAGGAAAAAAAAAAAGTAAAACATGTGTTCATAGAACCGAGCAGAGTCAATTCTGTGTAGGAATGCCAATTAAGAATTTGCTATGCCTCCTGAGCCAAGTTGACCGGTCGACAGAATGGGATCTACTAATTATATGCATGTAATTCAGTAACGAAGAATGATGTGCACATTGCCATAGGTGAACTGCATTTCTGTCACTTTGCACGATATAAATTGTCAGTTCTGACACTTTTCACTAATTTTTGCAAAAAAAAAACATCACTTTGCACTAGGTCGAGTACAATCACTACCGGAAAATCTGTCTTTCCCGTGAGGGCAGGTGTTTGCCGTGCGTCAAAAGTTGCGGAACACGGCAAAGAAAGACGTTGCCGAGCGGCGGCCAAGAACAAACACACGGCAAAGGCAAAACACTTGGCAAAGAAAAAACACACGGCAAAGGCACGGGAACACACACACGGCAAAGAAAACCACACGGCAAAGTCACCAGAAAACACACGGCAAAGACAACCACACAGCAAAACACATGGCAAAAATAGACACACGGCAAAGAAAATGGAGCTAAACGGAAGCGCGGTCACGTCAACTCTTTGCCGTGTGTTTGCTCACGGCAAAGATAGCATCTTTGCCGTGTGTTTGCTTTGCTGACACACGGCAAAGACCAATTTTCATTATTTTTTTCAACTTTAGTTATCTACTTGTAACAACGGTATGACCATTGTCGTCGCATAGTTTATGATAAATTGTTCATATTTTACACATGAGTGTGTCTTGGTATGGCAAACAATATTGTAGAACTGAGTTTTTTCAAATTATTTTTATAAATATTATTTTTATTTTTTCAGTGTCAAAAATGACATTTTTTGTGAAGCAAGTACAAAAAATATGGTGCAAAATGGCACCCATCTAGATTTCACACAAATTATACCATATTTGTTGGATAATCTAGAAATATTAGGAATTTTCTCGCTTTCTACCTAATTTCGCCTATTTAAATGACTTTATGCCAATTTTTCAAAAGTAATTCAAATTTGAACTACAAGTGTGTGATAGTTTGCTCTGAAAATTTTAAAAAAATCATTCTAAGGTACACAAGTAGTGGTTATATCACAAAACCGTCGATGGTTTTGAAAAAATCGACCCCTTTCGACGAATAGCCATGGTGACCATTTTGACCATTTTTTCGAAAAAATCAAATAAAGTGAAAAAAATAATCAAAAAAGAAATCCTTTGGCATGGAGTGCTTTTATGTGTAGTAGTTGATTACAAAAATAATAAACTTGAGTTTTGACAAAGTTTTCAATAAACTAATTCACAAAAAGATCAATCATCGACAAACATGTTGAAGTTTCGAGTCAAATGACCTAGATATGATCATTCTCGTGATATAGTTTGTTATAATGTGCTCATATTTGACACATAGATGTATCTTGGTATGACAAACAATGTTGCAGAACTGAGTTTTTTCAAATTATGTTTATAAATATCATTTTTTTATTTTTAAGTGTCAAAATGTCATTTTTTGTGAAGCAAGTACAAACAATATGGTGCAAAATGGCACCCATCTAGATTTCACACAAAGTATATCATATTTGTTGGATAAGCTAGAAATATTAGAAATTTTCTCGCTTTCTGCCTAATTTCGCATATTTAAATGAGTTTATGCCGATTTTCCGAAAGTAATTCAAATTTGAACTATAAGTGTGTGATAGTTTGCTCTGAAAATTTTACAAAAATCATTTTAAGGTACACAATTAGTGGTTATATCACAGAACCGTCGATAGTTTTGAGAAATTCGACCCCTCTAAATGAATAGATACGGCGGCCATTTTGACCGTTTTTTCGAAAAAATAAAAGAAAGTGAAAAAATACCCAAAAAAAACAAATCATTTGGACCTAGATATGATCATCCCCGTGGCATAGTTTGTGATAATGTGCCCATATTTGACACATGGGTGTGTCTTGGTATGGCAAACAATGTTGCAGAACTGAGTTTTTTCAAATTATTTTTATAAACATCATTTTTCATTTTCTCAGTGTCAAAAATGACTTTTTTTGTGAAGGAAGTACCAAAAATAATCAAAAAATAACATGCAAAATTGCACCATCCAATTTTGATGAATAATTTTCAAATGTTAGTTTAGGTTACACAAGAATTATTCTATGCAATAGTCACTGCTTCATAATTAAATAATATAAGAAAATCAAGAAGGAAAAGAAAAAACCAAAAAAAATCGTTGCCGTGTGCCTACACATGGCAAAGAAACTATGGGTGCTGATTGGCCAGGACGTGTTTCCCGCGGATCACCATCTAAACCGTTGGATGACAGATCCGCTGTCCATTGAAAACACACGATCCATGTGGTCGCTTGTGGTGGCTTGTGATTGGTTAAGGACGTTTAAAGTGATTGGTCGCTTGTGGATGGCTCAGGCTGCAGCGAGCACGTTCAAAGCACATGAGGCTGATTTGGACTCGCTCAGGCGTCAGGCTATGGTCGCTGCCGCAGCTCAAGCACGGTGAGCGTCCCTCGACGAGGAACGGCGCCTCCGTCGCACGGCAGACCTCAGCGCCTCGTCCGCCGCCTCCAGGCCGAGGCCGCCACCGCCTCGTCCATGCTCGCCGTGCTCCAGCCCAAGGCCGTCGTCTTTGACGCGCAACCTGCCGTCGACCCCCGCCTCGTCCGCCGCCGCCGCGCGGGCGCTCGCCGCGCTCCAGCCCGAGGCCGCCACCGCCTCGTCCATGCTCGCCGCGCTCCAGGCCCAAGGCCGTCTTCTTTGATGCGCAGCCTGTCGTCGACCGCCTCGCCAACGATGACTTTCGTCAAGCCATGTGCGCCCTGCCGTCGATCTCCGCCTCACCAACGAGGCAACGACGACCTCCGTCCGTGCCATGGCCGCTGCCGTCGACCTCCTCCTCACCAACGACGACTTCCGAGCCACACTGGCCCTGCTTGTGCCGGAGTCCAGCCTCGGCGGTCTCGGCGCTGAGCTCTACCGCACGGAGTGGGGTGGCCACATCACCTTGCACACGGCGCCTGCACCGCCGTGTGGGTCCTAGCTCCCTGCTCGTCGACGGCGTCGGCGTCGGGGATCGAAGGGGATTTTTTTGTTGAAATCCTCCTCCTTTGCCGTGTGCCACCACAGAGCACACAGGAAAGAGCAAGGACGTGGACCCACCTGTCAGAAGCACGACGTCACCATCCGTCTCTGGCGTCAAGTGACAACAACGGTGCCGTGGTGGAGAAAACACACGGCGAATGCTTTGCCGTGTATTTTCCGAAAAACACACGGCAAAGAGCCTTTGCCGACGTGATTTGTGCCGTGTGGCCTTTGCCGTGCTGTTTCGCACGGCAAAGGCTTTGCGGAATATGTTGATGCGTAGCCTATAAAGTTGGCAAAAAATGACCATTTTGGTTAAAAAAATCTACACGGCATAAAAGGAGATATACTTGTTTTTTATTATGCAGGTCGTGAAAGATCACACTCTCAACCAAGTTTATAGGTTTATATCATCAGTTCATCACATAACATTGTATGTTTTTCTCGGAATAAAAACTTCTGTACGCTTGTTCTTTTGCTATACCTGGTGCGTTATATTCACTACCGGAAATCCATTCTTCACTTGGTTGAGAGTGTGATCTTTCACGACCTGCATAATAAAAAACAAGTATATCTCCTTTTATGCCGTGTAGATTTTTTTAAACAAAATGGTCATTTTTTGCCAACTTTATAGGCTACGCATCAACATATAATACACATGCATATATTTCTGTAGATTTTTTTTGGGAATTTTATATGTGTCTGTTTGACGGGACCTAGTGCGTGGTGTTATTGTACTGAACCTTTTCTTTTTTTTTAACTTTTTATTGTACTGAACTCTACAGAGAAAAAACTTTTGCATAACCTGGTGCAAAGTGACACTGTGACAATCTACCTGGTGTAACGTGCAATTTAGTCACCAGAATTGCATGGGTTTAAGATAAGAATAAGTTCAATCAAGTTCACTAGACGTTCCTTCTTAAATATCATATCTTAAATTATCAGTTTATTGCAGTTTACCAGAAAACTAGCATAACTGGGCCAACAATCTTTTCAGGTTTTCCGAATTGAAATCATATAACCAATTATGAAAAATATTATGCACAAAAGACTACTAGTTAAAACGCCTGATAAATAGCCACAGTTATAACCAAGGTTCAGCAATTATGGAGGATGGGAAGATTGTTGACTTTTTTATTCCAACTAAGCTGCGACACTGTAAATCTCAAGGCAGATGCGATGCATCAGAGTTTTCTAACAAAAAATCGAGGGATCAAGTTCGCTTACTTTCACATGTAACAAAAAAAAGTAAAACCAACATAAGATATTTACCTGAATAATAATAACAATGCAATGAAACACCAGGAAAAAAGCATCGTTGTGATGCCTCCATGTCTTTTACAAAAACCTTGTCCCGGTTTTATCACTAGATCTAACCAACTTATTTATAATTATATACGCGTGATGAGTTGATCGTAAAACGCAGCCAAAATATATCCCCTTAGTTTACTTCAAAATTAACAGGTCAAATGCAATGAAACATCAGAATAAGCTAGAGACAGCACATTCTGAATTTCCCAGCTGCTTTCCTCCTCCAAGAACCTACTTTCTTCACGGATTCTTTGATCTTGGCCCGAGCTGCAGCTGCTCCTTCGGTTGACCATCCTGATATGGTCTGGGAGATTAGGCAACAAGTCATAAAATTTCAGCAAATTGCTCTCCCTCTCAGGCACAGAATCCTTCATATAAGCAGAAATTTCAATGAAGTCGCGCATGCTTGTGCTAATCAGGCTAGGAAATTCAGTTATTCCGAGCCTACCAGTTCTTGTGGGAACTTGGCTCATAGCAACAACTCTTGTCCAATTCTTGCAGCTGCTTTTTGTTTGCAGAATTTGGGCTATGTAATTCTGGATGTAAAATGCTTTTGAGCTTAATGGAAATTGGGCACGCTGTGCCCAATCTTTGTGCAAAAAAAAAAAAAAACATCCGTAGCTTCAAATGCACTACAAAGCTAGTGCAGGCAGGACCAGTCAATACAACCCAGGAGGGGGGAAAAAGACGTCAGATTCAGGATAAGAGACTTATCCAACCCAAGCTATAAAGCCTTTTATCAAAAAAAAAATCCAACCCAAGCTAAGTTCAGAGTTACTGTTCACTCAGTAGCCAGGATTGTAACCAAAAGCCCAATGCCTGGCAGTTGAACCTACGCATAACACATAAACAAGTCCAACATTTTGTCGAACAACTGGTGGACACTGAGCATGCACAACCGAACCAGTATAATTGTATAAGCAAAGGGACCTCACCAGTACAGGAGCTTTCCGTCGGGGGCGATGATGTGCACGGCCTGCCCCAGCGTCTGCAGTATCCAGTGGCAGTATCGGACACCCTGCCGCGAGCGACGACGCGCCGCGACGACGAGGACGAGGGCAGCGCACGGAAAGCGCGGCGCCGGGCCGCGGGGTGCGCACCACGGGGCTCCGGCATGAGCTTACATAGCTCCCGCTTCAGGTCGGCATGCCCCTCCTCCAGCACCCGTATCTTCTTCAGGAGATCGTCCGCTTCCATCGCCCGAGAACGAGAAGATGCCATCTTGGATCAAATGGCCCCTTTCGCTGGTATCCCACAGCACAGGCCCGGAGCTCTTGCTGTTCTTGAACTCCTGGGTGGCTCCAGGTCGGTCGGTGCATATGTATGTACTGCTGTTGCTTAGAGCTGGGACAAATGGGGATGGAACATTGCAATGTATCTCACAATCGCTCTTGCCTTTCGCTTCCCTGGCTCTGGTAGTTTTTCGGTTGGATTCTCCGCTACATATCGTGGAGCAATTAAACAAGTCGATGAACAGGGTAAGTGCCCATGAGTCCGGAAAAGATCTAAGCAGAAAGCTAATGGCTTTGCTCATGCCTGACATAATCGATCGAGTGAGGTGTAGCTCTGCTGTGGTCCGCGCATGCCTCACTGTCCGCTCTGCTGCATCCCTCCTCGGAACGGAGCCCAAACCGAAGTTCTCCTCTCCTCTTCCAAGTTTTCCTCTCATTCCGGATCATGCATGTCCTGTCTCTACCCCTCCTTAGAATCAGCCTCTGCTGCCAGCAGCTCATCCCAGATATTCTTTCTCAAAAAAAAAAATGCCACCGATATTTGCTTTTGCTTTCACTCAAACTCAAACGACTAGAATGCAGCTAATTCAGGTCATTTTCCCTTTTTTTCGGAATGGGGGCATACCCTGGCCTCTACATAATTCAGGCCATTTTCTACTTGATAAATAAAATCTCTCCTACTTAAAAAAGAAAAAATATACTTTTTTTAGAATCTACGGAAGGCGCAAGGCCGGCCTGAACCACTTTATTAAAACTCAAACCAGGGAAGGAAAAATTACAGGTCAAATAGCCAAGAAGAAGAAATAGATACCGAAACTGAAAGAGCTAAACTAAGAGAAAAAGTCGAGAGAAGGGCGGCTGAAGAGAAAAAGAAAGCAAAAAGAGACTATACATTTGTAGCTAGATGGGCAAACTTCACAGCCCAACCATTTATTAGGATTTGTTGATGTGGTAGAGCATCTATGAGTCCAGAGGAACAAATCTTCCGCACATCTGCGAAAGACGAGAAACAAAGGTTTGATTTCGTTTCTGAAAACTTTCGCATTGCGCCTCTTCCAAATGTTCCAAAGGACGCAAATGAGATCCGAAGACGTGATCTTGCAAATAGGCGACGCGTCCCAAAGATCTCGAAGCTGGTTGAATACTTGCACATCATCTTGTAGGGTTGACAAAAGATACTTTCATCTTGTTGCAAATGGGACGTGAACTGCATAGGAAGAACATGGATGGTGTCATTTTTAAAACTGACTTTGAGAAATGATATGATAAGGTCAAATGGTCCTTTTTACAACAAGCTTTGAGAATGAAAGGTTTCTCGGCTAAATGGTGTGAGTGGGTTGCGAGATTTGTGCAGGGTGGCAGTGTTGGCATAAGGGTGAATGATGACATTGGTCATTACCTTCAGACTCTTAAAGGCCTGAGACAAGGGGATCCGTTGTCCCCTGTTCTTTCCAATATTGTGGCTGATATGCTGGCAATTCTAATAGAGAGCGCCAAAGCGGATGGTCAAATAGAAGGATTTATCCCTCATTTGGTTGAAGGTGGTGTGTCTATTTTACAATATGCGGATAATACGGTATTGTTCTTAGAACACGACCTGGACAAAGCCGTCAATATGAAACTTATTTTAAGTTTATTTGAGCAGTTGTCTGGACTTAAAATAAACTTTCATAAGAACAATTTTTTTGTTTTGGTAAATCTAATGATGTACAAGATGAGTATCGACAGATCTTTGGTTGCGAGGTGGGGGGCATTACCATTTAAGTACCTAGGAATTCCTATTCATTATAGGAAATTGCTAAACAAAGAGTGCAAACCAGTTGAGGATCGGTTTGAGCAAAAATTGAGTTCATGGGTAGAAAAATTGCTCTCATATGGGGATCAATTAGTTCTCATAAACTCAGTTCTCACTAGTTTACCAATGTTTCTACTTTCGTTTTTTGAAATTCCGAAGGGGGTGCGGAAAAGACTGGACTTCTATTGTTCCCACTATTTTTTGGCAAAGTGACAATCATAAGCGGAAATATAGATTATCAAAATAGAATATTATTTGCCGCCCAAAATTTCAAAGAGGGCTAGGGATTGAGGCCTAGATTTGAAAAATAGATGCTTACTTAGCAAATGGCTATATAAGCTTCTTAATGAAGAAGGCGTATGGCAAGAACTGCTGCTGAATAAATATGTAGGCGATAAAACTTGAGATAATAACACTGGACATACAGCAACTTGTGTGGTGCGTGCAAATTGGTACAAAAACTTGAAAACTAGGATGAAACGGTACACCAACTTGCTGTATGGGTGCAAAACTGGTCCAAGTCGGTCCAGTGCTTACACGTGGCACTGTTATTTTGCAAAAATCACATGTATGCTTTTTATTTTTCAATTACCCGTGTCGTGTAGCTCGCTAGCCTTCGCCGCCGGGCCACGCCGCCGTCGGCCGTCGTAGGGCTGCATCGCGCACCTCCTCAAGATGCCCGATATTTCTTGGCTGCAACACGTCAGCTCCCTGTCACCACGTGCCGCGGGTCCTCGTATGCGAGCCTGCCCATGCCGACGCTGGTGAGCTTGCCGGAGGAGCACCGCTTATCGTCGGCCGGACGTCGCCATGAACCATCGTATTCGAGTGGAGGTTCGACATCGCGTCCGCTAGGCGACCCCGCACCGCGCGTGCCACAACATCGTCGCTGGCGAGGCGGTCTTCCAGTCTCCTGCTCAGTAGAAGCTCGTGTCGTCGTGAACACCACGTACGGCCGGACGGCGCGCACGCACCGACGAGTGCGACCAGACTGGAGTGCGTCTCCCTGCGCAAGCGAGTCGTGCCACTTTCTCCGGACAACGTTCTTCTGAATGCCTATCTCAGAGTCGCTCAGTAGCAGGGAACATGGTGGATACACGCTCGCATGTAACCTGTTCGACGAAACGCAACAAGAATAAAGAGGATCAGAGGAGCGCGCTGAGCACGTGACATGTATGGATGAAAATGAACGCAGTGCTAATGCTTTTTCAGTGACAACGACCTAGAGAAGACGAGCAACGAGCCAGCTTGTGCTCGCACTGCTACAAAGCTGGTGCCGCAGCCGGCTGGCATAGTGGCATGGATGCACGCTGGCACCTGGGCTTCGCTGGCGTTGCTCTTCCGGAACTGCTCGTTACGCTCGACAAAGTCACAAAGACGCTACCGGCAGCTCCCAGGCGTTAGCAGAAAGTGCACGCCAAAGCGAGCTCAACGGCACGATGCCCAGTCATACTCCATGCTACGGCGGGAGCGCCGACCACTATGGAGGATGCGCGTGGCAGGGGAAGGCTAATAGAGCTGGCTAGCTAGCAGGGATGGGTCGCGAGACGCAACGGAGCTCAGGCTCGATGATCAGGTATAGCTATGCCACTGATCCTCGTGCGCGCCCAGGTTGAAGGTGAAGACCAGCTCCGCCGACGCGGCTACCTGCATCAGGTCTCAGTGGCGGTCAGCGAGGGGCCAGAGAAGCGGCGGTGGCACAACACCACGCTCCCAGGTAGAAAAAAAGGGGGATTTGGGAATCTCGAGAGGCTAGCCCGGATTTCTGTCGAACTAGGGGGGCTTTGGGCAAAAACAATTGTGCCACATGTAAGCACTAGATCAACTTGGACCAGTTTTGCACCCATAACAAGTTGGTGTATCGACTCATCCCAGTTTTTAAGTTTTTGTACCAATTTGAACGCACCACACAAGTTGTTGTATGTCCAGTGTTATTACCTCATAAAACTTTAGCACAGGTTGAAGTAAAACCTACTGATTGTCTCTTTTGGAAAGGAATTATGAAGATTTTCCAGGATTTTTTTTAGTCATGGATCTTTTGTTATTGGAAACGGCCAAAGTACTTGGTTTTGAGAAGATCCGTGGGTGGATGGAGCCTCATTGGCCCGACAGTATCCACGGCTCTACAATATAGCTAATTGTAAAAATGTTACGGTGACAAAGGTACTAACATCAGCTCCATTAAATGTTCGTTTTAGAAGATCACTTAATGGACCTAAGAGAGCGGACCGGTTACATCTAGGGGAAAGAATTATGAGAAGATCACTTACAGCTGATACAGATTCTTTCCGTTGGAATTTAACTAGCAATGGGAAAATTTCGGTGAAATCTATGTATGCGAATTATATGAATGGTCACACCCCTTCCTCCACAAATATCTTTGGAAGCTTAAAGTACCTCTAAAGATTAAAATTTTCATGTGATTTTTGTATCAGAAAGTATTACTTACTAAAGACAATCTTGCTAGGAGGAATTGGACAGGTTGTAAAAAGTGTGTCTTTTGCGATAAAGAGGAATCCATAGAACACTTATTTTTAATTAGACTACAATTTTTCAAAAATGATATGTCAAAAATGATATGGACACAATACAGTTTACTTTTAATATCGCACCACCAACTAATGTCACTAATATGTTTAGTAGATGGTTAGATGGCATTGATAAAATAACTAAGACAAGAATTTGGATTGGGATGTGTGCTATTCTTTGGGCTATTTGGAATTATCGAAATGATATTGTCTTTACCAAGGAAAGAATACCAAACTTTTTGCAGGTGATACACAAGGGAGTCCACTGGATCCGCACATGGGCAGTCCTTCTACCAGTGCGGCACCAGGAGCTTATAGAGTCTGGATGTACCCGGTTGTTGGCCATTGTGAGGGCCATTTACTGCACGGTTGGATGGAGGAACGAAAGGCGTATCCAGGATGCCTAGTTGCTTCATATTGATGTTTTTATTTTGTTGGCTCATCTTTGTTGCCACTTTGAGTGACCCGTGAGGTGCTCCTTGGATTGTAATAAGCTACCTTAAACTTGTTTGAGTTTCAATAAATGGTTGTGTGCGTCGTCTAGATGCAGAGGCCGGGATACCCCATTTCGAGAGAGAAAAAAGAAAGAAAAAGATCTTTCGGCTTAACAAGATGATGGCACCATAATGAGTGCAGAAAATTTAAAGGTGAGTATTATAAGAAATTGTTCAAAACATGAGTTCCTAACGATTTCTGGATGACTGAAGATTATAATTATGATATGCCACAATTGTCACCCATTGAGAATCAATGTCTTACTGCCGACTTCGGGGAGGAGGTTTATGCTTCTATCTCTCAAATAGAGCATAACAAAGCACCGGGACCAGATAGATTCCATGCTGAGTTTTATCAAAAAAATTGGGGTGTCATTAAAAAGTATTTGATGGCATTGTTTGTACAACTACAATCAGGGAGTTACCATTGTTTAGACTGAACTTTGGTGCCATAATTCTCAACAATATAGACCAATTTTACCTTCTCAATGTGAGTTTCAAATCTTTACAAAAGTAGGTACTAATCGCATTACGAAAATTTCCAAGAAGGTTATTAGACCTACTCAAACAACATTTATGCTACTTGGGATGCGTGTACGGTAAATTAAAATTTTCCGTATAGCTACGCAACAACTGCCAAGATCTACTATGAAGATAAATGCAAATACAACGATCCGAAGATCTAGACAGAATACATTACCAACACCGAAGTCGCGGAAGAAGTGTCGATGACGTAGTCGATGAAGTCTGTAGCAGATTTGCTCATCCAAGCCCGGCAGAGAGATTTCGACGCCTTCTCCTCCTTAGCCTTGTCACCTTGATTCAACAGAGTGAGGATCAACCGTCGGGATCCGACACCTCACCCCTCTAAGAGCTTGCACGCGTACGTCGTGAGTGGTTCAGCAGAGCTCCGCCGTCCAAGTTTGAAGCACTACTGGCGTTATGAAGGTGGAGATCTCAACACATGAGAAGGAGGGAGAGAGAGATCTAGGTCTAAGTCAAATCGGAGAGGGTCCCTCTAAACTAGAGAGGTTCTCTCAATCCTTTTAGCCAAAGAGTCTGGATTTCCAGAACTTGCGTGTCTCCAAAAGAGGAGGGGGTCGGGGTTTATATAGGAGGGCCAAGGGGGAGGGAGGCTTGGATAAGGGGTTGAACCCCTCCCCCAAACCGCCACCACCTCCACCGCCATCGGCCCTAGGGTGGGGCCCACCCTAGGCCAAACCAACTAAGGCCTATTAGGGTTTCGGCTGGGAGGGGGAAGCCCCCCCCATGCGGTTTGGCCCACCACCAACCTAGTGTGGTGCGGCTACCTTGGTGGGGCCTTAGGGCGCACTTAGGTAGCCCCCATGGTGGGCTCCTATTTTTATTTATTTTAATAATATTTTTCCAATTATTAATTAATTAATCAATTAATATTTTGTCTAATTAATTCCCAATTAAATATTTTATTTTTACAGAAAATTCCTGGAATTAATTACTCGTCATATAAACATATTTCCTTTTATATAAACCCAGTTTCCGCCGACGAAATTCTCCGGATAAATATTTCCTTTTATATAAACCCTTCGGAATAACTTCGATAGTGATAGTAACTTCTATCACTCCGAGACATCTAGTGTCTGCTGATGCAATCTATCTGATATGAATATATCTACCACGTAGATATCACTCCGATGATACTCACTCCATGTTCCAGACCAACCATGATAAACAACTAACCAAACTTAGTTTAAGCGTGTCCACCCTACAGGTTCGATGACGTGTAGCTACAATTAGATGTACTCATCTAATCACCGGCCAGGGTCAGATCCAGGGACAAACTGAATAGCTGCTACCGTTATGCGAAGACACTTTGTTGAACCTGTCGGCTATTTAATATATCATTCCCATTACTCACGATTCCGAAACTGCGCCCGAGATATAGATCCGTGGATGACACCATGAATCAATCATTGAAACAGCGAGAAGAATTTTTTAATTCACAGACATTTTTTTATCAGTGCAAAAAAAAAATTCACTCGTGAACAATTTTTTTAACCTAGCAAACATATTATTGATGTGTTTCCATTTCCTAGAGGGGCCTCTCTCAGCTGGTCGTGACAGAGCAGCTGTGTGTGTGTGCGCGCGTGGGGGGGGGGGGGGAGGGAGGAGGTTGGAGGGGAGGCGGCGGCATGAAAGTTTGACAGTGGTGCGTCGACCTTGTGTCGTGTGGGCGACGTGGTTGCCCCTGATTGTTGGTTGTCGACGTCGCATTGCCGCAACTCTCCTAGTAGGTCGGCTTCTTCCTCTTTGTCGGTGTTTCGCATGTCTACTCTTTCCATAACAGTGACAATGTCTTCTCTCCAGTATTGATAGTAGGTCAGCGGAGCGGTATTGGTTTGGCATAGTTAACGAAGAAAAAAAGGCGAAGTTGACGAGAAGAGTCCTTACCCTCAATACTAATGAGACCAATTGGTGGAGACACTGGAGCTTAGTTTTTTAGAACTCCACCCTTTATTCATCGATTGATAATGTTGTTACAAACACCATCAGGTGGATTTTGGAGCCAAACATGCCTACCTACCTTCACTAATATAAAGAACCCCTAGCGAGGCCATGAGCTTCAGTATTTGAACGGCATCCATCATGAGCAAACTCAAAAGCTTGGAATTCTGTTGTTGCCGCCATTAGCTCATTTACTAGCTGGCCATAAGGACCCAACTTATCTCCCAACTCGGGTTTAGAGCATCTCCACCGGGGGCCTCCAATTGACCCTCCAAAGACCCATTGGGGCTCGACGCCAAAAACGGCCACCAGCGGCACCTACAAAGGGTCGAGCCGAGTGAAATCGTGTCCGGCACCCCTGAAAGGGCCCCAAAGTTTGGAGGCGCCCTCAGGGGTGCCGAACATGGGGTGGACATGCCCTCCGACAGGTCTGGCCCGCCCGTCATACACACAGCGTCGGCGCTCGTGTTAATTAGGGTTGTGCGGGAGGCCGTTTCGCTCGATTTTAATGGCGATGCGACGAGACGGCGGCACGCCTGTCAGCAGGCATCGCAATAACGCCGCGCCCGTTCCCCTGGCTGGCACAGAGCGAAGCGACGCGTCGCAATTACACTGCGCCCATTTCCATATGGCAGACGGAAGAGACGACTCGAGCCGCGCCGTCCACGTGGTGACGTCGCTACGGTTTCCAGCGGTGGCGCCCTGCACACGCGTCGTCGGCATCAATGTGTGGCCAGGCGAACCGGTGCTCACCGTTAATGCAGGCCACTCATCCCCGCTTCTCCGGCCGCCTTTAAAATGCGGCGTGTCGCGGCCCTCGTATTCCCACACCACCACTTCTCCCTCTCCCAACCCCGCCACCAGCAGATCGGCCACAAAGCAAGGCGGGCAGCCGCGAGACGCCGGAGGAGCGCGGGCTTCGGCGTCATCGCGACTTCCTCTCGGCGGAACGTGCTCGCCGCTGCAACGAGCGCCATGGCCAGCAACGCCGCGAGCAGCTGGAGGAACGACGCCGCCGGAACGAGGAAGCGGAGATGGCAAAGGAGTTTCAACGCAAGATATGGCGCGAGGAGGCAGCCAACGCGTCGACGTACGTGCTGTCGCTGGAAACCGCGCGGATGTGCAACCGCCACAGTGTGCCGGTGGAGGACTACGCCACCCTACCGGAGGGGTTGGCGAGGAACGCCGTCAACGTGCCGGTGGCGCCGCGTCTCAACGGGCAGGAGCGCGTCGACTTCGTCAAGCGGAAGTGGATGGAGATGTCGTACGAGCAAAAGCTCGACCCCAAGTACTCCATCTCGGCGCCCTACTGGCACGCCGTGGTGGACGCGGAGTACGAGGCATGTCTCAGCGGCGTCTTCCTCCCTACCGACGCGCGGGAGCCAAAGCCGGAGTTGTCTGCTTCGGACGACGAGCGTGCCCGCTCCGACGGTGAGGACGACGACGACAACGACCCCGAGCTGCCCGATCTCCCGTTACCACCGGCGTCAGCAAATGTAGACGCATCTTGGTCAACAGCGTCACGGTCACCGGAGAAGGGGGCGGAGAAGGGGGCGCAGGATCAAGTCGGCGAGGCTTCCGATTAGGCGCGTCGGGGCATGCAACGGCGGTAGATCAAATCCCACCACGCCGGAATTGTTATCAACGAATGTTAAAAAAAAAATTGGAGTGCCTGCTTGGGGAGCGCCGCTGTGGGCTGCACCATTCCCATGTCCGGACACATGTCCGGCACCCCCCAATTGGGCCTCATTTGGGGGTGCCGGACAGTGGCGATTTTACCATACCTCTGCCTCGGGCACGTGCCCATGCTCCACGACGATGTACCAAGGAGCTCTGGCCATGGCGTACAGCGGCTGGACGATGAATTGCCGATCTGACGGGAAGAAGATGTAGTTTCGTTCGCGATTTGGACTGATTTCGCTTCCTGGGCTTTGCCTCCTATCCTCTCTTGGGCTATTTTTCTATTGGGCCGCACCGCTCCACCTTTCAACAGGGATGGTTTTTGCCCACGTGCCCAGGCTGTGATGTTTGGCTAGCTTCGCCACTGGTGCCGGACACCATTGGAGGCCCCCGGTGGAGATGCTCTTAGCGACCTGAGCCGTAGCCTGCCGAGGTCAGCCCAAAACGGAGAAGAGTTGTCGAAATTTTGGCCGTGAAAGAGGAAAAACATGCTCTTGTTTGCGATGGCCCGCCTAGTGGGCTTGTGAATCAAGCCGGCAATTCCGCCCATGGGCACGTCCGCCCACGGGCACCCGACCCTAATGGGTAGGGTATGGGTCGCTATGTTCGCCCATGGGTCTCGCCCGTGGGTGACCCGATTAGTCGTGGGTAGGGTATGAGCAGACATGTGTACCCATGGGCGACCCGATGGGTAACCCGATTAGCTGACATGTGGGGTCTCATAGTAAAACATGACCACAGCCCATGCTATTTGTTGTTTCCTGGGAACTTGATTTGCTGTTTGTGTGAGCAATCAGTACATCACTATTTGTTGTTTGTGCTTATTTTGCTGTTTGAAATGCTATAATATTATATATTGATGTGCTGCCTACAGACTCGATGGGTCGCCCATTGGGTCTGGTGACCCGACGGGTACGGGCATGGGTCTGAGATCTGACCCATGGGCAGAGTCATGGGCAGAGACCCTCGCCCATTTGTTATATGGGCATGGGTCTGAAATAGGTCGACCCGCCCAATACCCGACCCATTGCCGGCCTTACTTGTGAAGCTCCGCCAGTGCTGACTAGCACGTGCGGTGGTGTGCTAGGCAGCAGCGTTCGAGACTCTATGTTGTCTGAAGAGATCCAATCGATTGATTCCTCTAGGGAGAAACGTCTACAAGAATCACGGATAATTGCAGGTTTATCAGATACTACTTGTATGTTGCTCGATATTTTCTAGTTCTAGTACAGCCGAACAAGAACAAAGCGTTGCATCTTGTGATCTTGCCATGACTTACCAAGCAAAGCACCGAAGCAGGCAAACACCATGGCGCGAACACACGCAGAGTCGCACGGAACAAAGCCAAAGGTGGAAGGAGCTACATGTGGGGGCATCGGATGCTTGCTGCTTCCGGCTTCCCCCTTCTTCGGTTTTCTTGTGTCATGTGTAATTACAGATCCCAAGTTCACACACCTCTTCTTCCCAACCACTTCTAGTCTCCATCACACTTATGTTCTGGCACGACCTCCTTCTGTAGTTGTATTACTCTGGCTAGTTCTTACGCATTGCTGCGACCAGCCTCTCTCTACTGCAGCTTCTGCTATTACACTTCTGGCCTGATCTCCTCCATGAGTCGTATACATACTTGGCTGTCTGGACTGACCAAGCTGAAACTCCGAAGCAATCTAGCTGCAACCACCATGCCCTCCTGCTTGTTCTGTACCTCTGAAGCAAGTTCTTGCTCATCTTTGAGGCAACTTTGTTTTTTCTGCCTACTTGTGGCCAGTACAGAATACCTGCCATGCTTCCTCCTCTCTTGGAGTCAACTTGGCACCCGAGCAGGGTGATGGACGGGGGATGGGGGAAGATCTTTCCATGGCAGCCTTGCCTGTGACCGAATAATAAAGGAAGTACCGGGTACGTAGATGCAGGACTTGCAGATCTCCTTCCCGGGGTCAACAAGTGGATTTCAGACAAAAGCTTCCAGCAGCAGTCTACTGCAGCACATACTTTCAGTTCCGATTCTGTCGTACATAGGGGGATCAGGTCCCTATCCTACTACTTTATCCCTCCATCCACACACTACACTAGTGCCTACTTCTATTCCGGTGTCCTAGAATCAAACTGTTCCAAGCTTAGCCAGACGAGATCTCTTCAAGAACTTGCAGTTGTAATCCCATCTTTTATTGATTTCAAAAGACGAAGCTAGTGGCAATTGACTTTTGCCCCAACCGAAAAGAATGTACAGTTGGTCAATCTTTGCACAGGTGGCCCTCTAGACCTAGTATGGCTACGGGAATTATCTTCAGGACAAGCCAGATGTGATATGGTGTTACAGTGGTGGTGATACGCTACCTCACAATTTCTTGTTACTACAGTATTTCATTGCATGCCAAATCCTTGATTAGAGGTCAGGTTAGCCTTAATCACGCACTACCAAATTGAAGAACTATTTTCCCATCAATTTCTGCTGCCATTTTTATGACCAGACATGCATGTCAGCTGTTATCAAATTGAGGATTCGAACAAAGAACCAGAAAAAAGAAAACGCACAGCAGAGCCCTGCTATGGCCATGCATTGCAGAGCAAGGAGGAGCTGACGATAGCTACTTGCCGCCGCTGCAGAGGTCGAGCAGCTTCTTCCTCCCTTCCACGATCTCGTCAAACAGGTCGTCGATCAGCGCGACGATGTCGTCGCACCCGGAACGCAGCCGCCCAGCCCACAGTGTCACCTCCTCCGCGGCGTTGCCGAAGTTGCCGCTTCCCCTGTCCATGGTGTCCTTGAGCTGCTCGACCGCCGTCTTCGCGCGCCGGAACTCGTACATCATCACCCCCGCGGCGCCGCCTGGCTCCCTGTCAGCCTCCGCCGCCGCCCGCTGCTGCACGCGGGACAGCGCCGACGCGAACGCCTGGCCGAAGTAGGCGCCGCAGTCCGCGGTGGAGGCCGGCGCGTCCGGCGAGTGGTAGTGGAGGACGCCCCAGGAGAGGAGCGTGAGAAGGAAGGAGGTGAGCATCCTGATGGCGCAGAGCACGCCGCGGAAGCCGTTGAAGCCGCTGAGCTTGGCGTCGGCCGGCACGCTCTCGCTGAGCCGCAGCGCGAGCGCCTCGCCGCGCGCCTCGACGAGCGCCCGGTTATCCTCCTTGAGCGCCATGGCCTCCCTTCTGCACACCGAGATCGCCCTCGTCACCTGAACACACAGCACAGCAGTGTCGGCGCCTTCCTCGACGGTGCAAGTACTGCGAAAAAGGAGAAGACATGTGAACGGACCTGGCGGGAGAGGTGGGGGTTCGGGCGGGCGCCGGCAGAGGCCTGGAGGAGCGAGACGAGCTGGGCGGCGGAGGCGGAGTATCCTTCGATGGCTGAGACACCGAGGCGGAGCGCACCGCAGGCGTCGCAGAGGCGCGACGTCTCGTCCATGTACTCGTCGAGCCATGCGCCGCCACCGGGGAGGTGGAGCGAGCCGACGAGGCGCGTGAGCCCCGCGTGCGCCGCGCGAAGGAGCGCCAGCGCGGCCCGGAGGGAGGGCAGCGAGAGGAAGGAGCCGGACGCGAGGGAGCGGTCGAGGTCGTCGAGCCCGCGCGCCATCGTCGCGTAGAAGGCGGCCACCGTCGTGGAGGTGGGCTTCATGGCTCGGGGGAGAGTCGTGGTCAGCGAGCTTGGCGTGATAATGGAATGGCGGGAACGTACGTTCTACGTACACAACCGTGCAGCGAGGAGGTGGGTCGGGGACGGATGGATGGATGGCGACCGTGTTCTCTTACTCGCAAAGCCAAGGCAGGGCCAGGCCAAAGGTAGCGACGGAAAGCGATGTGGAGCACAAGGATGCAAGGCTGCCTCTCTCTTTCATGTGGTCATGGTGTCTGTTCAAGGTGTAGGTCAGAACGAGATGAGATGAGATGGCGATGGAGAGAGATCGAGGCGCCCTTTCCTTTGGATGGTAGGGAGGGAGACGGGAAGCTCTTTGTGGGGCTCTGTCTTATATAGGGAAAGGCAAGGACTCTCTGCTACCCAACACTGGAGGAGCTGGACTCATCCACCACAGGTGGTACATCGTCGATCAGGTTAATTATTTGTTGGTGTGAATTAAATCGTGTTCACCGTGGTGGATTTAATTCGGTAAATCATTTACGGACCACTTCGCATACGTGCCCCAGCAGGGTTTGGTCCTAGGAAAACGAGACAAAAGTCACGTTCTGCAGCCCATTTGGTTGCCCACAAAGAGGCAGCCAACCCCTTTTCGTTGTAGCCAAATTCTGAAGCCCACTGTTTGGTGGCATGTGTGAGCAAAACACATGCAAACACCCGGTGTTTGGTTATGTGCACGCCCACACATATTCTCATCATTTTTTCGAGTGGTGAGCTTACCATCACAAATGGCTCTTAAAACACAGACTAACTTGAAAGGACAGTAAACTGTCACTGATATTAGGGGATGTCTTGCTTAGATGGTTCACAAAAGACTGATGCATCGTAAATCAACACAATATATGCTGGTGATGCACCACAAGTTCATCAGCTGAGAGGTTTAGTATGTACCGCTTCGCAAAATATACCACACGTTCATCATCTTGAGACACCATCATCACCTAATGTATGGCAGCAAAGTTAAGAGTTGAGCAACAACACCATCATCACCTCATCACAGGTAGTGCTTGCGAAGGAAGGCAGTGAACCACTTCTTCCTCTGCCGAGGGCTCATCGAAATGTAGGACGAACATTCGGCTTCATTGTCCATCAGGTGGCTCAGGGCGAGTTGCAGCGCGTCAACCCGATTGGATTCTTCATTTGAATCTTGTTGAAGATGATCTTCATCTGATCGTAGTTCTGAATTGGCTTGTTGATGTAAGCTTCATCTTTGGGGTGAAGCTGAAACCAAAGCAGAGTTAGTCCCAAGACAGCAGAAGTGGCGATCTAATTGACCAACAGGAAGTACAAAATCTTACCCCGACATGTTTGATGAACACATCGTCATCCATCATGAAGCTAGTACCCTCCTTGCACCATTCCACCCCTTCAAGCGGTGCAAGTGTGCGGAAGTTATTCCACCTATATCTCCACTTCCTGAGATGGTTGTACACATGAGTAGTGGTGACTTTGGTGCCGTAGAACTGAAGAACACTTTTACAGATGTTTTCCAAGCTCTTGTCCCTGATTCCTGTGTTAATGTCGAGCCCACCTTCGACGAGTTTAGCCATCCTTGTGAGGACGAAGGTGGATAAAGCAGGAGGCCACAACATTGGGATTGTCCCCCCTCTCTCAGTCCAAGGCAGTCAAGAGCCGATGCGGATCGAAGCGGCTTCACAGAGAGCACCGACATAGTCGACAGATCTGGGGACGTGGGCAACACCTCGGTGGTGGTGTCCTACAAAGTTTTGCGTTGTAAGCAAGCATGACAAAATCAAGCAGTTCATACTTTCAGAGCACTCATTCATGCTAAAATAGTCACTCACACGCTGTCATGTATGGGAGAGACAGTGGTACAAGGATGATAACTACACCGTGTAGAACCAACCCTCGTACCACAATCTCTCTCATACATGAACTGCGAGGATCTGCTCACATCTATGACATGCTCAAAGCAAAACACTACACAGTGAGCGAAACACCTATACAGGGGCCAAAGAACTACACATATCTAAGCAAAATCTACTCGATCTACTAACACCTGCACATATCGACGAAGATCTACTCACATCTATGACATGATCAAGGATCTAGGGTACACTAGGGAGTGTTGAATGTCACTTACCACCATGGAGCCAGTGGGAGAGGAGCACGACATGGAGGAGGAGATCTCACTACCGAGCACCGCTGACCAGAGGAGGAGATCAAGCCGCCACTCTGCTGCTACTACACAGTGAAGAGCTCGAAAGGGAGGAAAGGGTGGTGAGAGTTTTGGCGGTTAGCCGGAGGGGGTGAAATAGAGGGGCGAAAGTGGTGGGCGGTGACGTAAAAACTCCCGCCGATTTTTCGGCTCCGCGTTCCCCAACCGTGCGCGAGAATGAACGCGAAGAGAGTGGTTCAGCAGAAACAGACGAATCGGCCGTTTCTAGCATGGCTGGCTGAGGTGTGCTGAGTGATGATGCGGGGTTGCCCGATCTTCACGAAGGATCTTCTTGACGAACGAATCAACGCCACCTGAAGGGTACGAAGGAAACCGTCGATCCCAGCCAACAACGTTGTCGGGTAAAGGACAACTAGTGTAACCTGACAAAACCGAAGCTAACTATCGCAAATGCAACAACCAGCAACAAGTATTCGCCCAACCACACTCTCAGTTTCCAATCCACACAACCACGCAAGAAGTTGGAAGCACGAACTGGCCGTCGCCTCAACGGCTGCTGTTGTAAATCACAAAGTGAGTTTACCCTCTCACAAGGCAAGTTTACAAGAGCTAAGGAGGAAGTAAACTCTCAAACAAGATTCTGGTTGCACTTAGCTAACCTATGCTGAAATCAAATTGCCAAAGAGTTGTGGCTGAAGTGGGGAAAGGGGTACTTATACTAGGAACAACCCTCCTTACTTAGGTGTGAAACCAGCATGAAAATGAGGCTCCAATTCGTGGTAACTTAGGTGGTTGGGGAGCAGAAGTGTGGAGCCTTGCGCAGCAATAAATGTCTTGACAGTTTTGCATTGGAAATCACATATCTTTTGACTTGGGTCTTCAAATGATGCACCATTTGTTTTGCTGGAAAGTAGACTTGATTTCCTGTCCAATGTGACCCTCCAAACGTGTTAGAAACGTCCATGTTCATGTGTCATGGTCCAGCAAGATCAGCGACAAATCTGGAGCTGCGCTTGTGAAGTTTGTTGAATGGAACAACTTGCTGGACTCCTTGGTGTAATCCTCCAACTCCTTCTCGTCCCACTGGACCCATGGGGCGTGAGGTGAGGTCCTCAAGGAATGCACGCCGTTGATGAAGTATTTTCCGTTGTAATTTTCCATTGGTAAAAACCTGAGTAAAAGCAACACACAAGACTTAGGAAGTATATAATTCTCATTGATACCAATATTAGAATCAGCTAGGAGCGCATTCACCTCTTGTTGTATTTGTTTAGCACGACTCCTTGTCATGGGACCCAAGTATGTCTTCTTTGTAGAAGTTTCAGCTTGTAGTTTCGTAGCTTCATCTTGTGGACAGGATGATGGATGAGGTGAACCAGGGATGTCCTCATCACAGAGCCTGGCCCGAGGGCTCACAAGAAACCAAACACGTCCTAAGCTCATGGTGAAACTGGACGACTCGCCGCCGAACTTACTCCTCCGGCGCCTCTCCCTACCCGCCGCTAGAGTGGATCTGGTGTCTTGTCCCCCCTCCCCAAGGTGGTGAGGGTCACTGCTGTGAGCACGGTGGCTCCTCGGCGGGGCATTTCGGCGACGGATGCGGTGCTCCTACGGGGACGTGAGGATCTGATTGGGCTCGGGTGAACTTTCGCCCTGTGTCATGGATGCTAGCTGCAGCGTTAGGGTTTGGCCATGTCGGCCGCAACGTCCTAGGGGCTTCTCACGGCGCTGCCGTCGGCCTGCGCGTCCGGCACATGGCGGTGAAATGTTACAGGTCCGGATCAAATAAAAGTAGGTTTGGCGGTGGCCCTACAGTGGGTTTCTTCCGCCCAACACTCCGATCTAACTGGCCGTTGACGAGTTTTGGATGTCTTCACTGGCTGTATTCACGGATTGACCTATGTGCCCTCGTGTTTAAGGGACGTGTCGCGAGCTTCGCTTTTCGTTGACACCATGGCACATGTTGCCGTTGATTTTTGTGATTTCCATTGTGTCGGACAGAGCCAGGGAATGTCAAGATGGTTATAAATGGAATGCCAATATTAGCGGGTGCGGAGTCTTGGACGCGACGAAGACATTGTTTCGCAGGCTGTTCTGTGGGCATGGCTCCAGGACAAAGTTCCTATCTAAACTGCACATGTGCACGTGAATCTAGTGATTGGTGCGTTGCAGCGGCGGCCTCGATGGGGTCGGCAGCACTCGAGGACTCCAGTTTTTTGGTGGTGCTCTTTGAGCGATGAGACTCGATATTTAAGCTGAAAATTTAGGTCTGATTTTCATTGGTTGTACCTAGCAATGGAATTTTTCTTGATGTAGGCATTGTCTTGAGAGTTCATACAATTCTTGAGGGTTTAGGATTTTTGGGTGAAAACCTACAATTTTTTGATTGGCGCATATGCACTATTCCCTTTGTTGAGGCGTCGCTTTTGGATAATCTCATATGTAGTCCTAAGTGTTGTATTGGTAGTTTAATTTGGGTTGATGTGAGGGATTGATCAATGTGGCGATCTTTTTTCTTTCTTTCTTCTTCTTTTATCCCTTTTAGTTGTGCATTTTTATGTGTCGACTAATTCTTGTCACTATGTTGGTGCAGAGTTTGGGTATAATTGGTATCTTTTTATATTAATATAGTCTCTTTGTCGAAGAAAAAAAATTCGTCAATATTTATAATGGAAGTATTTTTCATGAGCAAATAATGATGTTATCTTTATTATCTTACCTCATTTTTAACATATTGTTAGTCAAAATTGGTAAGGCTTGATGCCCGCATTTCGGACGGCAAAATCTACGAGCAGAAGTAATAAATATCAAAAATCACTTTGGATTCTCCCACACAGTACGAGCATAAATCTACTTTGAATTCTCCCACGCACTACACGGAGTCATGGATGCCCTCCATCCACAGGAGCATACTTGATCTTCAGGATCTTATTCCTATCCGATATCCGGAAGTTACCTACTTGGCAGTAAAAAAAGTCCATTCTCCTGCTTCTAAATAGTTGCAGCAATATACTAATCGTATTTGGCTGCATAGTACTGTTCTTTAATTGGCAAATACGTCGCTGACCAAGCAAGTTCATTCCCATTTGGAATAAATTGTTATTAATCTTGTTATGGGAGATGAACATCGCCATATAATAGTGGGTCTTTCTCTTCTGTAAGCTACACTCCTTTTGTGAGAAAACAGTAAGCTACAATACTTACAAGTACCGCCATTAAGTGAGATATGCAACAAAGAAATCTTCTTGATCGTTTTCTTTTCCTTCTCGGGGACTTTTCTTCCATATATGGAGCAAAGGTTCTAAATATAGATCGATGTGACCGATATATTGGTACCGTGGGCTATCATGCTAACTTAGAATATCACACTGAAAATATAAAATTCTTCATACTGATGTAGATCAATATATGTATTCTTCATACTGAAAATATCATTTTTAACCTTTCGATCTATATATATCGATGTATGCATGTCTATGACTGATGTCAGCAACACATACTATATCTTTACTAAAGAAAATAAAAATATGTATTAAGAATTTATCTTTACATAAGAATTTAAAGTCGTGCATACTATGGGTTCACATGCATAATATACTTGCTCATGTTACATTCAGATTTTAGTGACTGTTTATCTATGTATTTCTTAATCAAATAGCTCAAAAACTTTGAATTATACAATTGCTCAAGTAATCTTTTATTTTAAAGAAGGCATTATATGAATAAAACAATCTTAAATGTGATGCTATGTGGTATACATATATGATGAAATTACTAAACTAATATGGAGTTGAAGTAGGTCCTTGGTGTATATATTAGGAATATATTCATCTAAATATATTTAATTAGCACAGTACCACTGTAGTTGCATTTTATTCGTGAGCTCTAAGAAGCTCTCTATATGAAATAAACTAATAAATATAATCGACCTCAAATCTTTTTAAATTAGTACGGGGAATATTTTTGTAAAAATAGATGATTTGATTTGTGAGCTGTAAAGGAATAAAAATTAATGTAACATGCGAACCAAGGTGTAGTTTGAATGGTTAGAAAAGTGGTTGTATCCTGACCAACCAGGGGTCAAACCCCAGATTAGATGCTTAAATTATTACTGGAGTTAATGTTCTCGTTTTAGCGAGACACCTGATGTGTATTTCTTTGTCAATTTAGAAGCCCAGCAACTCTAGTCTTCGGTGGGCGTTGTGTGGTGGTCTGTGTGTGTATATGAGTCTAAGTTGCACTTGTTGTTTCAGAAAAAAAATGCAACATAGTAGCAAACTACTAATTACTAAACTACTATTTTGATCCATCATACATATATTTCTTTTCCCTTTTTCACTTGTGTGCAGCCCACGTATAAAAAAATGTTTAAACATTTGCTTCAGTTTTCCAGGAACATGAAAAAGATTTCTTATTATGTTGTGAAGTGACGGTGGTGATGGTAGTGGTGGTGGACTGATGGTTGTACGCTAGAAAGGCCATTTGTTGTAATATCCAAATGATTACATGGGATGCTGAATTGCTGATAGCTTTCATTTCATTTCTCTTCACCTTTGATTCATTCCCAACAATCGATGGCAGTGTTGAATCTGTGCCATGTATTCACGGTGGTTTCCTCTCTATTACCGAGACTAATCATATCTTCCTTTTTTTCAAGACCTCGGAATGGTCCCGCCATTCTGTTCGGAAATCATGTACTGGATGACCATGTACAGAACAAGTTTGTTCAAAACGTTCACTCAATACCCTAATTGCAGGTGGTTTCTTTTGCACTAGCTCCTTGGGAACTGAAGGCGGTGCATCATGCGTTGCATCAAATCCATATCTTGAACCACTATGTAGATCTTCTTTTCAGATTCTCCCTTGGCCCAAGCTCTGCTTTCTCCTCCTGTAATTGATGCATCTTATTGGAATCCTCTTGTTTTTTAGTGCCTAATTGTTATCCGGCACTCAGGACCTTATATTTCAAAGTGCAATAAACATGTTAACACCTTATTAGTCCATTTAAAATGTTCAGACAATGACTTACCCTGGTTCCTCTAAATTGACATTTTTTTTCATGAAGCCAATGCTTTGTTGCTACAAAATTAAAACTATTTTTACAACTAACGAACACATCACCCACAATGTTTCACGGTTTTGGAACAAAATATTCCACATGTGTGTCTTCTTTTGCAATGAATAATATAGTCTTTTTTGTAGAAAAAAGGAAAACACTAGGACTCTATGTGTCCGCCGTGGTTCCTCTAATTGTATTTGTTGCGGAATCATACACATATAATGGCAAGGACTAAAGGTGATGTTCTTATATTATATAGGTAAAATTAGCAACCTAGGTATACGCGCATGCCTTATAAACTGAAATGGAGGGAGTAATTACCATCCATTGAATACTTTACAATATAACAACAGTAGTTGTATAGTTACATGATCTATTGATGAGGTTGGTGTTGGTGGGTTCTTGGAGAATGTGATGCTCGGACTTGGAGGAAGGCATGTTGGTCCTTCACACAGACGTCAATGCTTAATTGAAAAGCCTGGTCTTCAGCACACTTACACCACTTTAAGCTGTCCTCAGATATATCTTGACAATGTTCTTCCAGGTGAAATAAAGGAAAAAACAGAATGTTTTCTTAGTGCCAAGTATATTAATCCATTCTTTTGATTTTGATTTCAAGCTATGTAATGTGACCACTCCTCAGATGATATGGTGTCTTAATTAACCCCAAGAATATGAAAATACTATCTTGTTGTAACGTGTTGGCTTGTCTTAACTCTAGTAGTAGCAGTGAACAAGGTTAAAGTCACGTTGCTTTTGCCATTATGATTCTTAACCAATTGCTTTCACCTCAAGTCATGACTTCCGATGGGAAAAGTTCACTTTAAACCTAATACTAGCAGAGTGCCCGTGCGTTGCTACGGAGTAACATAGAAACGTATATGGCGCCAATCTACTTATCGAATGCACATTTGAATGTGACTCAAGTATGTATGTTTTGACAACATCGTGATCGATGCTATTGCTGGTCCTTACACTTTCACCCTCTTTGGTTGTTTTCCCCAATTTATTCCTTCTAGTAGCGTATCTATCTTTTTATCCGACGAGCATGAATATTTCTATATATAATCTTCGTTCTGTTTTTATGAGCGTCTGGGATATCCGGACCGTGGTTATCATCAGAGTTAGATGTGTCCATGAAGAACCGGTACTTTTCATACTCCAATAGTCTAGCTTGCTCCTCAATGAATAAGAGTTACTTCTACTCCAATAGTCTAGGAGAAGCAATGTTCTCTAGAAGAGAGAACATCTGGCGAAGGGGAACCATGCATTTTACAGCATTGTAGAGGAACGTTTTTTTAACTGCTGTAGAGGAAGGTTGTTTTGTCAAAGATCATCTTTTTTAGAAAACGGGTCAAAGATCATCATACCAATCTGAAAAACACTTAAAAATCAAGTCAATAAAAGAAATAAGAAGGAAATTAAATAAGCAATCATGAAGTCAACGAAGGTGCATACGGGTTGGAGCAAGCATGGCAGTAGATCCTCGTCGTCGTAGGCTCCCCTGCCGTCGCCCTTCCCCGTCGGGTGCCTCTTCTTGAGCGGGAGGCTGGGCGCGACGTCCGAGTCAGAATCGCCGTCGTCGGCCATCGGAGCCGCTCCCGCCGGAGTAAGAGTCCCCGCGCGCGCAGAGCCCAGGCTGCTGCCGCATCGAGAACACCATGGAGCTTCGGTGGCAGCGAAGAGAGTTCGATCCAGAGGCGTTGCTCGGGAGGGGACTGCAGGAGGGATAGTAGAAAAGCGGGGGCAATCTGTGGGCCGGTGGACGGATCACGGATGAGTCGGGGGCGTGATTAACCCATGATTGCTTTCCAAATTTAGCTCTGTGATTATTTCTTTCCAAAAAAAATCAGATTCCCGTGATTATTCTTTCCATTTTTTTTCAGTTTCTCGTGATTGTGTCGATCCTCTGATTGTTGGACATAATATACTTCTGTAAATGATGCGCACGCATAGTATTTTTTTTTGACATGCGCACGCATAGTATTGACAAGGAAGCAAACGTAATTGATTTCCATTATTTATTCCTTGATTGATTCGTTATTTGGCCGGCACACAATTTATTCCTTGATTGATGCCTTATTTGGCCGGCACACAATTGGTTGATGCGTTATTTGGCAAGTAAAACAAATCAATTATTTTGGCCGGCACACAATTGGTCCGCGGAGGGCAGAATCGGGAGGCAGAAAAATTCTGCCATGGGTTACACCATCACCAACTCCCATTTAATAGTAAAGATATGTGACCTTGTACCATTATGAATCGATTGCACTTTGAACTTGATTTTTAGCTTCATAGTTCCATATTGAAAGAAATTTAAAGAATGACCGAATTATGATAGCACAAAGCCCACACGATAGGCCTGAGATGTCTAACCAAGGTGTCGTGACTCGTAAGTCACAAATATCCTCTTCAAAGTGGAATTTGCTCACTCGGGTCACTTCTCTTCTGTAATGATGGGTAGAATCTAGGGAGACGTTCCTGCCAGTGACTGGTATTACTGGCAATTTCGTATAATTAATAGAAGAGTTGAAGCTTCAGGATGGTCGATAGATAAGTCAAGAATGACCTTTTAAAAACGGATTTCGTATTACTTTCATCCTTTCACATTCCGAGCACCTAAGCCAGTGATGTGTCCTGTGAGATCTCACGAGAGTGTTCTTTCTTCTTTTATTCCTTTTGGGAAATGGCCACCTGAAACATTATAAGAAAAAATATTGTCTTTACACCCTGAGAACTCTGCTCTTTTCTGGTGCTTTTTGCATGATGGGTCACTCTCTCACTCGCTCTACAACTCAGCTCAACGACCTTTGCTTTTGTTCTAAAAATGAGCCAGGAGATCTTACCGAAATCTGGAGCAGCCGAATCCACCACTGATTAACTTGGAATCTCCATAATGCTCTCAACATTCGCTAATCATGGCGCCCACACCCACACCCACTAGGTCCCCTGAAAACACCGCCGAACCGATTTTCAATGACGGCGACCGGTACGACCTCCATCCTCGTCGCCGCCGTGCTTTGAAGTGGGATATAAGGCGGTCAGGGTTGAAGGATTGCACCATAAGAAAGGTGCCGCAGCTTCACTTTGTGCTGCTGGGCAGAATCACGGCGGGCTACCTGAGGTCGAATCACCCATCATTAATTCCATCACCCTCATTTCTTAAGATGGAAGTGTTTTGCATCACTCTTTCAGTACAAAGCAAATGGAGAAGCGATCTGCGTTTGCCTTTGTTTATGTCAACCCTTGTGTTGCGTGATCGTGCATACTGGTACTGTTTAAGGATTGAACAGCTCATTAGTTCCGATTGAATATGGAGTTCAATCATAGAAAGCAGCTTTGATGCCAAGAAAAAGAGAGTGGCTTTCGGCCAGATGGTTTGCTCATGGTTTGTTTGTAAGGGACGCATGGTCTCCTTGTTGCCAGGTTACTCATCCTCCCTCAAGGGAATCACCCAATGATTGGATGGATGATAATTGATCGGCAAAGCAGAAAGAATGAGGAGCATAATCACATCAGATAAAAGCAATCTTCATCTTTGGAAATGCCATTATGGGCCAATGATTAGATCTCAACAAGGAAAACTTTGTGAAGTGCACTGATTATTCCAGGGCCAAGTCGTTCTCTTTATTCCGATACATCTGTATTTTTTTTAACAGGAGTACATCTGTATGTACAAACTAGGATTACATTACAAGACCCTCAACTTTACAAGGTGCAATATACAGGGGATACACTATTGTGTACTTTGGGCTGGGACCTAAATGTGCAGAGATCTGCTCCTAAAAGAGAAAATCAGCCATTTCACTGGAAGTACAACGTTTAATAAGGAATTCAGATGCTGTGGACTGAAGTTGCTTCTTTCAAAATGCCAAAGATTATTCCTTAAGAGGTCCCTTCTCATTTACTGTTCCTGACAAACAGCCACGCTCACGTTAGTGTACAAAGCAAACAAAAAAGGAGATCTCAAACTAGCCCAAGTGTGTTCTAAAATCCCAGATGGTTAGCAAAAGTGACTCCAGACTATATAGTATAGACAGAATGCGGCTATCTTGTCAGGATGTCATATAAAATATACCTTTGCAAGTGAGCACAATACCATTTGAAATGATTGGGGTGTATCTGAAAAGAGTGCAACACTCAAGAACCAGAGTTTTCTAGGAAGCATTCCTAATACTTATCTTGTCTATTTTTCTATATAACTTTTACATGTAAGAACACTATGTTGTAAACTTACATGAACAAATAAGAATGGAATGCAATACTCCGTAACATACCAAACCACAAAATTTATGTTAGCTTCTTGTCTGGGTCCATGAAACAATTCCTCACCCAGTCGCATCGGCTCTTAACAACAGCCCACGCAAGTAATCTAACATT
Organism: Poa pratensis; assembly: GCA_947311845.1. Classification (NCBI taxonomy): domain Eukaryota; kingdom Viridiplantae; phylum Streptophyta; class Magnoliopsida; order Poales; family Poaceae; genus Poa; species Poa pratensis. Next base: position 11,058,687 of record CAMZMU010000125.1, on the reverse strand, counting down.
TGATATCAAACTGGTTATCACGGCAGCTAGCTAGGCAGTAGTCACCTAATATCCAATAAACTCGGCACCACTTGGCACAACAATGCTGTGTTGCTCTTATGTCCGAAGCAGTCTTCAGACACCGAGATAAAGTAATGCTACTCCCTCGGTTCCACAATATAAGACGGAGGGAGTATTAACTTACAACTGAAAATTGTGGTAATTCCTGATACTGGTCTGCGCGTGAAACTAAAACAGGAAGTGAAAAAACTGGTCAAATTTTCATTGTTAATTAACCCAGATACAACGTACTAGTATATATACATCATAATAGTTTACGGATTGCCCTATCCTCTTTTCAATCACTTTGTATAGGTAATATTCTGAATTGAAAATCATGCTTATTCCTGTACAACTAGCCACTAATAGTGATAAAACACACCATAGGCACGTGTAATCATAACTCAGATGTATTAGGATATGAACAAAGTAGCATTTACGGCTATAGAAGTTATTTTTTCAATCATATACCCTTTACAATGATTCCCACAAATTTCGTATTAAAGGTAAAAACTTTTGAAACAATATTTCCGCATGTATTTGCATTTTGCAGTACCAACCATTAAATAATAATTCTTTTTAAGAGTGACTACAGTTCTGTCAGGACTGTTACTCTAAGCCCTCAATATGCAGCTAAAAAATAGCCAGCAGCAAATCCTAACATATTTTTCATTTAACCATAGCCACTATCAATACAGAACTGCTTCCTAGAATCATATACTCCATTTACTGAAGTGTCTAGGTTTTCCTTTGAATTCGACCACACAGTTTTACTTTAGCATCAATACTGGATTCGACATGAGTTTAGACGCATAAATTTGTGGTACACATAAAAGCAGTAACACAAGGACCACAAATGTGCAAGTAACACTGCCTTCAGATGCCTTTAGCAGATACCCTAGTCGATAACATATTAACATGTGAATTTCAGGTGAGCAGAGTGTTTAAGCAACCCCCGGGATGCTAAACCAGCGTTCCTACCCCTGTTGAGCCATGAGCCCGCTACAACAGCGTCTGGGCCCGTCCATGCCCAACCATTGCGCTTTTTTCTAAATGAAATTTCAGAATTGAGAGAGGCGATCTGGATATGAGTTGTTGTTTACTTAGGAGGAAATGCTGCAGTAATGGGGGTGGTTTCTTTCAGTTGGGACCGGGTGGGGCCTCACAATTCTGGAAAGGCCTGCACTCAATCAAAAATTGGGTGAGGAGAGGCATTGCCTATATCTTGGGTAATGGGTCGAAAGTGGAGTTTTGGGAAGGTGTCTGAAGATCAAACATCCTAATACCTACATGTGTTGTGAGCAGCAACATTGGACAGTTAAGGAGGTGTTGGCTGAGAATGAGTGTCATTTAACTTTTCGTCAGTCGTTTGGGGTGGAGGAGAGCAAGGAATGGGAGGAGCTGTGTCATGATTTGGGGAGAGTGTGGTTAGGTACGGATCTTGACTGTGCCTTTTGGCCTCTCTCAGCGAAGGGAGATTTTAGTTCCAAATCTATTTATAACATGATGTTGTTCTCTGGGGTTAGGGATATTAGGATGATGGGATTATGGAAATTCTTTATGCCTTTGAAAAACAAAAAGGAAATCTTTGGATGTGTGCGCGAGGGCGTATACAAGTAACTTCTGAATTGGTTAAAAAAAGTTGGCCAGGTGGGGCTGGTTGCAAGCTGTGTGGGGAAGAGACGGCTAATCATTTGCTGCTTGGATGGGCAGTTTGCACTTTGGATAGTGAGTCATGAAGAAATCTCTGAGGCGGTCGCACCCTCCTGGGAGTCTTAGATTTCTTCAATACCGGGGTTGAGGTTCCTGGCTTCAAGGGTAAGTTTGCTGGGTGGTCAGTTTTGGGGGTTTTTGCGTGGTCGGTGTGGACGAGTCACAATGATTGGTTTTCGAGGCAAAGATTTTATCGTTTCCTTTGCAGGTTATTCATAAAATGATTGCTATGCTTTCACAGTGGCTGCTTCCAGTGCCGGTGAAGCTCAGGGATGAGGCGACGGAGATCCGTGACAAGATTCAGCAGAAGGCTCGTGATCTCCAACTCATTTGTGGCCGTCGCCAGGGAATAGGCTAAGATCAAGTCTGTTCTTTTCTATGTGTTTTGTGCTCCAGGCTTGTAGAAAGATAATCAACTCATTTGTGGTTTGGTTGCTTGACTAGGGTCTGGTTGCTTTCATGTAAAACGGTTGCTCACCCCAGCAGAAACTCCTTGTTTTCTATAAATAAAAAAGCCAGTCCTCCTGGCCTTTTCTCTAAAAATGCCAACCATAGAGCAAAACAGGCTTATAAGAGGTTTTGGGTCCTCTCCCCTTAAAAGACTAGCCTTATAGGGGTCTAAACCCAATAGATCTCTTGATAAGAGCAACACGGGCTTATACGAGCTCCTGGGCTCTCTCCCCCTCAAAGACTAGCCTGGTAGGAAACATTACCCTCACCATTATAAGTCGTGCTCTGTCTAATCCCAACCAATGTGGGACTAAACCCAACAGAGAGTCAATGCTTTCCACTCTAACAGATCATATTGACCTATTGGACCAAACCATTTCACGGTTATCTACCACCGGACCAAACTCAAACTGAAAGACTGTAGTATAGTCCTAGCGAAGGAGACAGCTAACGCAGAAAACGTCAATGCAACAAGTAAGCAACAGATAGAACGGGAAATATTTCACAGATCAATTCAATCAAACCAAACCTGTAATAGCTGCCATATATTTGATAGCTAACATCAACATGCAGCTAACAATGAATACACAACATAATCTACAATCTACAGCACAAGAATAGCTATATCAGACGTGTAAAAATGATAGCTAACCATGAATGTACCAACCTATTCTACAACCTACTGCACAACTATCTCAGACGTGCCAACACTGAAACACTAAATCTTTGGGTAGAACTGATCCAAAGTGAGTGAATGTGAATTGCCGCAGAACTCGACAGCAACATATCCAAATGTGCAAACAAAAACAAAAACAAAAAAGAGGAAATTTTGGCCTTGGAGCCTTTACCTCTGGGCTTGTGACTCGTAGAACCTGGCGATGCGACCGCGGTTGAGGGGCTTGGGCTTGACAGGCTTCTTCCGGCGCAGTCCGGTGATCTCCTGCACAAGAGGGACGTGCACCAGCACCGTCCTCCACGCCACGTACCAGCCTGGGACTCAACAATTGACAAGACGAAATCTCAATCAGTAAACCCAAGCGCAAAACGACGAGCGGGCAGGTTGCCATACTGAGGAGGATGAAGGAGAGGACGAAAGCGAAGGCGAGGACGGGACGGAAGACGAACAACACGGCGAGCTCCCACGCCGAGGCCAGGCTGTTTCCTCCGGCCATGGCGCCGGCGGCGGGTTGGTTTCCGCCGGCCTTCGGGGACAGGAAGGGTATTATTCTGGTGGTGGGGATGGGTGCATGAGTCTATGACATGTGGGACCTAGGCGAGAAGATTGCTTGTTAGTACTACCGATGCTCGTTGAAACTACACGCAAGAACGTTGCTTGCGAGCTCGGCAGGGGTGGCCGCGCGCCGGTGGTCGGGCACGCCGCCGTGTTTCGTAAGGAGTAGAAACTAGGTTTAGATGCGGGTAGTTTAGGAATTTCAATAAATTGACAAGCATTTCAAAGTTTGACGGTGGTAATTCTCTCTGAACTGTACGGGTGCATTTGGCAGAAAAGTATTACAACGGTTTTTAGGAAAAAACATACGGAGTAGTTTGAATACTTCTATGTACTTGTCTCAAGGTGATTAAACTGATTTTTAAGGAGGATTGGACCATTTTATAAAATATCGAGAAATATGATAATTCAGGCATATTTTCATAGGAACTTTGGATAACTCCAATCCTAACAAAATTTCCCTATGAAATCATTTTGGATCATAGTTCATCTTTCGTTCACATGATTTTAAAGTCCAATGCATTTTATAGGACCTCTTTGATTCGCATGATTTTGGAAACACAGAAAAAATAAAAACACTGGATAGCAATGTCATGTACGTTCCAATCACATACGATTTTTATGCACCAAAAATTGCTTGATTTTATCACATGAAAAGCAAAGTATTCTTACCAAGAGCTATGAGGGGATGTTGGATTCTCTATAAAATGTAATTTACCAAAAAAAAATCTGATGGGATTAAATGTTATCAATCAAACAATCACCATAGAAAAAATCTAACATTTTGGATCTTGCAAAACTCTTACAACAATCCTTTGAATCAAAGAGGCTCGCTCTATCTCTCTACCCTTTCTCGTCAATTCTCCAAAATTCTCGTGACCATCCAAAGACATCTCTTACAGAATTCTTGTGTTCTAAGAGCATCTCCACTCGCGGCGCCCAAATGGGCGCCCAAAGGCCGTCCGGACAGGCCCTTTGGGCGCCGTCCGGACTACCTTGCCCATTTGGGCGCCCTCGCTCCCCACTCGCGACGCCCAAATATTATTCAAATATGAAATTTTGATACGAAAATGCATATATTTCATTGAAATTTCATTCAAACTAACATAATTCATTCAAATTTAAATCTAGACCTAGACTAGATCTAGTAAGTAGGGTGGCACGACGGGCACCGGCAGTTGGGGCAGGCGCCGGCCCTTGCGGCGGCGAGCACAGGACCACGGCGGTAGCTCGAGCAGAGGCAGTAGAGGTAGCCGGTGGTGGAGGTGGTGGCGGCGGAGCTGGAGGTGGTGGCGGCGGAGGCGGTGGCGGCGGCGGTGGTGGCGGCAGAGGCTATGTCGGCCTCGATGGCGAGCTGCATGTGGCCGGGATCCCACTCCGGCGTCGGCGGCCATTCCTCCAAGCCGTCATCATCACCGTCAACCTCCTCCACCTCTTGTTGAGGTTGCGGCGGAGGAGGTTGCACGCGGCCTCCTTCCGATCTTGCGTGACGAGCCTGCTCCACCGCCTCGTAGCGAACCCTCTCCTGTTCCATGCCCGCTGCGAAGTCCTCGTCGGTGGTGTCGGTGTCGACGTCGTCGTCGGAGTCTTCGAGCCAGTCCGCAGGCGGCTTGGGGGCGAAGGAGTGGAGGTGGTAGGCGTGCTCGAGCTCGACCTGCTTGTCCCAGTACGCCGAGTTCGGCTCGAACCTGGGGTCGTCGTGTTGCTCCGGCGCCATCGTCCCCATGCACGAGGCGACGTAGTCGAGCCGCGCCTGGCCGGCCAGCATGGGATCAACGGGGACGTGCACTGGGTTCGTGGCCCATCCCTCGGGGAGGACGCAGTTCACCGGCACCGGCGTGTTAGTGCGGACGAGCTCGCGCGCCTCGGCTTCCTGCGATGGCCAGCCGCGGCGAGCCATGGCGTTCTGCCAAACCTGGCTGTCACGGCGGCGACGACGGGCCTCCCTCTGCGCTCGTCTCTCTTCCTCCGTGGTGCGCCGGGGAGAGGCCACGGCTAGGTGTGGGATGGAGATGGCTGTGTGGGATGGTGGAGACGGCGAGGAACCCGCTCTATATAGCGGCCGGGGAGGCGAACGGATGAGGCCGCCTTAACTCCGGCCGTCCAACGGCTCGCCTGCCACACCATTAACGGCTCGCCAGCATTGACGCCGCCGTGGCACAGACGCTTCCTCGCTGCAGAGCGAAGCGACGCGTCGCTGCGCCCGGCTGGGAAACCGAGACGCCGCCCGACATTAATGCAGCCTCTTCTCTCACTGCCAGGCGTGGCCCGCGCGTCGGGAGCCGACGTGGCGTCGCGTTTCCTTCCGTCCGGGGCCGCCCCAAGCCTCCCCAAGTTGAGGGCGTGGGCTGGGCGTGCCGGACACAAAACTGGGCCGCGCCGGACCGAATTCGCGTTTGGGCGCCGCGAGTGGGCGCGATTTTGTGTCCGGCACGCCCCAAATGCGTTTGGGCGGCCGTTTGGACGCCCCGACTGGAGATGCTCTAAAATCATGTAATCATGTAGTAAACCACACCTTACGTGACATCTTAATCATGTGTTTTCCGGTCTTACATTTCAAAAATCCCACAATCTAAAGAAGTCCTAAAACTATAGTATTCAATGCACATCGCATACAAATTGGTATCATCGCCATACTAAGGTTTCTATAAATAGGCTTCCACATAGAGCCTAATCGTGGTGTCTTCATTTTTTTTGGCATGCTATAGTATTACTCAAAGCTCAGTGACTCCATTCTTCCTTGTTAATCCAGTAACTGCATTTTGTCGTTGGACGATAGCTTTCCCTCTCACATGATTCTTCTTTCTCTAGCGACCCTACATCGAGAGTGGATTTTTGGAACCTGAGATACATGGAGCCTACTCTTTTGAAAATTCGAAATCGACATATTTAAGTTTCTAAAAATCACGAAAAAAATCCCGGATGTAGATATTGTTGATATCTACAATCGTGCAAATTTTCAGCTACAAATTAGTTGTATTTTGGGCTGTACCAAAACGAAAAATCGGGGGAAATTTCAAATTTTGAAACTGTGTATTTTGCACCACTCAGATCCACCTGTTTGTCTTTTTTGTGCAGAACAAAATACAATGAATTTGGCGTTGAAAATTTGCACGATTGTAGATCTCGATAATATCTACATCCGGTAATTCTTTCGCGATTTTTGGTAACTTAAAAATATCGATTTTGAATTTGCAAAAAACATGCTCCATGTAGCCCGAGCTCCATATTAGGTTTTCGCCCTATATCACAATTCTTCGTCGAGCGCACGAGCTCCTCTCTTGAGGACAGTCCCTGTGGACAGATGCCTCCTCAAGCGGCCAACACCTTCTCTACCAAGCACCATCGGCGATGCTAGGTTCTCTTCCTCCTCCTCTGGCCAACTTCTCCTTACCTCCCATGCTTACTGCCATGAACAGGTCAAGCTAGAGCCCAGTCGCGGAGTTATTCACGCTAGCGGTCTAACGATGAACCAAGGATTGGGTTGAACGGGCTCTATTTTGTCGGGTGGCGCAAACGAGATTCCAACAAGTTAGATTTGTCGGCTACTAGTCTGACTCGGGGTCGATGGTATTAAAATTATGTCCTATAAGCAATAATAAAGTGTTTATTATTTTCAAGATGTTCATGATTTATGTCCTGAATAATATGAATTACTTGACCAATATGTGATTTACCAATGAAACCTATTCTACATGTTTGTGGGTATTATTATAAAAAAAGGGATCCCTAGTGGAATATGCATTTGGACACATCTAAAGATATAAACGGTAAGACCCATTGGAGGCTCTCCAGCGATTTGGGCTTTCTGGCCATCCGATCCTCCCCGCTCCGTGCCTCCGCACCGTCCGATCCCCACCGGCTCCTGGAGTCGGAATGAACAGGGATTCGCAAAGTCGCTAACCGTACCAAGCTTCGTGCACCCACTCTCGCTGACGTCCTACATGGATCACCCCTGTAGCCCGAGGGCCCACCCGTCGGCCTCACGCTGCGCGTTTAATCGGTGTGGCGGATGGGCCAGGGTGGTGCAGATTCGCAGCGCGTTCGTCCCATTGGTCGATTTTGTTCATTTACCGTACTGGGTATTATCGAATGCATTCCGTGCCCCTCTGGGATAGCTTTCTGCGTACGTGGTTCCTTCCCCCTCTCTCTTACTGACGATGGGCCCCATCCTTTACGTGGCCCACAGGTCGGTTGCTCGGGACGTTGCGTCGCCGATGTTTCCCTTCCATGCGTCGCCGCTATGTATTTTCTACAGTATGTCGGGGTACGTTGGGTATTTCGCACGATCGTCGGGTACGTTGAACTGTTCGTGATGTCAGGGAGAATTCGGGCCCGATTTCTCCGTCCGAGCTGGCCTCTCTCCATTCGTCGTCGGGTACGTTGCACTGTGCTAGTAGTCAGAACGAATTTGGGTCCGATTTCGTGTGTCGCTGCCGGCTCGCCATTTGTTCTACGTTACCGACCTAAATACAGTGCTTCAGGGGTACGGTGGGGAAATATATCGGGCCTTTCTTCGATTCTCTTGATGTCGTCTCGCTATTGGTTTAATTCTATTTGGGGGCACGATCGGGTTTTCTCCGTTGGATGCCGCGTGCACTGTAGTCGTGCTTATATACACCTTCCAGCCTCCCAATCCTTTCCACCGTCCCCATTTTCTTCTTGCTTATTTGCTTTTTATTTTGCTTCGGCCTGCGGTGGAGGATATGTTTGATTTGCTTCCTCCCGGTCGGCATCGGCCGTTGTTCAAGCATGGTCGAGTTCTTGTCACGTTTGTTTATGTGCTGATTTTTTATTCTTGCATCCTCCATTTTGTTTTGATAGTCGCCGTTTTATTCTCGCTTCCTATTTTTCTTCTTGTTGTTTCTGTTTTTGTTTTCTCGCTGTTTTTGATTGTTATGTTTTTGGTTTCGGGCTGTGGTGGAGTCGTTTTGTTCATCAGTTTGTCGTCCTCGTGCGCTTCGCTCCCTCTTGTGAGCCAGGGTTTCCTACCATCGCGAGGTTCACTCCTTTTTTGGTCGGTCGATTTGGACGTTCGGAGCAGGTATGGGTGGTGCTTTTGCTTCAATATTCCTGTGAACGCTTTTGTCTAACGGGAGAGAGGGTCAACCGTGTTGTTGTAATGGATATATGATATGTTTATACTGTTTGTTTTTTTGTTTTGTTTTGTTAGGTTTTTGTGCTTCGCAGGAAGACACGAGGTTCTCGCTCGTGCCACGTTCCGGACAAGGGTTGCTTTTGGGCCTAGGCGAGTTGGCTTCACGTTCGCTGAGTGCAGCAGCTGTGAGGGCCTGAAACCTCAAGCCGTCCCGAGGGATCCGGCGAGATGGGAAACTGCGGAGGGGTGGAGAGACCCATATATACCGGACAGGCAGATAGTCCATGCCGACTCGAGGGGGCCGGCGAGTTTGGTAAGTGGTCACTATGTATACACTGCGTACAAACATTGATCATTACGCATCTGATAGACCGTCCCTAGAAATTCTTCTTTAGTTTTCATCTTGCTGGTCAGCATTCTCTGTTCATTTTTCGGTTGAATTTGTGTTTTTAGTCTTTTGTTATTTGGTCTTTTGTTCGTGTTGTTGCCCCTGTGCTGGATCTGTATTTTTTGGTTGTTTTTGGACTTTGTGGTTTTCTTTTCGGATTTTCTTACGTTTTGTTCTTTTGGGTTCTTTGTTTGTTCGCAGGTCATCGGTTAATTTTGTTCCGTTGAGTTTAGGCTTCGCTTTGTTGCCGTGTTTTTTCTATTAGTTCTTCGTTCTTTGTTAATGTTTTGTTTTGTTCTTTGCGTTGTTTGTTGGCAGGTCGCCGGCCTATGAAATATTACAAATGAACACATAAGTACATCCAAAATGATCATTTATATAATTATTAAAATTAATTTTACAATCCTACAAATAATATGAGTTATTAGCGGTAAAAAATAAAGTGAGTGGCGATGGTACCAATATCAAAAAACTTCACCGCTAGAGAGGAGCCACGTGGCATTTCATTATGAAGAACTGTGCAACATAATCGAAATTGCGAGCAAGAGAACATAGGTCGAGTGCAAGAAAAGGGATAGACCTATGCATAATATTTTTTTGTTAACATGTAAAGAGTGATAATGGTATCAATTTCATCTCCTTTTTTTTACCTGTCAGTAGTAATTGAAAATGAGCGCAAATTAAGGTACAATACTAGTAGCCCGATGGATTAACTCAACAAAACATTACCAATTATCACGTTGAATTCACAGATCTTAAATCATAATAATATATACCTCTAAATAATGACCGGCCAGTCAATTAATAATGGTCCTATTGCAACAACGTAGACCTAATTTTTATTCATCACATATAATTCTTATCAATTATTTATCGCTCAATCATCATGCCAAATTTAGGGCCTAGTCAGGCTACAGAATCACAGTAATACCTCTATCAATTCTTTTGATATATCGCATTGTCTTGTCGGAGTAGAGCACACAAGGCCGAGCGGCCGGCGTTTGGGATTGGCCGGTCTTCGGCCTCAGCTTCATGCTCGTAGCGGTGTAGACGGTAGAGCACAAAAAGACAGCTTAGGGTTTGAGATTGGTCGAGGAAATAGATCGGGAGAGGACGAACAAACTCTCTCGGAGTGTCAGGTGCATGTATGACTAGTGGAGATCGATCGGCAGCCTCGGCGTGCAGGCCTTGATTGGCCATGTCCTCTTCCTGGGCTACGTGGGCTGTCGTTCCGTCCTGGACTCTGCCTTCTTTTTCCTACTATGGTCGCTCGATGTACGGCTGCACGCTAAAAATCTAGGTTAGCCAAGGCAAGACTAGCATAAAACGTACATGTTTTTGGGGCCCCTAGTTTTCACGGGCCCGGGGCGGCCGCCCCTCCCGCCCTGCCCCAGGACCGGGCCTGATTATGTCATGTGCTAGAGCTTTTTAGTTTTTGAAATCATATAGAGAGTAAAAATATTTTTTGAGAGGTGCATGTTAATGGTCAACGAATGGTAGTAGACAATACATTATTACCCATGCCAACCAGACTTTTTAAGAGCGGCTCCCATTGAGGAACGTTATTTCTGCAGCAAGCAGATCATCCCTCTTTCTCTTTGGTTTACATATGCAGATGTCTGACTGATTGCGTAGGAACAAAATGTGAGGAGAATTATTGGTGAAAGTTGTAAATTATCTTTTATGGGGCTGGGCACCCCATTGCCAGCTCTTTTTATAAAATTATAGATAAGCAGATGTAAGCTGCTAGTCTGGAGTAAAGTCTGTTTAACAAGCGTAATAAAGACCATTTACCACTTCCTCATGAGCTGGTAAACAGAGACACAAAAAGAGTAGTAACAATTTTGAATAGTTTAAAGGTAGCACATGACAAATTTACTTGGAGTGGCAGGTAAATACCACATATAGGTAGGTATGGTGGACACAGATGGCATGGATTTTGGCTCAGGGTTTTGGATGCACAAACAGCATTCCCGCTTAGTACAAAGTTTAGGCTAGCAAGGTTATTTAAGCAAACACATAACGTCAACTGGTACAAAATGAACCATATGATGAACATATAAGAAAAACTATAAGACTCCACACTGTCTTCCTTGTTAACCAAAACATCCTTTTAATCAGAAAATATCTAGACTTTGGGACTACCAAATATGACAAATCGAATAGCTATAAGCTTTACGGTAGTTCTTCACTAATGAGCCTTTACTTACATGATACACAAGTTTAAACATTACTTACTTGATAACTCAAAACAATTGACAAGTATCAAGTTACTTAAGACATATGATCTACAAGACTATGTAAGCATTTTCTTTATACCATTACCACATGCATAGCATTTTCTGTTCCAACCAAACACCAATCAACTTATTTTAATAACTCTCCAAACAAATATAAGTGAAGCAAGAGAGTACTTTCTTCAAAAGAACTAATAGCTCTGAACAAGAGATATATGAAAAACAAGAGCTAGAAGCATAACAGTGCTAGACAAGAATACTCAACAAGTATAAGTGAAAAACAGGGTTATTCTAATGAAAAAGCGGAGCGTGTCTCTCTCCTAAACAAGAGTGTTAGGGTCCAACTAGTTATGACCAGAGAACAAAACATAAACAAACTGAAAATAAAAATACGCAGACGCTCCAAGAACATCACTTAAAATGTGAAGAAATAAAAATATAGTCTCACTAGAGATGACCTGATAATTTGTCGATGAAGGATGCCAAACTTAGACGCTTAAGTCTTCTTGAAATATGTTGGGGAGGTCCAGGGGAGCCTCCCCAAGCTTAAGCTCTTCTCTCTTCTTGATCTTATTCTATCATCCTTCTCTCTTAATACTTGAAAACTTCCTTCACACCAAACTCAGCATAAATCTCATTAGAGGGTTAGTGCATCAAAACATAATCTCACTTGGTTATGTAAAGACACATCATAAACATTATTTTAAACATTAGCTACTGTTTACTAGCCTTACGTGAAGCTCTTCCACCTTTAAAGAATTTCACTTAACACTCGTAAAAGAGAAAATGCAAAACAAAGACAGAATCTGTCAAACCAGAACAGTCCGTAAAGACAAAAAAAAATCGAGACACTTCCGTCACTCAAATCAAAAAACGCTGAACTAGCGAAATATAGGTATATAGCTCAGGCTTTGGCACAAAAACTTGCAGATCAAAATGATTTTTCGTTGATTTATAACGAATTAAACGGTGGTGTTCAAAAATCTGTTTCTGGGCAGCAAACCAAACTTTAGCACTATCTTGCTATTAGAGGCTCTTCTTGGCACAACAAAATGAAAAATAAAAGATACAAAGTAATTGTTATAGAAGTAAACAATATCCTTGACTCAACAAAAGAAAATAACAGGAAATAAAATGGGTTGCCTCCCATAAGCGATTTTATTTAACGCCTTTTAGCTAGGCACAAAGCAGGAATCAAGTATCTATTCTATTATATATTAAAAGTATATTATGGGCTAACCAAAAATTAGAGAATTACTCTAGAAATTACCACAAAAATCAGAAACATCAGACCGTCAATTTTTCACATCAGTAAATCTCCACCATTTGATTACATGCAAGTTCAAGTAAATTAACCACCTCTGCCATTATGTAAAATACCTTTTCGTTTCTTATTCATCTACATCGCGAAAGAAGCATGCGCCGGTGGAAACTGCAACTCGGTGTCTACCTTGCATGTATCCCAGGATTTCTAGATACCACTCTATCGCCCACGTACAGATCGGTTTCCGATTTGATGTCTAGGCACCATTACGTGCTGATGATTAGTCCCCATCGGGTATTCCTTCCGCCGGTGGAAACTGCAACTCGGTGTCTACCTTGCATGTATCCCAGGATTTCTAGATACCACTCTATCGCCCACGTACAGTTCGGTTTCCGATTTGATGTCTAGGCACCATTACGTGCTGATGATTAGTCCCCATCGGGTTTTCCTTTTTTTTCAGTACATATTCTGAGCGCAGAAATTTCCACCATCGGGGTATCTGCCTAACTGCATATGGCGCTGGCGTTTAGATTGATTCCAGCATGCACGTATCTAGGTATCCTCGCCCCCAGCAATTATATTTTGGTTGCTCACTGGTGATTATTTTAGGAGGACAGATCCAATCATTGTTCTTATAAATTAATTTGATTTCTGTTCGCATTGATTATTTCCAATTAATCAGTTTATCCGTGACATGTTTGGTGCCTCTTCCATCTTTTAGTAAAGAGGAACCACGTAGAGAAAACCCTAACCTAGCGCCGCCGGCTTGCCGAGGTACCACTGCCCAGCGACGTCCCAGGTTCATCTTTCCTCCTCGCATGGTCTATGGGGCCAGTCGTACGTACGGATGCAATTGATAAGAGAGATCGCAAGCAGCCAAGCTGGAAAACACCGGCCGGATCCTCCGGATGGCTCGCATGTAAAGATAAGCAGTGTCAACAGCAATTTGAAGCGGACGGCCTGGTGCTAAACGATTCTCTCAGACCATCAACATCTTCAGTAAGCATATAGCTATTTCTTGCATGCACACACCTTTGTTTAATTCTTTAATTACTGAAACAATTTAATATTCACTCGAATTGCATGTTTCAGCAAATATCTGACTACGCAGTGTCAGCAACAATTTAATATACACTTCTTGCAGCTGGATATCTGGCGTGAAGATTATTTTTGTAGACCCATGTCAATATGGCCGGTTTATGGGTACAATCCAACATTTTGATTCTTTTTTTCTTTGAGTGTGCACTAACTTTTAATTTGCATGGTTGATTAAGCTGGTCAGACACTACTCAAACATTTTTTGTGATGATGGCATTTTTTCCACTTACCTCTACTTTTTAATACTCCAATTAGCACATGATCTTACACAGTTCTGCATAACGACAGATCCCCACGCGTGAAGCCTACCAGTGGTTCAGGGATGTGCAAGGATGGTGCATCGGATATCAGATTGATCAGTTCTCCTGTACGTGGTTGCTTCTTGCTTTCTTCTTTTTGTTTGCAGCTGTTTGAATTAATACATGTACTGTTCTACTGTTGAATCATGTTAATTTTCCCGGTGGTTCAGAGATGCATGTGCATGGATGGTGCATCGTGATATCAGATCGATCCGTTCTCATGTACGTAGCTGCTTCTTGGTTTGGCTTGGGCGACATCAATTCACTGCTTGCATGTACGTTGATTCTCCTCTACTTTCTCTTTTTGAACAACCACATACGTGCATACCATTAATTTATATCTGTGCCATAAACATAATCGATTCTATTTCTCTTTAGCAAAATCATGGAGTCGTATTAGGTAGGAAATCTACCTCAGCGTTCCATTTTGACAGAAAATTAAAGGGGAAACACAGATACGAAAGGCCAGTTAAAAAGGCATAATTCTGTCATCGGACCACATCGGAGTTGGGGTGTTTGCTGTGGCACTAGGTCAAGCAATTTCTAGCAGATGTGTCGAGCAAAGATAGAGCTAGCTAGGGTATTTGCAGCGGAGAATTCTGTATTGCGATTTTTTTGGTGGTTCCTCGACATTCTTACAGGTAACTTATTGTCCAACTTAATTTGTATCTCGCGATATTAATATACATTCTTTATCTAAAAAAACTTATTGTCCAACTTGTCAGCGCCCTTTCGACATCCGGTGCACGGCTATCTTTAAAATCACCATATGACTTGCGGAAGTATCTAAGACACAGGCTTTATGAAACGACCAATAGATACCAGATTCCTCCATTGCGGCTCCAGCACCTCCGTAGCATATAATCCACATCAAAGTAAATATTTTAACTGATATTTTTATAAGATCAATTCATTTTTATTAAATGAATACTAATTGCTAACTTGCTTTTCGAATATTCAATAATATTATAGTTACTTTAGACTTTACTAATTAACATCTCAATTTTTGAAGCCTCAACCTACATTGCTCGATGCTTTGACAAGAAGAAAGGAGTCATGCACAATCAAGGAAAAAGTTTTAAGACTTCATGGCGCAAAATAATGCACGAAGATATTATCGGTAGGTAGGGTTATGGTTTGGTTGTGTATATACTTCCTTTGCTTATGAAATTAGTTGACTTCCTATTGATTAGGAAAATTACTAATTATATTTTATGCAGAAATTCAGATTGGCTCCCGAGCTCACCTGCTCCAGTTTGAATAAAAAAATCAAAATAAATAGTAAAACGTTTAAAAAAAATTGTGATGAACATAAACAAATGTTCTACATGCGTGACGATTTTCGTGGTGAAATAAAATTCGTAGTGCTCTGTGCAAAAAAGACAAAATCAGTGGTCAAAATGAGATTTCACTACAGATGTCATTTCACGTCGAAACTTCGCATGCATGTAAAACATTTGTATATGTTCATCACATATTGTTTTTTAGAATTTTTGAAATCATTTTACTAATTGTTTTCAATTTTTTATTCATGCAGGAGCAGGTGAGCTTGGGAGACACACGCCCGCCGGCCTGCCCCATATTTTATGGGATTGTCCTACTTTTTCCTATGAGGAAAAATTAAAGCAAGACGCTACATATTTCAGGTACTATATAGATATGTATAGCTTGGTGGAATTTTTCATACGACAATTTAAGTGGGTGCACTCAGTATATTGAATAAGATGATTTGTATATACATATTACATATTAACAATGCAAATATGACCAATTTTTATATGCACTTTAATATAGTATATTTTTACAAATAAATTATCCTTGTATATTATATATTTGAATACAAATAAACATTCAACATCTCAACAATAAAACTACAGTAGCATTGAAGTATTAAGTTTGAAAGGGGCAAGAGAAGTAAAATGCCAAGATTAAATAAATTATGGTGTTACTTACACTAGATATGTACAAAATGATATGATAGCATTAAATAAAAAGTCAACATTTCGACAATGTTTAGGCTTCACATTCTATATTGTCGGTCATAGTTTTACTTTAAATTCGCAAAGTCGGTTAACCTTTGTAAGATAAATCAGACCCGTTTTTGGTAAATCTGAATTGTATGATTATTGGAGTACTGAGCGCAATATTTGAACACTGATAAAGTAGGTGAATTTGTTTAATTATCTGGATTCATTTAACCTTTCCTTATTTCTACGTTTCATATTTCAATAAATAAGTAGATACAATTATATGTAAGTGGAAATATTGCATATTGTGTATGCCTTACAATCAGTCAATAATAAAAATATGTCATTAAAAAACAATTAAGATATTGCCCGCGCATGACGCGGGCCACCGTGCTAGTTATCAATAAAAGTGAAATCTTCCAACCTTTCAGTAGGGTCATCTTTCTTAATTGGGAAGAAGAACCTCCGATTAACTGAAGCATTAAGTTTCATGAACACGTACTTTGCATTAATAAAGCCCCCATTGCTTTTCAAGAAAGATCTACCTAGGATTATATTATTAAGAGATTTTACTAAGATCATAAAGTTTATTGGGATAGACTTATTTTGCATAGTTACTTCAACATTATTAACTATCCCTAAACTCTTTGTAATAGTGCCATCAGCATGAAAATGAAAAGCAGGATAGTCAACCTTGTTATCAAATTTTAAAACATCATAAACCATTTTGGGCATGATTGACATGGTAGAACCAAGATCACAATAAGCGTGAAACTTCTCACTACCAATCTTAATCTCAATGAAAGGTTCCCAATCATTTTTTAATTCAACAAGGGGTTGATCTTTAGGGCAATGGTTCAGATTTAGTTCGTTAAGTAACTTTTCTATTTTATCCAGCCTAGTAAGCACCCCATCAGTTTCACCTATCATGGGAAAAATAGCCAACGCATTCAAAATTTTATAGGCTTTTGCCGAATCATATTCAGAGAAGGTTTCTCCTACCATGACATCTAGAACATTCTGGTATAAAGAAAATAAACCAAAGTAGAATTTTTTTATAAGAACACTCAAATCCATTTTCGGTTGCATTTTCCTATGCAGTTCTAGCATTCTCTCCCAGGCTTTCTTAAAAGTTTCCCCATTTTTCTGTTCAAACATAATGATTCACTTAAGGGAGGTACAATATTAAAAGTAGAGCTAGACATGATGATTGAAACAAAAAGTAAAACTAGGCAACCGAAATAAACTAGATGCAGGAATTTAATTTTTTTGTGTTTTTTATTTTTAAAAGCAAACAAGATAAAACAAAATAAACTAAGCAAGACAAAAACAAAGTAAAGAGATTGGAAATGTGATACTCCCCTTGCTGTAGCTTTTGACTCCCCGGCAACGGCGCTAGAAAATGTGCTTGATGACGAGAAAACACACGTTCGTTGGGAGACCCCAAGAGGAAGGTATGATGTAGTGCAGCAACAATTTTCCCTTGTAATTCTACCAAGGTTATCGAACCAGTAGGAGTCAAAAGAGCTTCATAAGGTTGACAACGACACCAGAAAATATGCGTTGGCCGGAGAGAAGTCTCCTAACAGCGTCAGAAAATATGGTGGTTGTCGTGGACCTGCACACAACACAATAAAACTACTTTGCCCAACAAAACAGGAAGGTTGTCAATCTCCCTGGCTTGCTGAATACAAAGGATTAAACGTATGGTGTGGAGAATAATAATAATTGCAAAAAGTAACAGCGAACGGATTATTGCAGAGCGTAGTGGAAATGTTTTTTTATCAGTGTAAAAGAATGGACCGGGGTTCACAGTTCACTAGTGGTGTCTCTCCATAAAAGATAGCATGCATATTGGGTAAACAAATTACAGCTGGGCAATGATGCATGTAAAACGCATACATGAACTTTGCATTATATTACTTATATTTCAATCATATTTGCATCATATAAGGGTTATATCATTGTTTTATATTGATTTTGGGAATATTTCATTGTTTCCCTATTTTTCTGGAATTAACCCTGCACAGGCTGTCGTGGGTTTGTCACGTCAGATGTCATGGATGACTTCGTAGGTGTGGGATTTGCGCGAGTCAATCGTCTCCGAGCTTGGGATCGCAGGAACAAGGACGAACACAGATTTACCCAGGTTCGGCCCCTCAACGTGAGGTAAAGACCTACTTCCTGCCTACCCTAGCTTGGTATTGATATGATATATGTGGTGTTACAATGGAGGTGGTCCGATCTGGGAACTCGCCGTAAGAGTTAGGGTTTTAGGGCTTGATAGCTTGACCCCGTCAAAGTCCTGCGAGTCCTCTTTATATACACAGAGCCTCGCTAGGTTACAAGAGTTCTACACGAAGCCGATTGCAAGCTTGTCTTCGAAGGCAAGTTTTACCACCGACCTTCTGGAGCCTTCCTTTGGCAGGCCGCGATCCTTGATCGGCCCATCTTTTACGTGGCCCAATAATAGCGTGATCATGAAGCCGCCGTTTTGGCCTTGAATAAGTCGCGGGTTAATTATTCCCCCGACATTAGCCCCCAAGTGTAGCCTGAAATTCATGGAATACCTTGATATGTTTTCTTGACTTTGAAAGGTTCCTTGGGCGTTTAGGCTGCACTTTTTTTTCTTTCTTGCACTTTCTTGCTCTGCGACTCATGATCACGTTAGACTGGCTTTTACTCGCACTTGGGGCGGCCTTGAAAATGCACCTGACTTCGTGAGCGTCTTTACTCTGTCAAGGTTTGCCTGATAGCTTCAACACTTGATGATGACCAATCTTCAAATTTTTGATAACAATACGCTGTAGCCCCCAAGGATTGAGCTGATGTGATTTGACAATCATCTCAATTCTTCTCGGGAGGTTTTGAAGATCATCACCTGTAGCTTGATGTCATAGATAAGAAACAATTGTTAAGATATAAGCAATTGCAATTGGTGTTGCCGTACTATAAGAGTACATTGACCTCTTGTTAGGCCTTTCTGAATTCATTAAGTGGGCACTCGCGCGACTCAGTATTTCCTAGCAACATGTGTGTTCAGGGTCAAGAGCGGCCATGATAGGCAATCAAACTCGATTGACGCCACACCCCAGTACTTTGGACGCATAATGCAAGTTGCAATCCGACTTAAGGTAAGTTCGATAATTGCCAGTAGGTTGGCTGTTTCATGGTACAAAGCCCCCAAGAAACAAATGATATATAGCTATAAACAGCTTTGTTTATGATGACACATAAGGTCGCGCCTTGGTGGCAACCGAGTGTTATACATAGGGTTGGGTCGCACGTAGGCGGCGATCCCAGTTTGAGACATACGGCCGCGCCTAGGTGGCGGCCGATTTCTGATACATAAGGTACGGCCGCGCCTAGGTGGCGGCCGATTTCTGATACAGGTGTTGCAGGTCGCGCCTAGGTGGTGACCAATTTTGAAGCAAGAGCCCTTAGTGGCTAGGATGATACTCAGCTATAGGCAGCTGGAAAAGATGAAACTTAGCTTTGATTAGCTTTTTTATGTGTAGTAAGGTCGCAGTTGCGCGACGTTCCAAGGGCGAGGCGCTTCTAGACGATCCTCGAAATCATGGCGATCACTGCTTTCTTCTCTCACATCCAGCAGATAGTACGATCCATTGTTTAGTTTTTTGCTGATGATGTAGGGTCCTTCCCATGGAGAAGATAGCTTGTGCATTCCCTTATGGTCTTGCTTGAGTCGCAGTACTAGGTCTCCTTCTTGAAAGGTGTGGGTTCTGATGCGTCTGGCATGATAGCGTCGCAAGTCTTGCTGATACATCGCTGCCCTTGATGCTGCCAAATCTCTGACCTCTTCTAATGTGTCCACAGAATCCTGCCGAGCTGCTTCATTATCTGCTTCAACATAGGCCGCAACTCTTGGTGAATCATGTATGATATCGCTAGGCATAACCACTTCTGCTCCATAGACCATAAAATATGGTGTAAATCCTGTGGATCTATTAGGGGTTGTTCTTAAACTCCATAGCACAGCTGGCAGTTCCTCCACCCACCATCCTGGAGATGCTTCAACCTTTTCAATAAGGCGCGGCTTAATCCCATGGAGAATTTCCTGGTTAGCTCGCTCAGCTTGTCCATTGCTCTGCGGGTGTGATACTGACGTGAGGTCCAGCCTTATCCCTTGTTAGCACAAAATATTTGTGTAGCTCCTTCAGAGGTGTTGCTTCCGTTGTCTGTAATGATACTATGGGGATACCCAAAGCGGAATATAACCTTCTTCAAGAACTTGACTGTTGTTTCAGCTTCACAATCTCCCACGGGTTCTGCTTCTATCCACTTTGTGAATTTGTCCACCACGACCAGGAGGTGAGTTTTTCACGTTGAGGTCCGTCTGAAGGGCCCTACCATGTCAAAACCCCATACGGCGAAAGGCCATGTGATGGGTATTGTACGGAGTGCTTGGGCTGGCATATGATCTTGCCTAGCGTATCTTTGACATCCATCGCATACTCTGACAATCTGCTCAGCGTCTGCTAGCGCCGTTAACCAGAAGAAACCATGTCTGAACGCCTTTGCCACCAAAGATCTTGACGAAGCATGATGGCCACAATCGCCTGCGTGAATTTCGTGCAAGATTTTTCGTCCTTCTTCTGGTGATACGCATCTTTGGAATGTCCCCGCAACGCTACGCTTGTATAGGTCATTGTTTATTATTCTGTAGGACTTGGATCGCCGTGTTATCTTGCGCGCCTCTACTTCATCCTCTGGTAGCACCCCGCGACTTAAATATGCCATGTATGGCTCTGTCCATGCCGGCTGTTCATGCAGGGCTGCGACTAAAGTTGAGTCATCCTCTAGCTCCGCGATGTCAATCTCTGCTGGAGGCTTAACTGATGGGTTATGCAACCCATCCAAGAAAACATTGGGTGGGACTGATTGCCTATTGGATCCTAGCCGAGACAAGCCATTTGCTGCTTCATTTTGTCTTCTGTATGCAGCCATGTTTGCATCCTTACTGTCCCATGTTCCAGAAACTTGGTGGGCTACCAAATCTGAGTCTCCAAAGCAATGGATGCGACCGACATTCATCTCCTTTGCTATACGGAGTCCGTGAAGCAATGCCTCGTATTCTGCTACATTGTTTGTGCAACTGAAATGTATTTGGAGCACGTATCTTAGCTAGTCTCCCTTGGGGGAAGTAAGTACAACTCCAGCCCCCGAGCCTTGTAGTTGTCTTGACCCATCGAAGTGCATGGTCCAGTATTTTGTTTCTGCCATGGTGGGAGCGACTTGAATTTCTGTCCAATCATTGATGAAATCTACGAGAGCTTGCGACTTAATTGATGTGCGCGGCTTGTAGCTTATATGGTGTGGACCTAGCTCGATCGCCCACTTGGCTACTCTTCTTGTTGCTTCTCGGTTACGGATGATGTCTGCCAGTGGTGCCGAGCTGACCACAGTTATTGAGTGTTCTTGGAAGTAGTGCTTTAGCTTGCGACTCGCCATGAATACTCCAAACACTAGCTTCTGCCACTGAGGGTAACGCTGCTTTGAAGCCGTGAGCACTTCACTTATGTAGTATACTGGCCTTTGGACTGGGTACTCATTTCCTGGCTCTTGTCTCTCTACAACCATCATGGCGCTTACGGCACGAGAGTTTGTAGCTATGTACAACAGCATGGGCTCTTTATCCTTTGGAGCTGCCAGAACTGGAGCATTTGTCAACTAAATCTTCAGGGCTGTTAAAGCTTCGTCGGCTTCTGAGTCCCAAACGAAGGTATCTGACTTTTTCAGCAATCTGTATAAAGGCATGGCTTTTTCTCCCAGTCTTGATATAAAGCGACTTAACGCCGCGACGCAACCGGTAAGTCGCTGTACGTCCTTGATCTTTTCTGGTTTTTTGGAGGTCCATTACAGCCTTTATCTTGTCAGGGTTGGCCTCGATGCCTCTTTCTGACACTATGAAGCCCAATAGCTTCCCCGTCGGTACTCCAAAGACGCACTTCGTCGGGTTGAGCTTCATGTTATATCTTCTGAGATTTGTGAAGGTTTCTTCCAAGTCACTAATGAGATCCTGGCCTACTTGCAATTTAATGACGATATCATCCACATAGGCGTGAGCGTTGCGACCTATCTGCTCATGCAAGCAACTTTGAATGCACCTCTGGTAAGTCGCACCTGCGTTCTTCAATCCTAAGGGCATGCTTACATAGCAAAAGGCCCCAAAGGGTGTGATGAAGGATGTCTTTTCCTGGTCCTCCTTCTTCATCTTGATTTGATGGTAGCCGGAATAGGCGTCTTGGAAGCACAACAACTCGCATCCTGTTGTTGAATCAATCACTTGGTCAATCCTTGGCAAGGCAAATGGGTCCTTTGGACAGGCTTTATTGAGACTGGTGTAGTCAATGCACATTCGCCATGTGCCATTCTTTATAACTAGGACTGGGTTTGCCACCCACTCCGGGTGATACACTTATGTGATGAATCCTGCGGCCAATAGGCGAGCTATTTCTTCCCCTATCGCTTTTCTCCTGTCGCTGTGAAAATGCCGCAGCGGTTGCTTTACTGGCTTGGCCAGGGGGTTCACGTTAAGGCTGTGTTTTGCCAATTCCCTTGGCACCCCTGGCATATCTGATGGTGTCCATGCGAAGATGTCCTTATTTTCCAGAAGGAAAGCGATGAGTGCCCGCTCCTGTTCTTTCTCCATGTGGGCTCCGATGCTCGCCTGCTTGGATGAGTCGCCAGGAATGAGATCTATCTGCTTGGTGTCTTGGGCCGCTTTGAATTTCATTGGTGGTTCGGCAGATGGCGTGGTAACTACGCTCATATCATTGGGATCCACCTGCGACTTATAACTCTTTAGCTCTTCAGCGGCACAAGCTGATTCTGCGAAGGCTGCATCTCCCTCCTCGCATTCTATTGCTTTTTCTCTATCGCTGTGCACTGTGATGACCCCTCTTGGCCCTGGTATCTTCAGCTGTAGGTAAACGTAGCATGGCCTGGCCATAAACTTGGCGAAGACTGTTCGTCCGAACAGGGCGTGATATGGGCTCTGGAATTTTACCACTTCGAAGCATATGAACTCGCTTCTGAAGTTTTCTTCCGTCCCGAAGGTTACTTCTAGGGTTATCTTTCCCACTGGTTGTGCTGACTTTCCTGGGATGATGCCGTGAAATACGGTCATCGTGTGTTGCAGGCTGGAGTCCATGAGCCCCAAGCGCTTGAACGTATCGTAGTACATGATATTTATGCTACTTCCCCCGTCCATAAGTACTTTGGTTAGCTTGTATCCTGCTATATAAGGTGCCACAACTAGCGCCAGCTTCCCTGGCTCTCGCACTTGCGGCGGATGATCGTCGCGACTCCAAGTGACTGCATGTTCTGACCATTTTAGCCAATTGGGGGTTGCTGGTATCACGGCATTTACCTGCTGGCTTCTGCGACTTAATTTCTCTTCCCTCTTGGAGGTGTTGATAGCTATTGTATGGTACTGCCCCACCTGCCTAGGGTTACTTGGACTGTGCGGCCCGGCGGTTGAACCATGAGTCGCACCAGGGCTTCCTTCATGGTGGTTTCCCCTGTTGTGTTGGCTTTCTTCTTTCCACTTCTTGCAATAATTACATTGCGCCTTGGTATGGTCTGCTAGCCGCCCGTTGCCTCCCGTGTGAAGATCGCACGGCTGATTAAAAACTTCTTCCATGTTAATTGGACGAGAGCCGATTCCTCGGCCTCTTCCTCGTTGGCCCCTGAAACCTCCACGTGTGTTGGCGACAAGCCCAAAGTTTCCTTCTTCACTCTTGCGCTTGTTTTGATTCGCGTTGTTGTGGCTAGTTTGTTGCTGTTGAGGCTTGCTGGTATTTTTCTTTCCTTCAACAGCGGCCTTCTCCTCTTCTCCATCCGACGCATCTCGGGTCGTGTCTGAGCCAGCGTATTTGTTAGCCGCAGCCATTACCTCGCTGAGACTCTTAACCTTGCCCTTCATGCGACCTAACTTATGGATCAGTGGTTCGAACTTACAGTTTTTCTCTATGACTAGGGGACAGCTGAGCTTGGAGGTATGTTGTCTGAGGAGTGTATAATTTCTGCCACCCTCCTCATCCAGTGGTGACTTGACTCGCCTTCTTTCTGAACGCAACGCTCTAGATCTTCTATATTGCAGAGTCGCTTGCAGATTCCTTGGAAGTTTTTGACGAAAGCGTCTTTCAACTCTTCCCAGGTATTTATGGAGTTGGGGGGTAGATTTTGTAGCCATATGTGAGTCGCGCCCTCCAACATCATGTTGAGATACCTTGCACATATCTCTTCTGAAGCATTTAAAATACTCATTGAAAGAGCATTGTTGCTCTTAATCATGTTTTGATGTTGATGATAATACAAAGGTTGCATCTAACAAGTTTATATGAGTTTAAACAGGTTTTATATTTATCCCCGTTGTCTCGACGCGATGAAAAGGAGCCAAAGGAGTGAAAGCTACCAGGGAGCGGTAGTACCACTGGGATAGGCGGTACTACCGCCAGTTCCCTGGGGCGAGCTGCGAAGGGCAGTACCGCCGCAGGTACCGCCGCGGGTACCACCGTTCTCTGCGTTCTGCCCGCGGTTCCGGTACCGCCAGCGGTGCTGCCAGCGGTACCAAGTGGTACCGCCATCTCCAGGGGCGCAGAGGAAAAAGGGGTACCGCGGCCGGTACCGCTCCCGGTACCGTCGTTCGGGCTGTTCTGCCCACGGTTCCGGTACCTGCAGCGGTACCTCCAGCGGTACCGCCTGGTACCGGCGAGGTGGGTTTCGTCGTCGCTTGAAGCGGGCTCGTTGACCGTTTGGAGGTGCGCGTGAAGACCGCGGCGGTAGTACCGGCTATCCCAGCGGTACTACCGCTCGCGTGGGTTTTTCCCTCCCAACGGGCAGAAGAAAGGGAGGGGGTATTTAGACCCCTCCACCTACCTTGGGACTCTTTGAGCTGCTAGAACTAATTCCCCATTCTTTGCCAAAGCCCCATTGTTGTAAGAACTTCAAACTACTAGATCTCCCACTCCAACCACTCAATCGACTTGATACTTTGAGGAGTGTCATAGGAGGTCTAGATCTACGTCTCCACCGAAGGAATTTCAAATCCCCCCACACGGATAGTGTGGAACTTGCATCTTGGGTTGCTTGTAACTCGAGGTGCCTTTGTGAGTCTCGGAGGAAGTCCGAGACATTGTTGGGAGGCTTCAACTCATTGTGGAGTTCCCCGACCTTTGTGTACCGGCTTGGTCAACGCCATCAAGGTGACCTCATAGTGAATGAGCCAAACCCCCACGGGTAAAGCTCACGGAGAATAGAGTGAGCACATCCGTGCTATTGGAGCGCCTAGGTGGCTCCACACTCCTCCAACGTAGACGTACTTCCCTTGGGAAGGAACTACGGGAAACATCTCCGTGTCTCCACTTTGCGGTTACTTCTATCCTTTACTTGTTGCTTCCGCTACGTTGCTTACCTTGCTTGTATCACATAGGTTGCTCACTTAGTGCACATCTAGTCAACCTTGTTATACTTTGCTCAAGCCTTAATTAATCGAAAAAGAATTAAAATTTGGTAGTCGCCTAATCACCCCCCCTCTAGTCGACATATCGATCTTTCAATTGGTATCAGAGCCTCGTCTCTTATCTAAGGCTTCACCGCCTAAGAGAATATGTCGGACGTCGTGGACCCTCTCGCATCGGTTACTAATGAACGCTTTGGTGAGGTTGTTAGTGAACTCAAGAGTGAGATATCGAATCTCAATACCGAGATCACTACCAACCTCAACATAAGCATGAAGGAATCGATGCGAGAAATGTTCAAGGAGTTCCTAGGGAAACCGGATCCTCCTAAGGTTGATTTACCCTCCTTGGAAAATGTCCCGGGAAGTTAGATACTCTTCCTTCTACGGGTATTGTCAATGCGGACGGAAAGGCGCAAGCCAATCCCGAAACAAAGAACTCCGAGGATGGTAACTCAACCCCAAGGAAGCCGCCGGGGGTGTATGCTAATGTTCCACCGGAACAAGTGTATAACACAATCCACCAACACGTCTCTCCGCCACACATCGCCAATATGGGCGCACCTCCTAAGCTTGATCCAAAAGACTTTCCTAATTGGCAATTCTCTATGCGTTCACACATGTCTAGTTGTTGTGTTTTCTTGATTGACATTTTAGAGCAAGGCTTCCATCCTCAAGACCCACACAACATGACTCCAACGGAGAAGGCCAATCATCAACTCAACGCCACCGCCATGCACATGATACAAACGGCCGCAAGCCCAACTTATCGCACGCATATCCGTATGTGCACGACGGCAAAGCAATGTTGGGAGAATCTTCATAACTTGTTCTTGGGGAACAAAAGCATTCAACTTTCCAAGTATGAAGCGGTTCAAGATGAAGCCGATGAGTTTGTGATGAATGAAGATGAGACCCCCGAAGATCTCTATCGAAGACTCTCCGCTCTTGCCATCACCTTGAATGATTTCGGTTTTGAGAAGATTAGTGATAATTGGATCAAGCGCAAATTTCTCAAGGCCATCACTCCCTCAAATCAAGGCTTAGCTCAAACCATTCGATCAAGACCGGACTTCTCAACACTTGACTCCAACACCGTGCTCAACGAGTTTGTATCCATTGGGATGGTTGTCAAGAGCTCTATTCATGCTCAAGCTCGGCAAAGGGGACTTGCGGGACAATCTCCAAATGTCGCTTTGAAGTCCACCACCATCACTAGTGAAGAAGAGTTTGAACATGGAGGTGAAGAGGAGGATACGGAGGAGTCAAGAAAGACTATTGTGAGCACATGGCTCTTGCTTCAAGAGCCTATTGGGGCAACCGTTCCAAGAGATCTTCAAGACCTTTTGCTAAGAAGAACTTCGTTGCAAGACCAAGAGGAGACCGTCCAAAGACTTGCTATAATTGTAGTAATCTCAATCACTACATTGCCGATGTCCTTGGGAGAATCGAGAGGACCACAATGGCAAGCTTGTGAGAAAAGACAAGTCCAAGGGCAACGGCAACAAGAACTACGTGAAGAAGAGGGTTACCAATGCCTTGTGTGTTCAAGATAGAAAAGTTTTGGAAGAATACATGTCCGGTGATGAAGATGAAGATGAAGTTGTAGCTACCGCTCGCATTGCCATAGCTACACCTTCCTCTACACCGTCATCCCTATTTGAATCCCCCAATGAAAATGAGTCCATTCCCTACACATGTCTCATGGCAAAAGCCACCTCGGTAACTCCTTCTCCTAAACCTATTGCCTCTACACCTCCTTCCTTATTGGATTGTGTAGAGAATGTTGTGAAGGAGCCCCAAAGTCCAAATGAGGTGGACGTGTGGCTAGCGAATCTTAAAGGAGAAGACAAAGTGAATGTTGATGCTCTTTTGGAGCAACTTGAGGAAACTAACTCTCTTGTAGATCAAAAGGAGGAGATCATTTCGGGCATGGCAAACCGTGAGGTTGACTATGCTAATGAGATAGCGGATTTCGCTATTGCTCTTGAAAAGGAGCAAACTCGTAGAAGGTCCCTTGAGGAGGCCCTATCTAATTCCGAGGAATCCTATGCTATTGACATGTCTAGAGTTAAAAAGGATCATGAACATGCTCTTGCTACTTCTAAAGTCTATAAGAATGAGAAGCTTGAGCTAGGCATTGAACATGCTAGACTTGAGAAGGAAAACAAGAGACTTGATGAGGAACTCAAAACCCTCAAAGAGTCTTTTGCCAAACTTGAGAAGTCTCATGATCAATTCCTAGGTCAACAAGTGAAAGAAGTTATTGCTTCCACATCAAATGAAATTATTGCTAAATCTATTATTTGTTGTGAGCATGCTAACCTTGTTGAAGAGAATGCTAAGTTGAAATCTCAACTTGAGAAGGGCATTATGGCTTGTGCCCAAGGAGAAAAGAACCTCAATGACCTTTTGAGCAATCAAAAGGATCAAATTGGAAAAGAAGGACTTGGTTTCTCTACCAAGTCAAAGAAGAAGAACAAGAAGAAGAAGAAGTCTTCTCCCTCTTCAAAAGCTATTATCTTTGTGAAGGAGGGGGAGTTGGCTAAAGAGAAGGAGACCAACACCATTGTGGGTGGTGAGGTCACAAGGGACCTTCCTACCCATAATGACTTTGCCGGCAAATATAACCCATCTTATGTTCTTATGAAATCTAGAGATGGTCATGTTTATGCTAAATATGTTGGCTCTTCTTATGGTGATGATTATCATTGGGCTATTTGGGTTCCTAAGACCCTTGTGACTAACAAGAAAGGACCCATCGAAAAATGGGTACCTAAATCAAAGACTTGATTCCTTGTAGGGTGTGGCGTCCGGTGCGGGTCGATGGACGGTGGATAGTGGCGCATCCCAACACATGACCGGACGCATTGACTTGGTGGATGATATTGAACCTCCTCTACCTCAATATTCACGAGTCAAAATTGGTGACAACCGCGAGCTTAAGGTATTGGGACGAGGCAAGGTCGTTGTTGCTAGAGAAGTCTCTATCAAGAATGTACTTGTCGTTGAGTCCCTTGGTTACAACTTACTCTCCGTCTATCAACTTACTAAAAGTGGTTATGGGTGTTATTTTGATGACGAGAGTGTGATCATCACCGTGAAGGGATCTCTTAAAGTAGTCTTTGTTGGACATGTCGAGTACGGCATGTATGTGCTTGATTTCTCGAAAGAGAGCATGTCGGCCGCGACTTGTCTAATGGCTAAAGTTGATGTGGGTTGGCTTTGGCACCGCCGACTAGCCCACACCAATATGAGAACACTCCATGATCTTCAAAGTGGTAATCACATTCTTGGACTAACCGATATTAAGTTTTCCAAAGATC
Source organism: Poa pratensis (assembly GCA_947311845.1). NCBI lineage: Eukaryota > Viridiplantae > Streptophyta > Magnoliopsida > Poales > Poaceae > Poa > Poa pratensis. The sequence continues at coordinate 11,030,093 of CAMZMU010000125.1, read as the reverse complement.
GTGTGTGTAGATCATGCGTTCTAGGAAAGCAACATGGAGAAGCCCATCCACCAAAGACGAAGATTACCACCGACAAGATTCTTGAGCTCATTCATTTGGACCTTTTTGGTCCATTATCTTATGATAGTCTTGGTGGGAAGAAGTATTGCTTGGTGATTGTTGATGACTATTCAAGATACACATGGGTCTATTTCTTCAAGAAAAGAGTGAGACTCAACAAAGAGTCATTGACTTCATCAACATGCTCAACGCCAATATCAAGAGAAGATCATGACAATTCGAAGTGACAATGGGTCCGAATTCAAGAACTACACCGTGGAGGGGTTTCTTAGTGAAGAGGGATTGCTCATCAATATTCCACTCCATACACCCCTCAACAAAATGGTGTTGCGGAGAGGAAGAACCGGACTCTTATGGATGCGGCTAGGACCATGATTGCGGAGTATGCTTCTCCGTTAACTTTTGGGCCGAAGCCATCTCCACCGCTTGTCATGCAACAAATCGGTTATTTCTCCGCAAGCTATTGAACAAGACCCCATATGAGATTCTTCTTGGGAAGAAACCGGATCTTTCTTATTTTCGTGTCTTTGGATGCAAGTGCTTCATTCGCAAGAAAGGTAACCGGTTATCTAAGTTTGAAACTAGATCTATAGAGGGTATCTTTGTTGGTTACTCCACAAACTCTCACGGCTATAGAGTCTACAACAAGACCACCGGTCAAGTTGAAGAATCTAGTGACGTGAAGTTTGATGAGGATAATGGCTCCCAAGTGGGGCAAGTTGATCCTAATGTTGTAGGTGATGTACCTATGGAGCTCGCTCTAAGAAGGATGGCAATTGGGGACATTCGTCCCATTGAAGAGGATCCTCCTCAAGTTCAAGATCCTCCTCGAGCTCCTCCTCAAGTCATACCATCACCAACTCAAGATCCTCCCCGTAACCAAGAACAAACTCCGAGCCCTCAAACAAGTGAGCAAGGTCAAGAACAAGATCAACCTAGTGGTTCCTCTCCACAACTTGATGTTCAAGACCAAGCTCTAGATGGTGCACACGACAATGATCAAGAACAAGATCAAGGTGGTCCTCATCAAGATCAAGCTCAAGATCAAAACAATGCACATGACTCCGATGATGAAGGAAATGATCAAGTCATCTCTCAAGAAACTTCGGAGGAGACCAAGAAGAGAAGAGAATTGCGAAGAGAGCAAAAATTAACTCGCTTAGAGCATACATTGGACAAAGTTCTTGGAGGTGTCCAAAGCAAGGTCGTCACAAGAAAACAATTGGCAAGCTTTAGCACCAACCATGCTTTTGTGTCCTTCATCGAGCCCAAGAAGGTGTATGAAGCTCTTGAAGATCATGATTGGATTGATGCCATGCATGAAGAACTCAATAACTTCAAGCGCAACAAGGTGTGGAAGTTGGTGCCAAGGCCAAATGGGTGCAAGAACGTCATCGGCACCAAATGGGTCTTCAAGAACAAGCAAGATTCGAACGGCATTGTCATTCGAAACAAGGCAAGATTGGTGGCACAAGGCTACTCTCAAGTCGAAGGTGTTGACTTCGGTGAAACCTATGCCCCCGTTGCTCGTCTTGAATCTATTCGCATCTTGCTTGCATATGCATCTCATCATAACTTTAAATTGCAACAAATGGATGTTAAAAGTGCTTTCCTTAATGGTCCTATTAATGAGTTGGTATATGTTAAGCAACCTCCCGGGTTTGAGGATCCCAACCATCCGGACCATGTTTACAAGCTCGACAAGGCACTCTATGGCCTTAAACAAGCCCCACGTGCGTGGTATGAGCACCTTCGAGAGTTTCTTGTAGACCGTGGATTCCAAGTTGGTGTTATTGACCCCACCCTCTTTACCAAGAAGGTGGGTGGCAATCTTTTCATATGCCAACTCTATGTAGATGACATCATTTTTGGTTCTACTAACAATGCTTTCAATGATGAGTTTGCAAAGCTAATGACAAGCAAATTTGAGATGTCCATGATGGGGGAGTTGAAGTACTTCCTAGGATTTGAAGTGAAGCAATATAGGGAAGGTACCTTCATCAATCAAGCCAAATATACCCAAGACATGCTCAAGAGGTTCACGATGACGGAGCTCAAATCTTACAAGACACCCATGTCCACCTCCGTCGACCTCCACACCGACACCGAGGGTAACGATGTCGATCAAAAACTCTATCGCTCTATGATTGGTCTTTGCTTTATCTTTGTGCATCTAGACCGGATATTATGTTTAGTGTGGGTAAGTGTGCAAGGTATCAAGCGGCTCCCAAAGAGAGCCACTTAGTGGCGGTTAAGCGCATCTTTCGATATTTGCTTCATACCCCAAACTTTGGTCTTTGGTATCCCAAGGGTTCAAGCTTTCATCTCATGGGTTACTCGGATGCGGATTATGCCGGAGAGAAGAAGGATAGGAAGTCTACATCCGGGAGTTGTCAATTTCTTGGCCGCTCCTTGGTGTGTTGGTCTTCCAAGAAGCAAAATTGTGTTGCTCTCTCCACCACCGAAGCCGAGTACATCTCCGCCGCAAGTTGTTGTGCTCAACTCTTATGGATGGTGCAAACTATGAAGGATTATGGTATTATTCTCCAAGGTGCCCTCTTGTGATAATGAAGTGCTATCAAGATCGCCCACAACCCCGTGCAACATGCCAAGACGAAGCATATTGAAGTTCGTCATCATTTCATCCGGGAGCATGTGGAGAGGGGCAACATTGACCTTTCTTTTGTAGGAACCAAGGATCAACTTGCGGATATATTCACCAAGGCCCTTGATGAACCAAGATTTCGAGAGTTGAGGAATGAACTAAATGTCATTGATGCGAGCAACTTTGCTTGACCGCCTTGCACAAGTACCCATAGTAGACATCGTAACTAGTTTAGATGCATGCATGGACATAGGGGGAGTGTAGCTCAACTCATGAGTCAACACTACTTCTATTATGCGCACATAGACAATTCGTGCTTTATTTGGTCACTCCGGTGACAAATTGTGCTTAAACGATGAGTATTGGCCTTAAACCCAAGATATATCTTCGCGGTTTTGGGTTGATAATTGCTCATACATGGTGGCCTCGGCCACCGCCTCCTCCTTATGAGGAGTTGATCTTCATTTGATCTTATTTGGGTTTTCTAGACCTTGGCTTTCTCTTGTGGAAAACATTCAACCTTTGGCCTTTCCTTTTCGCATCTTGCAAAGTTGAATGTCTCCCACCCCTATCGGTTTGTGTTCTATCCTAAGCCAAAAATCCTATCTCAAAAGACTTTTCTTTCTAAAAATGCTTTTGGTTTCATGCTCTTGGCGCTCAGAAAGTCGGACCCGGCGACATGGCATTGTGTTCGCCCTCTTGGACTTACACAGCGCGGTGCCCCCAGGCGCCGGTACTGGCATCCCACTACATCATTATTCCCCTTACCATGATGCGAAAGCATTTTGATCGGGCGAATAATCGCATTTTGGGCTGCGCAGGAACCGGCCGGCGGTACTACCGCTGGGTTAAGCGGTAGTACCGCTGGAGCGGTTTTTCGCAGGATAAGGGTCGGGCGGCTGTGGGGAGGAAGTCAAACTTCCTCTTTTCCCCACGCCGCCCCAACTCCTCTCCTCAAGATCCGCCGCCGCCGACCTTTCCCGCCGCCGGGAAGGAGTGCCCCGGCCAAGGGCTTCCCCTCCCACGCCCCGGGGACACTCCAGCACCTCTCCCTCACCTTTGACCCTCGCCATGAGCACCGGTACGTCCTCTCCCTCTCTCTCACCTAGTGGATGGGTGGAGATGTATGGATGATGAATCTTCTTGTGCTTGTGACGATTTGGTTTGGTAGAGATGCAATTTAGGGACCCTAGAACCTTGTGTATGAATCTTGTTAGGATTCATTGGCTATTTTTGTTGTTCTACATCTAGGGTTAATAGGAGTCACCTAGAGATGATTTTCTTGTTCCTTGTTGAAATTAGTTCATCATCTCTATGTGATGCCTCTATTCCAAGTGTTTAATAACATCTCTAGCCATTAAGTTCTCTCACTTTCGTTCACATTGTGCTCTTGCTTCCCAAATCATGAAACCATGTTGCATTTACTTATCCCCATGCTTTCCATCCACTGCTATTCACAGGTGGTCAGAGAGGTCGAGCTCCTAAGAAAGCTCGGGGTAAGGACCATGTTGAGCAAGTTGATGAGATAGAGGAGGAGCTCCATCCGGGTTCCTCCTCTCGCAAGGCCAAGCCCAAGTCCAAGAAAGTGCCATGTAATAAGAAGAAGTATCTCACTGCAAGCCAGTTGCCTGAACCTCAGTACCTTGCCCAAAGAAAGTTGGATCCCTATGCCACTGCCCGGCACAACCTTCTCCCCGAGTTCAGAGGCGATAATCCTTTCTTCCACAATGTCTTTCAAGCCGAATGCTACTCTGAGTTACTCTATAGGAAGCCGGACAAGAATGTGGTGCCTCAGCGCTGGATTGATATGGATCACATGTCAAGGCACCCGGAATACTTTGGAGAAGCTATGTCTATTTGTCAAGAGCAAGGGCTTCTTCCTCTTATGTCCCTCAAGCAAGACTATGATGAGAAGATTGTTTGCCAATTCTTTGCCACCGTTCATTTTGGTACCGAAGATCAAGTTCCTTATCTCTCTTGGATGACCAAAGATCACCTCTTTTGTGAGAATTGGAAAGACATCACAGCTATGCTTGGTTTTGAAGACCATGGTACTCAATCTTTGCTTCCATCTCACTTATCAAGCTCTTGGTTCCATGTTCATGAAGCCCCAAGACCACTGGAAAATGAAGCGCTTCGTCCTCTTTATTTTTGGAAGAGGTTTAAGGTTGGGAAATCTGAGGGGCTCTATCCTCCCTATGAGATCATGCATCGCATCTATCGCATGGTTCTTAACCCCAAGGTTGGCAACTATGATGAAATCCATGGCTATCTCCGCACCTTAATGGTCAAGATGCATCAGTTGAAGACTACCGGAAGAAGATTGGATATTGCGGATTTCATTTGGAATGAGCTGTTTGTTGTCATCATGAACAAGAAGAATGCTTGTCATGGGCCACTCGTCATGAAGATCATCCTTTGGGCTTGGAATCATCGTTTTCCGTCCGAGGGTCTTGGAGACCCCAAGCTATGGATTGAACACAAGCCCAAGAAGCTGCTCATCAAGGATCATACCGAGAAGCATAAGGATGACAAGGCCAAGGACAAGACCGCTGAAGACACTGCTGGCCCTCTCGGGCTCCTGTGAGGAATGATGGTTTTGCATGGATGGCAAAGCAAATGAAGAAGATTTTCTGCATGTCCAAGGCTGTGGAGCTGCGCACTTGGCAAAATCACAATGAGGACAAGTTGGCTCGTCAGCGCGACATTCAACGTCGCCGTGATAAAGGAGAAGAGGATGTGCTTTCTGGTTCGGAGAAGAACATCACCACTTGGAGCAATTGGCAAGCTAAGGATGAAGAAGGTCACATATTCTCTTGGTCCGATTATGATGGTGAACCTGAAGTTTCTTCTCGTCGTCGTCCTCGCCCCCAAGCAACGAAGACCTCTCCGGCTAGGGTTTGGGACGCTAGCTATGGTTTCTCCCTTTTTGGTGTCTTGATGCCAAAGGGGGAGAGATATCTATTAGGTTTTCGAGGGATTTGCATGGGTTAAGTCACAAGCTTTGGTTGTTATCTTTGATTCTTATGAGCTTGTGAACTTTTTTTATCGCTTCAAGTACTTTGTTTTGCATGGTGTAAGACATGTTTAAACTCGTTATTTGTGTTAAACCTCCTATGTTAGTTGTATGTTTTGTATTATCTCTTGCATGGTTTGAAAAATCTAGGGGGAGTGTTGATCCTAGTCGATGTGCATTCTTTGAGCTTCAAAGACTACTCTTGAGTAGTGCACATATCTAGGGGGAGCTCCGTCTAAATTTTTCAAATCACTTTGTAGCAAATCATTGTATTGTCATCAATCATCAAAAAGGGGGAGATTGAAAGAGCATTGTTGCTCTTAATCATGTTTTGATGTTGATGATAATACAAAGGTTGCATCTAACAAGTTTGTATGAGTTCAAACAGGTTTTATATTTATCCCCGTTGTCTCGACGCGATGAAAAGGAGCCAAAGGAGTGAAAGCTACCAGGGAGCGGTAGTACCGCTAGGATAGGTGGTACTACCGCCAGTTCCCTGGGGCGAGCTGCGAAGGGCAGTACCGCCGCGGGTACCGCCGTTCTTGGCGTTCTGCCCGCGGTTCCGGTACCGCCAGCGGTGCTGCCAGCGGTACCAAGTGGTACCGCCATCTCCAGGGGCGCAGAGGAAAAAGGGGTACCGCGGCCGGTACCGCTCCCGGTACCGTCGTTCGGGCCGTTCTGCCCACGGTTCCGGTACCTGCAGCGGTACCTCCAGTGGTACCGGCGAGGTGGGTTTCGTCGTCGCTTGAAGCGGGCTCGTTGACCGTTTGGAGGCGCGCGTGAAGACCGCGGCGGTAGTACCGGCTATCCCAGCGGTACTACCGCTCGCGTGGGTTTTTCCCTCCCAACGGGCAGAAGAAAGGGAGGGGGTATTTAGACCCCTCCACCTACCTTGGGACTCTTTGAGCTGCTAGAACTAATTCCCCATTCTTTGCCAAAGCCCCATTGTTGTAAGAACTTCAAACTACTAGATCTCCCACTCCAACCACTCAATCGACTTGATACTTTGAGGAGTGTCATAGGAGGTCTAGATCTACGTCTCCACCGAAGGAATTTCAAATCCCCCCACACGGATAGTGTGGAACTTGCATCTTGGGTTGCTTGTAACTCGAGGTGCCTTTGTGAGTCTCAGAGGAAGTCCGAGACATTGTTGGGAGGCTTCAACTCATTGTGGAGTTCCCCGACCTTTGTGTACTGGCTTGGTCAACGCCATCAAGGTGACCTCATAGTGGATGAGCCAAACCCCCACGAGTAAAGCTCACAGAGAATAGAGTGAGCACATCCGTGCTATTGGAGTGCCTAGGTGGCTCCACACTCCTCCAACGTAGACGTACTTCCCTTGGGAAGGAACTACGGGAAACATCTCCGTGTCTCCACTTTGCGGTTATTTCTATCCTTTACTTATTGCTTCCGCTACGTTGCTTACCTTGCTTGTATCACATAGGTTGCTCACTTAGTGCACATCTAGTCAACCTTGTTTTACTTTGCTCAAACCTTAATTAATCGAAAAAGAATTAAAATTTGGTAGTCGCCTAATCACCCCCCCTCTAGTCGACATATCGATCTTTCACTCATCCCCATCTCGTAGTTGTTTAGCCAGGTGGTAGGGTCCATACTGGCGTTATAGTTTGCCACCTTGCGTGGTCCCTTGAAATCTTCAGGGAAAGGTTCCGATCTAATCTTCTCAGCGAAGCATGCCGGACCTTTGAGTCGCGAGGACAAAGCTGTGGATGTGCCCGTAGGGTTGTTAACTTCCACGAGCCGCGTCTGCATCGTTGGCATGATAGCCCTTGCTTCTGCGGCTTGTTCCTGCTGCCTCTGCGCGACTCTTGATATACCCTCCGGTGGCCTGCTTTGGACGCTTCTTTCTGCCGCGATCCCGCGGCCGGCCAGTATGGGGGGCTGCTGCCCCTCGGCTTCTGCCCTGTTGGCCTGTTGTAGGACAGCAGTGCTCAACATCTGTATCGCAGGCTGTGCTTCAGTGTTGATTGGGTCGTCGCCTGTTGGCACCATCTGTGTCAAAATACTAGCCGCTGCATACATGTTATCGACCGGGCTTTGGCAGTGGCCTTGTGGGGTATGAAACATCCTTGGTTGTTGCGATGGTAGTTGTTGGGCTTCGTGGACAATCGATGGTTCCAAAATCCTTGTGACTGGTTGGTCTCCAGCAGCTGGAGTGGGTGGAAGTTCTATTGTTGGTTGAGTCACGCGCGCTTGCGCCTGCGAGTCAACTTGTCTTTGAGTCGCGGTCAGCGCGGCTATCCTTTGTCGTTCCTGTTGAATTCCTTGGTTCACCTGTTCGAGCCTGCAGCGCTCTACTTCCATCCTTCGAACCTCGTACAGGAGCTCGGCCCTGGCGGCCTCAATTTCTGTTACGCGGACATCGGCGTTTGCGGCTGACACCGGGATAAGTAGTGGGTTGCTGGGAGGTGTCGATCTTTCGGCTTCTCCCGCAGTTCCTGACGTGCTTGCACCTCCGACCATGTAGACTCCAACTGGTGCCGCCTCTCGTTCTACCACTGGCGCATAATCCCAGTAACTTTCCTCAAGAGCTGGTATGATGGACCCAAATTCTTGCGAGTCCATGCTATCCAGAGACTCTTCTCCGTCACTGGCGACTCCTTCTGCTGAGTCGCCCTCTTGGATTGAGCTAACAGATCTGCCGCCAATGAAACCGACGAAGACGTTGATAGATCCAAACGGGATGATACGGCCGATCTCCAGGTAATCAGCTTCTGGTCCCCAGCTTGAATCGTCAATGAGAGGTGTGCCATCGACCATGATGATGTGGCCAATGGCGAGATCTTCAGCTCCTTTCATCGATCCTGCGCGGAACGTGACGCTCTTGACAGCAGGCCCCATGGTGGGCGCCAACTGTCGTGGGTTTGTCACGTCAGATGTCATGGATAACTTCGTAGGTGTGGGATTTGCGCGAGTCAATCGTCTCCGAGCTTGGGATCGCAGGAACAAGGACGAACACAGATTTACCCAGGTTTGGCCCCTCAATGTGAGGTAAAGACCTACTTCCTGCCTACCCTAGCTTGGTATTGATATGATATATGTGGTGTTACAATGGAGGCGATCCGATCTGGGAACTCGCCGTAAGAGCTAGGATTTTAGGGCTTGATAGCTTGACCCCGTCTAAGTCCTGCGAGTCCTCTTTATATACACAGAGGCTCGCTAGGTTACAAGAGTTCTACACGAAGCCGATTGCAAGCTTGTCTTCCAAGGCAAGTTTTACCACCGGCCTTCTGGAGCCTTCCTTGGCAGGCCGCGATCCTTGATCGGCCCATCTTTTACGTGGCCCAATAATAGCGTGATCATGAAGCCGCCGTTTTGGCCGTGAGTAAGTCGCGGGTTAATTATTCCCCCGACACAGGCAGAAAGCCCTATTTTCTATATTTTGATGTTTCAGGGACCCAAACGACGTCCAAATGACCTAATAATTTACGGGGATCAGTTTTTGGAAGGAACGAAGCGTGGGAGCGAAGGAAGCGAACAAACGGAGGCCCGAGGGCCAAGATGAGTGGGCCCACGCGGCCAGATTCCTTCGCCGCATGGGACCCACCATCTGGGGCCTCGTGGCTCCGTTGCCGTCGATCTTTTTTCCCGAGCCTCCGTCTTGACCTAAAAACGACTATAAAAATAGTCCCCGGCGCCCTTCGGAAAGGAGCGCTGCAGAAACACAGAAACCACGAAACAGAGACCTGGAGTTGCAGATTGGAGGGGGAAAACTCCGGCAGGGCGCTGCCGGCGTGGTCTCCATCTTCTCCAACGACTTCTCCACCGTCTCCATGATGAAGAGGGAGTAGTCCACCCCTGGACTATGGGTTTATGGAAGTAACTTATGTATCTCTCCTCTCTTGAGCTTCACTAATTAGTACTGTATGAGCTGCTGAACATGATTACGGTCATCTATGTAATACCTTTGTGGTGGATCTTTTTATGAGTTTATACATATTTGAGATTGCAATAGTTTTGTTTCAGTTATGAAAGTAGATGCATATTATGTACCCCGTTCTTGTGTACTTGTTATGATCAAGCATGTGTATGAGAGCGTGTGAGGGGGAACGTGTGCATTAGTTGGAGTAACGGGGGGTGGCTAATGCGGTGAACGTGAGAGAAAGTTCCGCGATCCACTTGGTTGTTTACCTTACTTTGTTGCCTCACTAGGGATAAAGAAAAATACCTTGCTACCGGAGATGTGGGTGTGACCATTGCCACTACTCCATGACTAGATCTAGCATGTTCTTATTTTAACTTCATGTCATGAAACTTAATGATATGCTCTGATTTATCTTAATTACTAAGGTGTTATGATTTAGTTCGCATCTTGGTGGAGTATAAGAGAGATTAATAAACAAACGATCTCTATGTTAGGACGTGATGCCCATATAATTAGTAACTTGTCATGAAACCTTTTTGTTGCAATCTCATATGTCAATTCTAGTGTTCCATTGTCTACCACTTTATTAAAGAGAGAGTGCATTTGTGAAACCATGAACCCCGGTCCATTTTTAATCATAAGAAACACCTTTCCAACAACTTTTATCCACTTTACATTTTCTGCCATTTAAAAATCCGAAAATACAAAAACACTTTTACATCTTGCATTCACAATACAAAACCCAAAAATATCATCCATCATTGTTTCCACCATCCTTGCATATTTATTTATCATCATTGCATATTTATTTACTGTTTTGCATTCATTTTATTTTGATATCATTCTCACACCTTGTGCTTGACAACCACTTGGTGAGGTTGAGGGCACAAACAATTTAGTTTGTTTTGTAGGTTTTCAAGAGAAGGATAAGAAGATAAATCTTTCACTACTGATTCCCCGAGAGTTCGATATTGGACCCTCGAGTCACCCCTCGTGGGGAAAACCGTCTTTCCTATACTATACACTCTGCACTTGGAGTCTCAACCTAATCCATATTCTTTTGACGCAGATAACTACGTCAAGGGCCATCAAGACAGTTTTCTGGCGCCGTTGCCGGGGAGTCATTTCTGTAAAGGTTTATCCAAGGGTATCTCACAACAAAGTCAACGTCATCACCAACTTGTGCAAACACCTAAGCTTGGGGAGGTTGCACCTACGTGAGCATCATCTTATCCATCTTTACCTTCAAAGCATTTTATTTTGTTTTGTTATTGTCTTGCATATCATATTTATATTTCGGTTTCATATTTTATTTTCAGTTTTCATCTAAAAACATAAAATCCAAAAAAATTAAGTGTTGTTTTTTATATATGTTTTAAGCTATGGAGGAAGGTTATGTTAGAACTATTGGAGCTTACTATGAATATCGATCAACCAAAGAAGGAAATAGAATGCTTGAATTACTTGAACATCTCGATGATATGGCTACTGAGTTTTGTGAATTACATGATATAACTTGTTGCACTAGAAAAGACTACAAACACTCTTATTGATACTTACTATGTAAGCATAATAGTGATCCTATAATTGCATGTTATCGTGATAATAAATTTTATGCCCTAATATAGAACAAGTTGAGAAATATATTGCTTATGTTGTAGCTCATGAGATAAACTTTCTTATTGATACTTATTTTGAAACTAGTCATGAAGCTCGTGTGATGAAAGGACACATTTCTACTATTCTCCCACTTTGCAAAGAATTTAATGATAATGTTTATGTAAGAACTCTTGCTGCCATGGAAAGTACTAATATCTTGCAGGAAGAGGATGATGAAAACATGAGCTTGGAAGAGGAAGTATGTGAAGAGGAGATTGAAATGGATATGGTCCAACCTAAGCTTGGGGAAAAGTTGGATCTCCCAACTTCACCATCAACAAATGATAGTAACACTCAAACTCAAAAATCTTTTGTTATTTATGAGAACCCATGTTATGATGAGTGTGAAACTGAAAATTCTATGGTCCTATATGATAACCCATGCTATTATGATGAAACTAATAATGCTCCTTTACTTTTTAATATTACTAGTGAACTTATTGATGATAATGAGGAGTGTTGCTTAAATATGCTATATGATAATGCTTTAGATGATGGTCCTATGCTTATTGATAATCCTCCATGTTTAGTTGTTAATACTTTATGTGAGGATAAAAATGATATACTTGTTGTTTGTGATGTACTCTTACTCATGAGAGTCCTACTTTGTTTCTGGATTCTCCTAATTACACCATAGAGGAGAAATTTGCTTATGTTGAGAAATACTTATGTGGTTTGCAATTACCTTTAGTTCCAAATCTTTGTTGCAACCATGATATTAAACTTGATATTGATCTTATAACTATTTTGAAAGAGGGAAGCATGCTAATGAATTCCATAATAAATTTAATGATCCTCTTTATGTACCTAAATTATCTAAGTTGAATGATTCCAATGGTTATATGGTTGAATTTACTTTTACTTCTTGCAACTATTATGAAAGAGGAGGTGATAAGAGCCCTCTTTATGTTGCTAATAACTATAAGTTGCAAGTACCTACTGTTAATATGCATTGGAAAATTTCTATTTATTGTGATTCATTCATATACAAAATGCCAATGCATAGAAAGAAAGTTAGACTTCGTTGTTATTACTTTTGTGTTTTGTTTTTCTCTCAACTAGGTTCAACTTGACTATTATTTTGATTGGTTTGAGAACACCATGGGATCCTGGTATTATGCATGAACACTTCCAAGGAAGAGGGACACATCAAAGTTCAAGCTCCCTCATGAGCTTCGTCCACAATAAATATCAAGTAAGAAGCCTAGCTACATGGCTATAAAGAAAGCGCTTTACGGGAGGCAACCCGGTTGTTTTTATTTTTGATTTTCTTTGTGTCCTCTTGCTGTAACAAGAGACTTAGTTTTTAGTTTTATTTCTGGAATTTTTAATAAAGTGCCAAGTTTTACCTATTTTGGTTTGAAAAAGTTGCTATTTGCATTCGGAGATTTTATTCCAGCACGAATCTGTGCACGGTATGATTTTTAATTCCTATTCTGTAACTCCGAATGAGCTGATATTTGAACTGTAGTTGCAACTTTTCATCCTATGTAAGCATGAATTTTTTCAGAATTTTTTGACATATTTAAGTAGGGTAGAAAAATACGTTTTGCTGCTGCTGTTTTTCTGGACAGATTCTGTCCCATTTTGTTTGATGCATTCTTTGAACTTTTAACTTGAATCTTTTTGATCCAATTGAGTTTATAAGTAGGCATACAACATTATACACTTTCTGGACATTCATATGAATTTTTTTAAGGATTTTATGCAGCAAGCAATTCGTTTGTCTATCACTACTAATGTCACCCCACATAAAAGAAATGGGAGAAACGGTGTTTTGAAGTTTTTTCACAGGGATTAGAGGAGATGCACCAAGAGCTATCCAAGGATGGTGAAGACCATAAGCTTGGGGATGTGAAGACAACCCCACTGGACCAACACACTCTCGGTTTGCACACGTCTAACTTCTGTTTTTCGATCAATGCACTTTATCGCATAAACTTGGAGCGTCTTTTATTTGCTTTTTATTTCGGTTTGATTTTTGTTTGTCTTGAGACCACCACTATCATTTATATATGAGAGAGCTACTGGAAATTTGGGTTGAATTAAGTTGGATGCTATTAAAAAGATTGGGAAAGGGATGTTTGAGTTGATTCAAAAAGATACATATAGTTGCATGATTCATATGCTTTTAATGAATATTAATTTGCAAGTGTTTTATCAAGAGCTATCTTTTATTCATGTTTTGATGCTGAATGTTACTTTACTTTGTTTAACATGGATTGGTTAGTTCTATGGACACTTATGCATGCATTTAGACGGTCAACTTTCTCCCTCTTGCTAGCCCAAAAATTCCAACAAGTAAAAACTTGTTTTCCAACACCTTCAACCAAAGTTTTTCCAGTGAGTCCACCATATCTACCTATTAGCTTTATGCTATTCCGAGTATGTTTATCATGTTATTTTGTATTATCTATACTTCTGAATTAAAATGCTTATGTTATTGATTGTTATGGGAAAAGTTGGTTAAAGAGCTCTCACGAACTTGATGCACACCTTACTTTTATTGCACTTAATAAACATGACCCATTGTGATTAAAATTATGAAGTTGTGAGCTTGACAAGAGTCTTGGTTGGGAGTTAGCTCATATGTGCTGTCACATGGCAAGCTTTCAACGTGCTCTTTATATTTTGTTGATATCATGTACTTTTGTTTATGGATGCTTATCATGGTGCCAAATAAATGCGGAAACTTAGTGAGTTTAATGAGTTTGTATAAATGGTAGAGAGACGCCTGGGCCGCTAATCTAAGCCATGCATCATTCATGGTGGAAATTTACTTACATGCTATGGTGAACCTTCAGTGATGCACCCCACAATAAAAAGCTATACCAATAGTAAATAAAAAGGGTGTGGAGATTGTTCATTTTGTTTGTTTGTCTTGTCATTTTGACATGGGCTTGTTCCATGTCCTGGACAAGAGGTACCCCAGTTGACGCTCTTGATGACGCTATTATATTACTTACAATGACCTTAACTTGAACTTGCTTTTGTGTCCCAAGTTGAGTAACACCATGGTGTAGGTACTCGTATTCACGGGGCATGAGACATTCAACCCATACTTTGTCAAGCATACTACTCATATTTGCTTTCACTTTAAACTTTAACATTCAAGATGCTATGATAGGGGTAATGAGAGCTTGACACCAATGAATACCACATTGCAAACATTAACTTAAGTAGAAGCATTTGGAAGTTAGATGAAACTTATTCATGTTTTACCTCTACTCATTTATATATCTTTCCAAAGTGTCCACCTTTTATATTCAGATTTACAAGAATACTCTATGACCATTATAGGATGTTTTACTTTTCATTATGCATACATTTGGTCCATAGTACTTTCTTCTATGTTACACTTTGTGAATTATCATTGAACATCCTTACATTGAATATTTGATATCACTTCATAATCTATCTTGTATATTGCTACTCCTTTGAAGAATGAATCATTTGACTCTATGTAGCAATAGTAATCATCTTTGATATCCTTTGATAGTATTAAATTGCAAAGTCCATGTTAGTTTTATCACCTTCATACTCGAGGACGAGTATAGGTTAAGCTTGGGGATGTTGATGCATGTAAAATGCATACATGAACTTTGCATTATATTACTTATATTTCAATCATATTTGCATCATATAAGGGTTATATCATTGTTTTATATTGATTTTGGGAATATTTCATTGTTTCCTATTTTTCTGGAATTAACCCTGCACAGGCAGAAAACCCTATTTTCTATATTTTGATGTTTCAGGGACCCAAACGACGTCCAAATGACCTAATAATTTACGAGCATCAGTTTTTGGAAGGAACAAGCGTGGGAGCGAAGGAAGCGAACAAACGGAGGCCCGAGGGCCAAGATGAGTGGGCCCACGCGGCCAGATTCCTTGGCCGCGGGGACCCACCATCTGGGCCTCGTGGCTCCGTTGCCGTCGATCTTTTTTCCCGAGCCTCCGTCTTGACCTAAAAACGACTATAAAAATAGTCCCCGACGCCTTCGGAAAGGAGCGCCGCAGAAACACAGAAACCACGAAACAGAGACCTGGAGTTGCAGATTGGAGGGGGAAAACTCCGGCGGGGCGCTGCCGGCGTGGTCTCCATCTTCTCCAACGACTTCTCCACCGTCTCCATGATGAAGAGGGAGTAGTCCACCCCTGGACTATGGGTTTGTGGAAGTAACTTATGTATCTCTCCTCTCTTGAGCTTCACTAATTAGTACCGTATGAGCTGCTGAACATGATTACGGTCATCTATGTAATACCTTTGTGGTGGATCTTTTTATGAGTTAATATATGTTTGAGATTGCAATAGTTTTGTTTCAGTTATGAAAGTAGATGCATATTATGTACCCCGTTCTTGTTTACTTGTTATGATCAAGCATGTGTATGAGAGCGTGTGAGGGGGAACGTGTGCATTAGTTGGAGTAACGGGGGGTGGCTAGTGCGGTGAACGTGAGAGAAAGTTCCGCGATCCACTTGGGTGTTTACCTTACTTTGTTGCCTCACTAGGGATAAAGAAAAATACCTTGCTACCGGAGATGTGGGTGTGACCATTGCCACTACTCCATGACTAGATCTAGCATGTTCTTATTTTAACTTCATGTCATGAACTTAATGCTATGCTCTGATTTATCTTAATTACTAAGGTGTTATGATTTAGTTCGCATCTTGGTGGAGTATAAGAGAGATTAATAAACAAAAGATCTCTATGTTAGGACGTGATGCCCATATAATTAGTAACTTGTCATGAAACTTTTTGTTGCAATCTCATATGTCAATTCTAGTGTTCCATTGTCTACCACTTTATTAAAGAGAGAGTGCATTTGTGAAACCATGAACCCCGGTCCATTTTTAATCATAAGAAACACCTTTCCAACAACTTTTATCCACTTTACATTTTCTGCCATTTAAAAATCCGAAAATACAAAAACACTTTTACATCTTGCATTCACAATACAAAACCCAAAAATATCATCCATCATTGTTTCCACCATCCTTGCATATTTATTTATCATCATTGCATATTTATTTACTGTTTTGCATTCATTTTATTTTGATATCATTCTCACACCTTGTGCTTGACAACCACTTGGTGAGGTTAAGGGCACAAACAATTTACTTTGTTTTGTAGGTTTTCAAGAGAAGGATAAGAAGATAAATCTTTCACTACTGATTCCCCGAGAGTTCGATATTAAACCCTCGAGTCACCCCTCGTGGGGAAAACCGTCTTTCCTATACTATACACTCTGCACTTGGAGTCTCAACCTAACCCATATTCTTTTGACGCAGGTAACTACATCAAGGGCCATCAGGCAATTGAAAAATAGCAAGCGCATGCCAATGAAGTATATGACAAGAAAGTTTATTGTAGTATTTATTGGGCATTACATCATAATACACGGACCGCTTACCAGCTACATCCATGACTAATAATCCACTTCCGGGATAACATCTGTGTCTCCCGTTAGTATTAAGTTGCAAGCAACGGATAATTGCATTAAGCAAAGTGTGTAATGTAAACAAATGCATTAGACTTAAAAACAATACCCTTAAGCTAAGCATTAGTTATTTTATCCCTAGTGGCAACAGCACATCCACAACCTTAGTCGTTTCTGTCGCTCGAGCCCAGCTTACTGGAGGCATGAACCCACTATCGAGCATAAATACTCCCTCTTGGAGTCACAAGCATCTACTTGGCCAAAGCATCTACTAGCAACGGAGAGCATGCAAGAACATAAATAAAACAGTAGATAGATTGATAAACAACTTGATCATAACATCACTATTCATTGGATCCCAGCAAACACAACATGTAGCATTACAATAAGATGATCTTGATCATGTTAGACAGCTCACAAGATCTAAACATGATAGCACAAAGTGGGGAGACAACCATCAAGCTACTGCTATGGACCCGTAATCCAAGGATGAACTACTCACGCATCACTCCGGAGGCAGGCATGGCGATGTAGAGCCCTCCGGTGATGATCTCCCCTCCGGCAGGGTGCCGTAAAGAGCTTCAGAACCCTCCCGAACTAGGGTTGGCGGCGGCGGCGGCGACAGAACTTTTCATGGTATAATGATTGGGTACTTAGGGTTTTCGGGATGAGGGGTTTATATGGGCGAAAGGACGGCGCGTGGAGGCACCCGACGGAGCCACACCACACCTGGGTGCGCCAGGCATGGGGGCCGCACCCAGGTGTGGTTTGGCCACCCTGGGTCGCTTCTTCGTGCGCCCTTCGGACTTGGTCTTCGTGTCGGTGAAAAACTCGTCCCCGTTGATGTTCGTCCAATTCCGAGAATATTTCCCGACTAGCTTTTCTGAAACGGAAAAACAGCAGAAAAACAGGAACTGGCACTATGGCATCATTTTAATAGGTTAGTCCCAGAAAATGCATAAAAATGTTATCAAGTGTATATAAAACATGTAGCAATTGGTATAAAACATGCATGGAACATCAAAAATTATAGATACGTTTGAGACGTATCAGGTAGCATCAAGAAGATCAACACCCACAACTCCTTGTGTTCTAACCGTACAAAGCATCTACGCATAGATCTAGCTCTGATACCACTGTAGGATTTTGCGTGATAGAAAACAAAACATTTCTCTCACATGCGGAAGCAACACTCAAGATCCAATCTAGAAGATGCTAGTAACGGGGATAGCAGTTCCTCATGCCCTCGAAGAACACGCGTTTGTTGAACGTTTATTTCAACGCAGCTCGGTGAAGTTGTTTCTGAGGTTCGATCTGATCAGCACCGCAAACGAGTAACACCTCCGGAGGCTTGCACACGTATAGCTCGATGACGTCTCCCTCTTCTTGATCCAGCAAGCGAGAGGGAGAAGTAGATGGTAATGTAGCCCAACCTACGGCTCCTACAACAAGTGGCCCAATGACAAGAGCAAGAGTCAAAGCTCTCCATGATAAGGTGAATTCACTCATATCTATGTGTGACCTCGACACTCCTTTGAATGGGTTACTACTTCATTCGGATACTTTGTGCATACTCAGGAACCACCTTGATGACGACCCACAATGGAGTGGAGAAGATGACCAAGAGAAGACCCAAGAAGATGGCCAAGAGATGACGCAAGACGATGGAGAAGAAGTGGAGAAGACTGAAGAGCCAGCCTGGGCCGGTTTCAGGGCCGGTTTGCCTCCAGACACAACCGGCCTCCAGGCCGGCCTAGGCCGGGCCACAGGCCGGCCCACGTTCCGACGCAACCGATTCCCCAGTCGGCCTAGGCCGGACCCAGGGTCGGGCACTCGCCCGAGGCAACTGGCCTCCCAGCCGGTCTGGGCCAGCCCCAGGTCCGGGCGTGCTCCAGCCCCAGCCAGCCTCCAGCCGGCCCCTGATCCGGCCCCCAGGCCGGCCTCCATGCCGGTTTAGGCCGGCCCCCAGGCGGGTTTACCCGAGACTTTCAGCCTGCACGCTTGACGGGCCCGTGTGGCCTTGTACCTCCCACCTTTTCACCCACTTCGTGACTTAGACTATAAATAGACCCTTCCCCTCTGGATCTAGGGTTAGACTATGATTTGGGATTAGAGTAGAGCCTTGCTCCTTCTTCTCAAAGTGTCTCTTTCCTCCTATGGAGATGAATCAAGGCCTCCCCTTGTGGAGATGAACCAATGCCTCCCTTGTGGAGAAGATCCCTGCGTGGATACCAAGGCTTCCTCTTGTAGTTGCGATTACTTGCGAATCTTTCATCCTAGGGTGATTCTATTGGGTTGGTTGGATTGACCAATCGGACAAACAATCCTAAGAGTAAGGTGTGCTTGGGAGAGGAGGATTGGGGGCTGCCCTAGGGGATTTGTTACCAATTGAATCTTGCTGAGTTGCTACTTGCTAGTTATCTTTGATTTGAGAGTTTTCCCCTCTTTGTGTTCTTGTGTTCATCACTTGTTCTTCGTGTTCATCGTTCCCTCCGCACAAATCCGTGAAAATCGGGGCCAACCTACATCAGATGGGATCGATTCCAGCAGCACCATGGCGTGGTGGTGGATATGGTGGAGAGTTTCCCGTGGGCAGGGCTTCGCCAAGCGGTGCGCGGGAGGGAGGAGAAGATGCGGCAGCGATTGGACACACATGGTGCGCCTCCCTCCTCTCTTAAGGCAATGGAGCTGCAGCCACTTAATTTCACTTAATTTCCCAAGATAGTAGCCCCCTCTCCTTTAAAAGGAAGTAACCCCTCTTTAAAGAGTGGTAACCCCCCATTTAAGGGCTACCCATTGATTGGCCACATGGACCAAGGAGGGCTTGTCACATGGACCAGTGGGCCACCCTTGGTCGTCCGAGACAGGTGAGCCCCACAGTGGGACCCTCCAAAACCTTCTAGAACATTCCGACACTATGCCGAGAAAATGTCAAACTTTTCCGGAACCCTGAAATCAACTTGCCATATATAAATCTTTACCTCTGGACTCTTTCGGAGCTCCTCGAGATGTCTAGGATCTCATTCGAGACTCCGAACAATATTCAGACACCATTAATAAAATTATCCCAGAGCTACTCTAGCGTTACCGAACGTTAAGTGTGTGACCCTACGGGTTCGAGAACGTGCAGACATGATCGAGACACCTATCCGATCAATAACCATTAGAGGGACCAGGATATCCATAATGAATCCCACACATTCATCGAAGATCTTTATCGGTTGAACCACTATGTCGTGGACTACTATAATCCGTATACAATTTCCTTTGTCACGTGATATTTTACTTACCCGAGATTTGATCGTCGGCTTCACTATACCTAGTTCAATCTCGCTACCGGTAAGTACTCTTTCCTCGTTCCGTAATACAACATTTTATGTTACTAACACATTAGTCACGTGCTTGCAAGCATTACCGAATGTGCACTACCGAGTGGGCCCAGAGTATATCTCTCGAAACACGGAGGGACAAATCCCAGTCTTGATTCATGTAATTCAACAAGTACTTTCCGAGATACCCGTAAGACGCCTTTATGATCACCCTGTCACGAAGCGACGGTTGATGCCCCAAAGTATTCTTCTAGCACCCGGGAATAACATGATCTCATGGTCTAAGAAACATGATACTTGACAATAAAAGGCATGGCAATATAAACTTAACGAAACGATCAATATTGTTATGCTTAGTTGGGTCTGTCCATCACGTCATTCTTCTAATGACATGATCATGTTAATTAATTAACAACTCATATTCATGGTTAGGAAACCATAACCATCATTAATTAACGAGCTAGTCTAGTAGAGGCTTTGTAGGGACACGGTGTTGTTTATGCAACCACACATGTATTATGTTTCCGGTTAATACAATTATAGCATGGAAAATAAACATATATCATGAACACGGAAATATGATAATAACATTTTTATTATTGCCTCTAGAACATGAAGTGACATTTCTTCAAATTCCAACAAACACAACAACCAATAACAATTGCATCGTATGTATCTCAACCATGTAGGGCAGCTCATGAGATTTTTGTATTGAACAACATGGTAGAGAAGATGTCATCTAGCTACTGTTACGGACCCGTAGTCGAAGGGTAGACTACTCACACATCATCATGGAGCATTGGTGGTAATGAAGAAGTCCCTCGGTAACGATTCCCCCTCTAGCGGAATACTAGAACAGTGCTCCAGATTGGTTTCACGATGGCAACGACTTTGTATAGAAAACTCCCAAAATAACTCTATGTATCATCTAATTAGGTTAAAATTAGGGGTTTCTTATAGGCAAAGGGGTGTCGCGAGGGGTGGACGAGGAGGTGGCGCGGCCACGTGGCACAACCCCCCCGGATGCGCCGGACCAGCACTAGGGCTATGGGGCCCTCCCAATGCACTTCTTTGCGGCTTTGTCTTAGTATCAAAAGGTTATCCGACTTACCTATTTTCCCGATTGTCTACGAATGGACCTGTCTATTTTCTGCGATGCAAAACATAGAAACAACAACTGACACTTGACACTATGTTAATAGGTTAGTCCAATAAATATGATGTAAATTGATATAAAATCGTAGTAAAAGTATGTAGCAATGCTATTATAATAGAATGGATCAACCAAAAATTATAGATACATTTCAGACGTATCAGTCTCTAGGTCGATGGAGTCGGGGCGACAGGGGCTGAGAAATGGCTGGTGATGTGGGGACGGCCCGACTTTCACGGATTAACTCGGGAAGACGCGAAGAAAACGAGGGGAACAAGTGGGGGGAGGCGCGGAAGAACGAGGCAAAAATACGAACACGTGGAGGTAAATGGCAAAACATATCTAATCCCGTCCCCCGACAACAAACTCCCGAAGAGATCACCTCTAGCTCTCGAGGACCCAATCAATCTTACCCTTGTTGAAACCGATTCTCTTTGACGACCGGTCCACCGTCCCAATAGAACCTTGAAACAAGGAAGATTGGATAACCTTACTTGAATCCCAAGGAAAGAGTAGGTATTACAAAGGAGGAATTCATCTCCATAGTAGGCCTTGGTAAACACCTAACATGGGGGAAGGAGCATACCTCAATCTCAATCTAATCTTAGTCTAACCCTAAATCTGACCAAGGAAGAGGTAATGTAGTGCTACTGCTAGGTACGAAAAGGGGAAATTAGGTGGGATACAAGGCCAAAGGTCCACGGCTGTGCGCAGGCAGAATGGTCGTCGGATCTGGCATACCCTAAGGTATGTCCATTTCGTGTGAGCAAGTCCTTCCCTTTTCACATATTACCCTCATTCTTTTAATGTTCCGTAAGTTTAAAATGGATAAATATGTCGAATTTACATCAGTTAGGTACATAATTAGCACAATATGAGTCACAATTAGTACAATATTAGGCATCGTCCCTTGATTAATTCTATTTGTTTGTTGCATCAATCTGTGTCATTCCAATATAGACTAGCACATATGTTGAAGCAATGGTCACCGTAAGCAGGGACGCCACTAGGTTGTGGAAAATCCACGTCCCTAAAAAGAAGTGTATAAATCAAAAACTATGTACATCCGTCCTAAAATGTAAGTCGCCTGGTCAACGATCTACACATTTTGACCATGATTTGTACATAAAATATGTCCATAAATTTAGTATAAAGATATATAAAATGAAAACAATTTGCAAAACAAATTCAGCGGTACCATTTATACAGTTCCAATCCATATAATTTATTATATATTAGTGGTCAAAATCGAAAGATCGACACAAAAATATTGGGTCAAATCTGAAGTATACTGCGCTAAATTTAACATTTTGAGCGAAATCTATTGGCGGAAGGAAGGAGACCAATTTTTGCCCGCGCGGTTAAGCAAAAGCCGGGCCTCGGCCCTCGGCCTTCTCTCCGAAATTTGTGCCGCGCTCTTGTCTCCTGCCGCCCTTTCCCGCCTCTGCGGTTACTTCCCGCCATTCCCTTTTCAATGTCCCAGGGAGCCTGAGCAAAACCCGCCCCCATTACCCATGCTTCCCTTCTTCCCCCTCTCCCTGTCTCAGCCACCACCGGATAATCCACAAGATTCGCATCAAGAATGGCGTCGACGCCGGAAGACGGCCTCACCGCTTACGAGCGCCTTCGCCAGGAGAACATCCGCCGCAACGAGGCCATGCTTGCATCCGTCCGCCGCAAGGCCGACGAGCTCTCCGCCGCCATCCAGGCCGCTAAACCTAAACGCCCCAGGCATCAGCCCGGTAAGAAGCCCAACACCCCGACCTTGCCGACCAGCTCCATCGTACTCCGCTCCCAAGGCCCCTCTCCGGAACCCCGCAGCACGCACCTCTCATCCTCGCTCGCTTCCTCCATCCTCGGCTCTGCCTCGTCTCTCCCACCGGAGGCCATGACTCGTGCGGACGATTTCGATGCTGGGAAGGAGCTCCTGCTGAAACCCACGCACGTGAGGAGGGTGGTGAACTCCAGTATACAGTCGATGCGGGTCCTTCCGCTCGTCGACCGGACCGTGGTGGCGGCGGGAGACAAAATGGGGAATATCGGGTTCTGGGACGTCGACTGTGCCTTGGAGGACGAGAATGGGGACGGTGCAGATGGGGTCTTCCGGTATCGGCCACACAAGAGCCCTGTGGCGGCAATCGTGTCGCACCAGGCGGCACCACACAAGGTGACTTTCTTCTGCTCTTGCGCTGACTTTTTCATTTACGATTGAACTAGAGTTTGATGTAATTGTGTGTCTCCCGGATTGGATGTATTGGTAATTTAACTGAATGCACAAGGATTTGATAAGAGTCATAAGACTAGCCTTAAGAAATATTTATTCCTTAGGTTAAAGATTTTCCTTGCATTCTCTTTGCGTGGTGTTGTTTGTGTGGCACACGGTCTGAATTAACCTAGAGATGATTGGATGTTAATCATTTGTCAAGGTAGCTAAATTAGGTTGGATTTATCCCATATGTAGTGCACAAATAGTTATTTAGATGTTGTATATTTTGTTGAACGTTCTGTATCAATTGTAATTTTGGTTCATTTCATATACTTGGCTTCCAGGTTTACAGCTGTAGCTACCAGGGTGAAATTTGTCTTATGGACTTTGAGAAGGAGAACATTAATATGGTCCATTTGTGGGAGTCTCCTGTTCATTCACTTTGTCAAGCACAAAATCGTGTCAGATGCCTATATTTTGGTGATGGAACTGGTGATCTGACACACTTTGATGAGCGCGTGGGTAAGGTGTCAACCACATGGGATGCGCATGACGAGAGAATCAACTCAATAGATTTTCATCCGGATAATACACATATGCTTGCTACCAGTTCAACGGATCGAACAGTCTGTATATGGGATGTGAGAAGTATGAAAACGAAGGAGCCAGATAGCTTGAAGGTTTTCAAACTTGACGGACCTGCTCGGTCAGCTTATTTCTCACCTAGTGGCCGCATGTTAGCAATAACAAGGTACTCTTTTTCTAACCATTTTCGCACCCTTTTTCAGCTAGCTGTTTGATAGAAGGTTCTTCTTTGATTTAAGAAACATGTTCCTTGAACCACCATTACGTCATGGCTAACACAATAAATATAAGTTACTGTTAGACTACTTGTGGATTGTGTCAATATATAGCTAGATTTTGTATTGGCAGATCAACATAACTTCAGAGCATTTTAAATAGTTTCTACTAAGCTATGACTCTGAATCCAATATTCTGGCAACTTTAGCTTCATTGTACGAGTATTTTCATCGGTTAGCATTAGTAGTGCGTAGCTTCAGGAGTAAAATATTCTGCACTGTTACTGGCATAATGATAAATCTGTTTTTTCTGGATTCTTTCCTTTCACCTGATGTTATTCTTGTTGTATCCAGCTCCAGCCTTGATGGTACTGTCCGAGTATTTAGCATGGATGACTTTGAAAAATCGCACGAGCATAATAACTAGACAGGCACTTGGGTTTCTACATTCAAGTATGGCAGCTTGTCTCACCTATTTCTGTGATCTTGAATGAATATTTGTTCATGTGATTGATCGAACAAGATTCATTGGTTGCAGGGTAATCTGGGGCTGGAACGACACTGACCTATATGTTGGAAACATTAGAAAGGCTATAGATATTATCTCAGTTGATGTCAATGACAGTGGCATCTCGGCTCTGAACAGGAGCGCATGTCTTCGGAGTGAATACATGACAATCGCTCCATACCAGTTTTCTGCACACCCATATAAAGTTGGCCATCTTGCTTGTGCAAGCTCCTCTGGCAAGGTGTTCCTTTGGACCAGAGCTTAAATAAAACAGAGATCCCCAATGGCTGACTTGTGAATTGTTCGCGGCTCTGTTATTCCTAAGTCATGCTTGAAAGATTTTTTATATTTTTGGTAGCTCTAAGCCTCTAACACCTTTTTATAGAAATGGGAGCCTGGCCTCTGCATCATGATGATGCACACAACCTTTTTATATTAAATAAAAGTAGCAAATGAGTATCAATCAATTATTACAACTCACGGATCAGCCAACGTGGCTACATGAATCAACCAACGAAATAAAGCCATTAAGAAAAGACTATTCATTGAAGTCTTCTAATATGTTGCCACCCATGCTGGCAGCAAATAGCATGGACGACCGCCATGACACGGGTACATCTAGATTCCATAGGAGCTTGTTGCTCCGATGGTAGAAGGAAGGATCATATATGAATCCAGTAGATAGCGCGATGAACAACCTGCAAAAAATGAGCATCTCTAATCTTGTTAAACACCACATCATTACGACAGTTCCAAACTGCCCATAATAAAGAACAAACACCAATGCGAATATGTGATTTAGTCATTTTATCAGCTCCATTAAGAAATGTCCAAACAAATTTGCAACACTAGTTGGTGGGGAAATATTAAAGGTGAAATGTAGTAGTCTCCAAATGTGCGTGACAAACGGGCAGGAGATAAAAAGGTGCTCAACGGACTCCTTCGCCGGACAAAAAGCACATTTCTTACAACCGGTCCAGTTCCTTTTAATCAGTTTGTTAGAACCTACACTTCCGTCTTAAAAACCACATAACGCTTTTTATCTTAAGCGGAACTTTCAATTTCCATAAGTACTTATGCAAAAAAGGGTATGGCCATGCATCATATATGAATACATTGATCTAACCGAAAAACACCATTAGTAGTCAAGTTCCATTTGAAGCGGTCTTCAACATTCGATAGAGTGACTTGCATTAATCGCTCTACTAGTCTAATCCATGATAACCATTTGTTATCAGTTAGAGCTCTCCTAAATTCAATGTTTAAAGGATTATTGGACAGCACATGCGCCACTAGCACATTTTTGTGTCTAACAATATTAAACAAGGAAGGATATTGAACAGCCAAAGGCTTGTTCCCAAGCCATGTATCCTCCCAAAATCTTGTTTGCTGACCATTACCCACAACGAAAGAACCTCTCTTAAGAAATTATGTCTTTACCGCCATAATACCCTTCCAAAATGGAGAGTCATTAGGTTTCGGTTCACATTGGGCAAGCGTTTTATCATGGAGGTATTTGTTGCACAACAATTCCTGCCAAACACCCTTTTCATTTAAAATCTTATATATCCATTTGCTAAGAAGACATTTATTTTTGATATCTAAAACCGCTATACCCAAACCCCCGTGATCTTCGGACGACACATGATATTCCATCTAGATAGGCGATACTTTCTCTTATGTTGGTCACTCTAGCAGAAAAATCTAGAGCGAAAATAATCCAACCTCTTCCTCACCCCCACTGGAATTTGGAAGAAAGAAAGTAAAAACATCGGGAGACTGGTGAGTACTGAGTTTATCAAGACAAGACGATCACCATATGATAACATCTTGCCTGCCCAGCATCCTAACTTTTTCTCAAACCTATCTTCAATTATTTTCCATTCTTTGTTTAACAACCTTCGGTAGTGTATGGGAATACTCAAGTATTTGAATGGTAATTCACCCACGCCGCAGCCGAAAATTTGACGGTACTCATTTTGTACTTCTTTAGCCTTGCCAAAGCAGTAAAGCTCGCTTTTATGGAAATTTATCTTGAGCCTAGAAAGTTGCTCAAACGTTGATAAAATTAACTTCATATTTATGGCTTTGTAAATCATGCTCCAGAAACAAGATTGTGTGATCAACATATTGTAGTATGGAAACTCCCCCATCAACAAGATCAGGTATGAGAGCCCCCACTTGACCATCCTCTTTTGCACGTGCAATAAGAACAACCAGCATATCAACCACTACATTAAACAAGATTGGAGACAAAGGATCTCCTTGTCGTAACCCTTTTAGTTTCTGAAAATAATGACCAATGTCATCATTCATTCACACGTATTCCCACACTTCCTCCTTGAACAAAACGTCCTATCCAATCACACCACTTTGGACTAAAACCTTTCATGCGCAAAGCTTGTTGTAAAAAGGACCACTTAACTTTATCATATGCTTTTTCAAAGTCAATTTTGAAAAGAACACCATCTAATTTTTTTCCTTTTTAGCTCATGTATGGTTTCATGTAAAACAACCACCCCCTCAAGAATGTTTCTTCCCGGCATAAAAGCTGTTTGTGTTGGCCGTACCACCTTGTGGGCAATTAACGAAACACGATTCGTGCCCACTTTTGTAAAAATCCTGAAACTCACATTAAGTAAACAAATTGGCCTATATTGTTCAATTCTACTCGCATCCTCTTCTTTGGGTAATAAAGTAATTACCCCAAAATTTAATTTAAAAAGAGGCAGATCACCATTTTGAAGTTGTGTAAACATGGCCATCAAATCAACCTTTATCACACTCCAAAATCTTTGATAAAATTCAGCTGGGAACCCATCCGGCCCCGGAGCTTTATTATGTTCCATTTCAGAGATAGCCTCAAACACCTCTTTTTCAGTAAAGTTGAATGTTAAAATGCTATTCTCTTGTGGTGAAATCTGCGGTAGATCAGAAATATACGATTCATCCGAGGAAAAACAACAAGGGTCGGGCGCTCCAAATAAGCGTTTGTAGTATTCTGAGATGAACACCTTCAAGTTGTTCTGCCCCACAATCGTCCCCCTCATCTTGTTCTAATTGAAAAATCTTATTCTTTCGATGTTTACCATTTCCTATGAGATGAAAGTATCTAGTATTGTTTTCCCCTTCTTGTACATGTTAACCTTTGCCCACTGAGCCCATTTAGACTCTTCATCGCGTCTAAGTTTCGCCAAATACTCATCCGACTCTTTCTTAGCTGCACTTTCAGCCACAGACAGTGGGACGGTTTCAGCCTTGATGTCCAACTCATCAATTAAAAGAAGGAATTTTTGTTTCAGCTTTGTACAGTGACAAGAGGATATTTTTGTTCGCATGGAACGCTAGCAAGGAAACGATCCAACTTCTCATATCTTGCAACATCCCATCTACTGGCCCAAGTATATTGTCTACCGGAGAGCTCAAGTTCTCTGAGGCTAAGACTTTCAATTATAGCATTAAATATAAATGGCCAACGTGCATTAATATTCGAGTTATTTTTCTCCTCTTGTCTTCTAATGATATTGAAATCACCCCCCACCAGCATGGGTAGTGTTTCATTTTCGCAAATCCGAACAAGTTCGGTAGAAAATCTGGCTTTTGAGCTTCTTGCGCAGCCCCATAGACCACAACCAACGTCCACAAGAAGCCATCATGTTGTGACTTTAATTGGAATTTAACACAGTAGTCACCCGCTACAACATTTTGTATTGCTAATGACACATTGTTAAAACCAGCTAGAATGCCACCAGAACGACCATGTGGTGGTAAACAATACCATGAGTAGTCCATTCCTCCCGCAAGTTGTTTTAGAAAAGGAGTTGCAAAATTGGAACAACCAATCTCTCCAGTACAGCAACAAAGTCCTGCTCAAGAAATGTATAATATTTAGTAAGTAGGAGTAGCAACTAGCAGTGCATATCATTCTGCCTTTCTGATGTTTAAGTTGGTGGACTTGCTGAATGTTGCGCTACGAGGAATAAATTCTAGTATAAAACTGTATTCGCAGTAATTTCACAATATCTATAAGTATCATTTTACTTACAAATATAAGTATTCCCTTATCTATCGTGTCATTTATTCTTGTGCTTTGGCCATGCCATAACCTGATCTGATGTGATACATGATCCGAGTATTGCTGCTTGCTTGCAATTTAGTGCAAGTGATATGTTAATTCGTTGTACGCCGTCAACTTGATTGCCCCATGAAGCCATTGCCACATCATCGGCAGCTCGTCAGATCAAGATTTTTGTTCTCGTTGTACAGACGATGACAACCTGCTTGATTTTAATAGATTTATTAATCAATTCTTCATTGTTTGACAGTAATCCAAGATTTCCCAACTATTTAGAATTAGTACATGAAAGATTTGATTAATGCAGAATTCAGGTTGTTAGAACCTACACTTAAAAACTGAATTCAGTTGACTGAAATGTTAGTCCTTTGCTCCGGTGTGGTAGAATGTGTCTTCCCCACAGACTCTAAACTAAATTTCACATTTACCTTTAGACTAGATTTATGTCTTATCTGAATATTAGGTTTGTTTATGCTTAAGCTATAGATTGTTACTGATGTTCTTCCTCACTATTTCCCCCAACCTTGATTTTGTTTGCATTGCAACATAACCGTAGATTTCGTTGGGAGTATGTCAGGACATAACCTAGTATATCTATTTTATACAACTGCACACTCTTTATTTTTAGCAATATACCCCTTAGCAAGGAGCGAGGAATCATCTACTTTAAAAAAAACAGCAGAACCACACACACGAAAAATGGCATATATTTTACATACGAATTTCTCTTTCGATGAACTTGGATTTCTTTTGAATCTAACAACTAGCTATATATCCTAAGATAGAGAAACACGAAACACCAAAACAGTCGGATAAAACCACAAATAGAAAGGTTTGATCTCTATACAAAAAAATCTGACAATACCTCGAACACCAAAAACGTGACAATTTTTTTCATACGAAATCATTTTTTATGAAATTGAGTTTGTAATGAAGATAAAAACAATATATAAACCTTACACATAAAAAACCCTAATTAAAAACATTATACGGTTACATGCAGGAATTTAAAATTTTCCGTCTTACATAACGCCAAGATCTACTATAAAGATATGTTGCACCCCATAATGCTAGATCCAAATTACTTACAAACACCGTTGCAGAAGATCTTGTGTTTGTCAAAATAGACGTTGGCATAGCCTGATGAAGAATCCCACATCCACGCCTAGAGGTGAGATTGTTGCGCTCTCTTAAGTTGGAACACCTTTTTTGATTGTACTCTCTTGGTGAAGACTTGTAAATTCCTTACATGTAATCACTAAGGGATCTCACTTAGAAATATCTTCACATGTCCATTGCCACCAAATGATTGAAAAGCCTCAAGAATATGATATGTTTAGGATGCTCATCTTGAATTGGCACTTCTCAATATTGATGACGATCACCACTTGATGTCATCCACTCATGGGTTATATGAAATTTTCCTTTTGATGTAAGCCCTTGGAAATATATCTCACCCATATAGAACAAACAGAAAACATGGATATTTAACGAGTTATTTCACAAAGCACAGTTGACAATTGCTTACCATACCACAATATCACTTTTCTTAGGAATATACCACAAGATTACTTGATCCCACTCGGTACAAAATATATGCTTAGTGTGTTCATAAACTTCAATCAAATATTTGCACTTTATATTGATCAAAGTCATATTTGTCCTTCTCTCTTCATTAAGATGGTGTACTTAAGTTAAACATGAATGCTCACACAATTTTCTTCTTCAAGACATGCATGCCATAGTCTGAACTCTTTCATTACCATTCTTCGGATCATAGTTTGTACATTACCATGGTCATCACTTGATCTTCTTTACGCTTTATCACAATGTCTTGAGATACACAATAAATTCTTCACTTGTTTGCATGCTCTAAGCCTTGGTCAACCATGGCTCAACACATGAGTCTGTGATGATCTCGACGTAGACCATATCTTAAATTCTTCTATTGTAAACAAACTCCCAAGATCTTGATCCTACATGGATTAACACATAAACTAGAGCATGTATTTTTTTTGAGTTCCACACAAGAACTCAATATTCATTTCTTCTTCTTTATTATACCATATTCATCTATTCCCATCGATGATCTTGATGCCAATAATCGATGTATATATCTATCTTCATTGCATCTAGTTAATCTGGAATCCAACACATGGATTTCAAACATTATCTATGGAAAAGATATTCAAATATAACTGAATGAAACCATTAATCCATAGAAATTGTCATCAATCATTATAACTTCACATGGGGACTCCATGCACTTCCAAAACACCCTAAAAACCACACACACACACACACACACACACACACACTGTAGCTTTAGTGACCAAGAATACAACATGTCACGAATGGTCACATTAATGAGGGGCAACGCGAAATCAGTCACACAGTGAGAACGATGGCTGATCCGGTCCAGCCAAGTTCCACCTTAAGTGAGAAGCGGATTTTTCACCCATCACTTAGGCGTCCAGAAGTGAGCCGGAGCCTTCGCAGACACATGCCGCAATTATTATGTGTATATCGGTTGTATTGCTAGTTGCTTTGTGGGCTTTGTTGTGATTTCTGCTATGGTTTTATATGCTTGTTCTTGCTGTCATACTCTTCTCATGTGAATGTTTATACATGCTCTTCTATTTATTGGCAGATTAGAAGGAGAACAATATAGATTGATATGTAAGCTTTTTTCTTGAAACGTCAATCATACTTTCAGTTCTTGTTATACTTGGCTGTACTTGTATATATGGTGGTGACATCTATGCACATATGTTAGTGACTATGTTCTTGCCATACTTTTATTTGAGAACGATTTTTCTTTACAAGATACAACTTTGTTAATGGCACATGATGTTTGCAAGATAAATGTTTTGTTTGCAAAACACAAACACTCTTTGAAATTGGAGTAGTAATCTAGAAAATCTCAAACATTAGTCGTAGTAATCCGAACTCTCTAGTTAGGACAATTGTAGTCATTTTGCATATTGATTCCTTAAATGTTTGCATTGTATGTGCTATGTAAGTTCTGCTTGATCACTAATTATACATGATACCTGAACTCTATATAAATGGTATTTGATTCAGACACCAAAGTTGCGTCTGTCTGTTATAACATGTTTCAGTGATCCATCACCTTCCACTCACATGTTTCCTTCTCACTTCACCGACAAAAAAATGCCCAGGATTGTCATCATGCCACAATGAAATATATATCATCTGTTTGTTTGTCCATGTCGTTTAAGTGAAGTTTCCGTTATTCGCTAGTAGTCCTTTGTTCCTTTTGTTTTCTCTTCTTTTCACCAAGTTTTCTCTTCTTCCAAAAGTATAATTAGCTCCTTGCCCATACTGCTTTATTTAACCATGTGATAGTGCTTGTTTTCAATCACATGAAATTCTTGATACACCAATTTAGGCATGCTAGTTCAGCCCAGCTATGGGCACATGCCAACATAATTCAGGAACTATGACTATTATTAAGGTAGTCTTGATTTTGACTTGCCAATGTAATCAAAGTGTTGATTTTGTAGGAACATTTTTTTGTAATCTTTTTTATGTTATTTGTGCCTTACTTGACTCTTGTTTATTGGCAGGTCAGAGAAATATGCAAGGTTGGAGAGAAAGGAAGTTTCTTTGCAAAACAATGGTGTGAAATACAGGGTTGATGAGGAAGTTAATTTGCAAAACCCTTGAGTTGGCTCTTCAAAATGATTCTGTTCTACGATGGATTTTGCCATTTTCCATTACTTAGATTATCTTGAATTGCGGCAAAATTATGAATTGGTATCGATGGCTTAATATTCACTTAAGTCTTTAAACCTGGGCATTTAAAAAAACGTGGTTTAACTTTCTTTAAGCACTTGTAGAGATGCCTCGGAATTCCTCCACGCGAAATGCATTTCTAGCTTTGTGCTAGTTTGGCGACTTCAAATTTTTCTGTGTGCCTGTTTGATGAATTTTTCTGTCCTCCACGCGAATTGGAAAGAAGAAAGCCAACACAACAGGGGAAACCACCATGAAGGAAGCCCTGGTGCGACTCATGGTTCAGGCGCTGGACCGCACAATGCGAGTAACCCCAGGCAGGTGGGGCAGTACCATACAATAGTTATCAACACCTCCAAGAGGGAAGAGAAATTAGGTCGCAGAAGCCAGCAGGTAAATACTGTGATACCAGCAACCCCCAATTGGCTAAAATGGTCAGAACATGCAGTCACTTGGAGTCGCGACGATCATCCGCCGCAAGTGCGAGAGCCAGGGAAACTGGCGCTAGTTGTGGCACCTTATGTAGCAGGATACAAGCTAACCAAAGTACTTACGGACGGGGGAAGCAGCATAAATATCATGTACTACGATACGTTCAAGCGCTTGGGGCTCATGGACTCCAGCCTGCAACACACGACGACCGTATTTCACGGCATCGTCACAGGAAAGTCAGCACAGCCAGTGGGAAAGATAACCCTAGGAGTAACCTTTGGGACAGAAGAAAACTTCAGAAGTGAGCTCATATGCTTCGAAGTGGTAAAATTCCAGAGCCCATATCACGCCCTGTTCGAACGAATAGCCTTCGACAAGTTTATGGCCAGGCCACGCTACGTTTACCTACAGCTGAAGATACCAGGACCAAGAGGGGTCATCACAGTGCACGGCGATAGAGAAAAAGCAATAGAGTGCGAGGAGGGAGATGCAGCCTTCGCATAATCAACTTGTGCCGCTGAAGAGCTAAAGAGTTTGTCGTGGTGGGAACACGCAGATGCCTAGGGGTAGGCTTAGTCTGGGGCCGAACGTACGCTTGAGGATTCGGGGAGGGATTGCGCGATGGAGTCGCACACGAAGAACACTGCAAACACAAAGATCTACCCTGCTTCAGGGCCCTCGTGAGGAGGTAAAACCCCTACTGCAGCATCTATCCTACTTTGGTGTATTTCCCTCTGTATATGCAGTGTGTACAAATGCTCCTCGAGCTGTATACCTCTAGGTGCCTCTAAGTATGCCTCTAATTACTGCTAATTAAGCTGCTAATCTTCAGAGAGGAGAGCTCCCGCGGGGGGAAATGAGCCCAGGGGCCTTGTGTGCCCGTCCTCTTGCCTCTTTCCCTGGTGCTCTTTATATAGAGAGAGCCCAGGGGACAACAAAGGGACAAGGGGACAAGCAGGGGACAAGAAACACTATTCCAGGTACACTGTAGCTGCGTCATGGAGGTGTAATCTAGTCACATCACGGGCACTGTAGCCACGCTGCCTGTGTCATCGTCTTTGTCCTCTAGCGTCTGTCTCCTGGATCTCTGGGAGGTGGCAGAAGCATCTTGTACTGGACGAGGTAGTGACTCGGAGGTTGAGGCAGCGTGTCGAAGGTTGCCGAGGTATGCTGGGACTATGCCTTAGCCAAGGCGAGGTGCACGCCATCTCGGCCCGCCCTGGAGTAAGCACTGGAGACGCCAGTCTGATGGCTAACCTCGGTCTAGTCCGAGATACAAACTGCGTCGACCTGCCTCATGATGTACGCTGGAAGGAAAAAGCAACCGAGGTAATGAGGCCTTTATCCAGCCGAGGTACAAGGAGTCGACCTGCGGAGATCTTGGCCCAACCGAGGCAGCATATCCGGTCCAGCCGAGGTAAGGAATTTGGCCCAGCCGAGGGTGCGCAGCTCGGCCCATCGAGGTGCCAACCGAACCGAGGTGAGGCAGGCCGGTCCACCAAGTCGAGCAAACACCGGCCTGGCTGTGGCCCGCCGAGGTGATGGAGAAGTCGGCCTAGCCGAGGTTAGAGCGCCTCAGCCCGTCCAGGCAGAGCCTACCTCGGCCTGCTCAGCGGCCCGACCGAGTCAATGCTGGCCTGATGGCCCATCTGGGGCAATCTGTCTCGGGCTCCATTCGAGGTAAAACAGATCTCGGCCCACCGAAGTAAATGAATCTAGGTCCAGCTTTGGTTGTGTCGGTCTGGACTCAGCCTAACTCGGCCCAGTCTAGTTTTCCTCCCTTTTCAGTTATCTTTTACTCATATAACTCCGGTTTCTATCTCTTAAACCGACATAACAACCACCTGACTTTGGGGTACCGGGGATTACATCCCCGACATTAGTCCCCGAGGCTGTGGGGGACTCGCAGAGTCGCGCACAGACTTACAAAAATAAATAACTGTACCAGAAACCTCCTGCACCGTACAGCCTTGCCTTTCAGGCCAAATGCGACATCCGGTTGACCGAGCTCACCCGAATCAACAACGAGATGGACAATTTGTACTGGAAATATGTTGCCTGAATGGTCACCATTATATGCCGGTTCTTAGCCCTCCTGGCTTTTACCGAACTCGGATGCCACCAGCGTCGGCTAGCCCTCCTGGCTTTTACCGAATTGAGATGCCGCCAGCGTCGGTTAGCCCTCCTGGCTTTTACGGAATTGGGATGCCGCCAGCGTCGTTTAGCCCTCCTGGCTTTCACCGAACTCGGATGCCGCCAGCGTCGGCTAGCCCTCCTGGCTTTTACCGAACTCGGATGCCGCCAGCGTAGGCTAGACCGACATAAACCTGCAAGTATGTATCTCATATGTCTCGGTACCTCGGCCCCTCTGGGAATATCACATATCTCGATACCTCGGATGTCTGGCAGCCACTCTGGGCGCTTACCGACATAGATGTCTCTAGCCACTGCTGGTTTGACATAAGCATATCTCGAATGCCGGTTTTAGCCACTTCGGGCGTATACCGACATAGATGTCTCCAGCCACTACTGGTTTGACATAAGCATATCTCGAATGCCGGTTTTAGCCACTTCGGGCGTATACCAACATAGATGTCTCTAGCCACTACTGGTTTGACATAAGCATATCTCGAATGCCGGTTTTAGCCACTTCGGGCATATACCGACATAGATGTCTCCAGCCACTGCTGGTTTGACATAAGCATATCTCGAATGCCGGTTTTAGCCACTTCGGGCGTATACCGACATAGATGTCTCCAGCCACTGCTGGTTTGACATAAGCATATCTCGAATGCCGGTTTTAGCCACTTCGGGCGTATACCGACATAGATGTCTCCAGCCACTGCTGGTTTGACATAAGCATATCTCGAATGCCGGTTTTAGCCACTTCGGGCGTATACCGACATAGATGTCTCCAGCCACTGCTGGTTTGACATATAACCTGCAAAAACATATCTCAAAGGTTGCCTCTGGCTTAACAAACATAAACAAAGATCTGGTATGGAAATGATGCCATGATACATTGGCAAACAGAATAAACGACGATTTGGGATATGGAATGATGACAGGATATTGTGACAAACCGAAGTAATCGGCGATCTAGAGAATACCGATAATGCCATGATACCTTGGGTAATTTGAGATAACCAACATAATCTTGATACCTTGGATTTCCAATATACCTCGGATTTCCATTATAACTCGGGTTTCCACTATACCTCGGATTTCCACCATACCTCGGAATTCCATTATACCTCGGAATTCCGTTATAACCCGGATTTCCATTATGACCCGGATTTCCAATATGACCCGAATTTCCAATATACCTCAGATTACCATTATGACCCGGATTTCCAATATGACCCGGATTTCCAATATACCTCGGATTTCCAATATACCTCGGATTACCAATATGACCCGATTTCCAATATACCTCGGATTACCAATATGACCCGGATTTCCAATATACCTCGGATTACCAATATGACCCGGATTTTCAATATACCTCGGATTACCATTATGCCCCGATTTCCAATATACCTCGGATTTTCCAGGATACCTCAGTAACGAACATTTTCAACAAAACCGATGTCACCTTTCAACGTTAGCCCAACATACATATCATGAAGAATATTTGACGGGAATAGCAACCATACTAACCGAGGCAAACTAGCTATAGCACTTGATAGAAAACGAATCTAACAGCAGTTACTAAGCACAAAGATCTAGACTCGGTCTCAACCGAGTCCCCGAGTTACTTTTCTTATCTAGGAGGAGGTGTAAAACAGACTGGCTATCCAGTCCCCGGGTAAAGACATCTTGTCCCGGGTAGAACAACTAATCAAAGCAAGGTAGAAATGAGGGGCCAGTCCCCGAGTACTGTTTGAGATTATCTAGAAGCATGGGCAGACATATAAATGATACTTACACGTCAGGTTGTAGGAGAAGTCTTAACTCGGATTTCCAAGTCTTAAGTCGGATTCTCCCAGGATACCTCGGATTCCAGAACAGTTCGGATTCCAGAATAGCTCGGATTCCAGAACACCTCGGATTCCAGAACAGCTCGGATTCCAGAACAGCTCGGATTCGCACTGTAGCCAACTCGAAAATGAGTCAACACACGGGGACGATGTCGAAGTGAGTCCCCGCGTTGATGACGAAGGTCCCATCCGAATTAATCCAGCAAGCGCCACTATCAGCCCCACGGTGGGCGCCAACTGTCGTGGTGGAACACGCAGATGCCTAGGGGTAGGCTTAGTCTGTGGCCGAACGTACGCTTGAGGATTCGGGAAGGGATTGCGCGATGGAGTCACACACGAAGAACACTGCAAACACAAAGATCTACCCTGCTTCGGGGCCCTCGTGAGGAGGTAAAACCCCTACTGCAGCATCTATCCTACTTTGGTGTATTTCCCTCTGTATATGCAGTGTGTACAAATGCTCCTCGAGCTGTATACCTCTAGGTGCCTCTAAGTATGCCTCTAATTACTGCTAATTAAGCTGCTAATCTCCAGAGAGGAGAGCTCCCGTGGGGGGAAATGAGCCCAGGGGCCTTGTGTGCCCGTCCTCTTGCCTCTTCCCCTGGTGCTCTTTATATAGAGAGAGCCCAGGGGACAACAAAGGGACAAGGGGACAAGCAGGGGACAAGAAACACTATTCTAGGTACACTGTAGTTGCGTCATGGAGGTGTACTCTAGTCACATCGCGGGCACTGTAGCCACGCTGCCTGTGTCATCGTCTTTGTCCTCTAGCGTCTGTCTCCTGGATCTCCGGGAGGTGGCAGAAGCATCTTGTACTGGACGAGGTAGTGACTCGGAGGTTGAGGCAGCGTGTCGAAGGTTGCCGAGGTATGCTGGGACTACGCCTTAGCCCAGGCAAGGTGCACGCCATCTCAGCCCGCCCTAGAGTAAGCACTGGAGATGCCAGTCTGATGGCTAACCTCGGTCTAGTCCGAGATACAAACTGCGTCGACCTGCCTCATGATGTACGCTGGAAGGAAAAAGCAACCGAGGTAACGAGGCCTTTATCCAGCCGAGGTACAAGGAGTCGACCTGCGGAGATCTTGGCCCAACCGAGGCAGCATATCCGATCCAGCCGAGGTAAGGAATTCGGCCCAGCCGAGGGT
This sequence comes from Poa pratensis, assembly GCA_947311845.1. Classification (NCBI taxonomy): domain Eukaryota; kingdom Viridiplantae; phylum Streptophyta; class Magnoliopsida; order Poales; family Poaceae; genus Poa; species Poa pratensis. The sequence goes on along the minus strand of CAMZMU010000125.1, from coordinate 10,992,039 downwards.
GCGCAGCTCGGCCCATCGAGGTGCCAACCGAACGGAGGCGAGGCAGGCCGGTCCACCAAGTTGAGCAAACACCGGCCTGGCTGTGGTCCGCCGAGGTGATGGAGAAGTCGGCCGCCGAGGTTAGAGCGCCTCGGCCCGTCCAGGCAGAGCCTACCTCGGCCTGCTCAGCGGCCCGACCGAGTCAATGCTGGCCTGATGGCCCATCCGGGGCAATCTGTCTCGGGCTCCATCCGAGGTAAAACAGATCTCGGCCCACCGAAGTAAATGAATCTAGGTCCAGCTTTGGTTGTGTCAGTCTGGACTCAGCCTAACTCGGCCCAGTCTAGTTTTCCTCCCTTTTCACTTATCTTTTACTCATATAACTCCGGTTTCTATCTCTTAAACCGACATAACAACCACCTGACTTGGGGTACCGGGATTACATCCCCGACAGAGTTATAAGTCGCAGGTGGATCCCAATGATATGATCGTAGTTACCACGCCATCTGCCGAACCACCAATGAAATTCAAAGCGGCCCAAGACACCAAGCAGATAGATCTTGTTCCTGTTGACTCATCCAAGCAAGCAAGCATCGGATCCCACATGGAGAAAGAACAGGAGCGGGCACTCATCGCGTTCCTTCAGAAAAACAAGGACATCTTCGCATGGAAACCATCAGATATGCCAGGTGAAAGGACATTTCTTAATCCCTTGTGTTTTGTGTGTTAGGCAACAACACTAGTGATGATTTAACATGTGAATCAAGTGATGCAGGTTCTAAGTGTGTAAAACATCTTTGCATCAAATCCAAAAAGGGAGTTGAAAAGAGCCAGTATTGTTGCTGAAGAAAATCGGATTATCCGATGTTGGAAGATTCGGATTATCCAATTTGCAAAGTTTGTTGGAATTCTGCTAAGGACTAGAAGAAACTTCACACTGAAGTTATTCGGATTATCCGAGTAGGGAAGTATCGGATTATCCGATGATCAGGATTTGCTCGAATTTTGCTAAGGACTAGAAGCAACCTCACACTGAAGTTATCCGGATTATCCGAGTTGGAAAGTATCGGATTATCCGATGGTCAGGATTTGCTCGAAATCTGCTAAGGACTACAAGCAACCGCACACTGAGGTTCTCCGGATTATCCGATTGTAGTCTGCTCGGATTATCCGATTCCATCGGATGATCCGATGTTGACTTGGATCGGATTATCCGATTTACCTGTCTGCAACGGCTAGATTCTGGGAGCAGTATATAAAGGCTTTTTCCTACCTTGGAGAGGGTACAACGACTAGAACTAAATCCCCCACCATTGTTGAAAGCTTCAACTCCCTAGATCTCTCTCCCTACCCACTCGAACACCTTGTCCTTCTAGGACTTGGGAGAGATGGCCTAGATCTACACTTCCACCCAAGCGATTTGATTTTCACCTCCGTTCTTGAGAGGGCTTGAAGCTTGTAAGTTTGTTGATACATTGGATTGTCGTTGGTCGTTCTTGTGGCTTTGGGAGCCGCGGGGACTAGCCGGGAGCCTCCAATTAAGTTGTGGAGTCGTGCCCCGGCCTTGTGATTCTTGTGGCTTTGGGAGCCGCGGGAATTTGGTGAGAGCCTCCAATTCGGTTATGGAGTGTGCCTCATCCTTGTAAAGGTTTGTTGCCGACCTCGAGGGCATCATATAGTGGCTCGTGGAACTCCTCATCGGAGGATAACACGAGGGAGATACGGTGTGCCATATCAAGGCTATTCGGAGTTCACTTTGTGACTCCGCACCGCTCCAACGGAGACGTAGCTTCCATTGGGAAGTGAACTTCGGAAGAACATCTCCGTGTCACCGTGTGGTTATCTCTTAACCTTCCTTTACTTGTATTGCTTGCTTATCTTGTGTAGAATATCTTGCTAGCTTGTTTATTGCTCATCATATAGGATTGTTCACCTAGTTGCATATCTAGTGAACTTATATTTGAGCAATTCCCAAATTTGTATCAAAAGAAAAAGAAAATTTGTAGTTGCCTATTCACCCCCCTATAGTCAACCTACTCGATCCTTTCACCAGGGGTGCAAAGGGAATTGGCAGAACACAGCCTTAACGTGAACCCCCTGGCCAAGCCAGTAAAGCAACCGCTGCGGCATTTCCATGACGACAGGAGAAAAGTGATAGGGGAAGAAATAGCTCCCCTATTGGCCGCAAGATTCATCACAGAAGTATATCACCCGGAGTGGGTGGCAAACCCAGTCCTAGTTATGAAAAAGAACCGCACATGGCGAATGTGCATTGACTACACCTGTCTCAACAAAGCCTGTCCAAAGGACCCATTTGCCTTGCCAAGGATTGAACAAGTGATTGATTCAACAGCCGGATGCGAGTTGTTATGCTTTCTAGCTGCCTATTCAGACCACCATCAAATCAAGATGAAGAAGGAGGACCAGGAAAAGACATCCTTCATCACACCCTTTGGGGCTTTTTGCTATGTAAGTATGCATTTTGGATTGAAGAACGCAGGTGCGACTTACCAGAGGTGCATTCAAAGTTGCTTGCATGAGCAGATAGGTCACAACGTTCACGCCTATGTGGACGATATCGTCATTAAATCGCAAGTAGGCCAGGATCTCATCAGTGACTTGGAAGAAACCTTCACAAATCTCAGAAGATATAACATGAAGCTCAACCCGACGAAGTACGTCTTTGGAGTACCAGCGGGGAAGCTATTGGGGTTCATAGTGTCAGAAAGAGGCATCGAGGCCAACCCTGACAAGATAAAGGCTGTAATGGACCTCCAAAAACCAGAAAAGGTCAAGGACGTACACTGACTTACCGGTTGCATCGCGGCGTTAAGTCCCTTTATATCAAGACTGGGAGAAAAAGCCCTGCCTTTATACAGACTGCTGAAAAAATTAGATACCTTCGTTTGGGACTCAGAAGCCGACGAAGCTTTAACAGCCCTGAAGATTCAGTTGACAAATGCTCCAGTAGTGGCAGCTCCAAGAGATAAGGAGCCCATGATGTTGTACATAGCTGCAAACTCTCGTGCCGTAAGTGCCGTGATGGTTGTAGAGAGGCAAGAGCCAGGCAAGGAGTACCCAGTCCAAAGGCCAGTATACTACGTAAGTGAGGAGCTCACGGCTTCAAAGCAGCGTTACCCTCAGTGGCAGAAGCTAGTGTTTGGAGTATTCATGGCGAGTCGCAAGGTGAAGCACTACTTCCAGGAACACCCAATAACTATGGTCAGCTCGGCACCACTGGCAGACATCATCCGCAACCGAGAAGCAACAGGAAGAGTAGCCAAGTGGGCGACCGAGCTGGGTCCACACCATATAAGCTACGAGCCGCGCACATCAATTAAGTCGCAAGCTCTCGCAGATTTCATCAATGATTGGACAGAAATTCAAGTCGCTCCCACCATGGCAGAAACAAAATACTGGACCATGCACTTCAATGGGTCAAGACAGCTACAAGGCTCGGGGGCAGGAGTTGTACTCACTT